>CM077243.1:9971578-10526578 GCA_039654775.1 Spinibarbus caldwelli
GTGCTAATATTATTGTGTTGCAGCTTGTTTCCGTTATGTTGTGCTAATTTCGTGGGGTGTTGCGGCTTGTTTCCATTGTGTTGTGCTAATTTCATTGTGTTGCAGCTTGTTTCCATTGTGTTGTGCTAATTTCATTGTGTTGCAGCTTGTTTCCATTGTGTTGTGGCTTGTTTCATTGTGTTGTGGCATGTTTCCGTTGTGTTGTGCTAATTTCATTGTTTTGCAGCTTGTTTCTGTTGTGTAGTGGCTTGTTTCCGTTGTGTTGTGCTAATTTCGTTGTGTTGTGCACTACTGGGCCACCATAAACCGGTCTCAAAAAAGCCCTTGTAATTAGGCAAAAAATGAATCTCTAGTTATTAAAAATACACAGACAGCCATTAAAGCTGACTCAGCAATACCAATTCTCTGTGCATGTCTATGAGAGTTTAGGACACGCATTTGTGCTGACAAAGAAACAACAGCTATCATTTTGAAGCTTCAAAATACTGTGATCTTGGCCCGTGTGCTCTGATCTTTAACCTTGAAACCGTCACGCTCACGTTCTGATTGGCTAGTACTAATCAACCGAATGACTGCATCACATCAGCAGACAGAAGGTTGTATGCAATATGGAATCCAGAGTGCTTTGATTTAATAGGCTGAATTAAAGGGTGTATTTTTCTTCCTCTCATAACCCTATTCTTTTCCCCCTTTAGCCTCTTCTCTCTGTTTGCCGTCCTCTCCTCTCTGGAAATTTGAACATCTATCACCATGGAAACAGAATACTGCTGCAGCTGGGTGTTGCTATGGTAACAGTGAGAGGGATAGAAGGATAGAGAGCATGTGTGTGAGAGAGAGAGAATAAAGGAAAACAAGAGAGCGCTACATCACTGAAAAGACAGAATGGAGAAAGAGACACTTTCACCACAGCAGCTTACGTAATTGGCTTTCGACACATTTAACCTTAGCGATTGTACTCAAACACACGCGTGAAGAGAAGGTTGTGATTTTTCTTAGTTGCTTCCATTTAGACCTTCCCTCTAAAAGACCTCAAATTTAGATATACTGAAGATATGTAATCTTGAACAGTAATCAGGCTTAATTCAGTGGAGTTGAGTGAAAAATGTCTTAAACAAGTGATGTGATGTGTAATGTGATGGCAAAGCTGAATCTCCATTATTCCAGTCTCCAGTGTCACATCCTTCAGAAATCATGCCAATATGCTGATTTGGTTCTTATTATCAGTGTTGAAAATAGTTGTGCTGCTTAATATTTTTGTACAAACTGTGATACATTTTTAATGATTCTCTGATGAACATAAAGAAACATAAAGAACAGCATTTATTTGGAATAGAAATCTTTTGTAACATGATAATACTTTTGCTGTCACTTTTAATACATTTAAAAGGTAGAGTAGCACATTTTAAAAGGTCCACACTAGTGAAATGGTTTATAAAAAAAAAAGAAGAAAAAAAAAACACCTTTTAAACTAATAAATGGGTAGTATTAGAGGTAAATGCAAAGTTACGGTAAAAACTGTGTAAAAAATAATGTACTTAAATTATTAAATTCTAATAAAATTAATATATAAACTATTTTAAAATACAATTGTAAGTACAAATGTGCAATGCCAATTTATCTCATATTGTTTTTGTGCAAGTTAACATGATTAAAATGCATTGCTTCATATAAGAGAAACTTTGAAAAGTATTACAACTGCCAAAAACTGCCCACTCTCTCGCTATGCTTTATCAAAATGATTTATTTAATAAATTAATTTATCAACAGCCAGATATTGACATGAAAGTCTGCCAAGTTTTTTAGAATGAGAGACTGTTGTGCAATTCTTCATTGGTGAGTTGGTGATTCATTAGTAATTTTATTCCAATGCTCTGCTGGTTGACTGTCATAGTTAAAGTGCTTTTCATAAAGTTCTTCCATTTAAGTTCTAAATTTTATGATGTTGATGTTGTAGAACACGAATTATTCATAATATTCTGTATGAAATTACTAGGTAAGTCTGTACTCTCATATTAAGCTTGGCACATTATTGGTTGTGTCCCACAGAAATAAAGAGCCAAAAACACCCCTAATCCTCAGAAACTGCGAAACAAACCTTTAAGCATGTGTAAATATCAGTGTGCAAGTTTATTCACACACCTCAAGCTGTTCATCCTCCAGCAGGCGCAGTACTAGCGCTCTCACATCACTGACGGCCTTGGCATCACTGAGGAAGGTGAAAAGATTGTAGAAAACCATGATCTGCAGGTAGGTGAGAATGGTGTAACGTGCGTGCCATGAGCTGCTTCTTGAAATCTGTAACAAATAGCGCCATCTGCTGGTCAGATTGCACATTAAACCCTCACATTCATACATAACTCACACTAAAAGCATATTTAGTGTGTGTGTGTGCATTATGGGCACTGGAAAATCACCTCCTCAAGTGCATTGAGGACTTGTGGGATCTGCTCTGAGTATAGCAGTCCCTGGGACATGAGAGACAGACACGTCTTAGCGTCTCTCTTCATCTCATCATAGCTGTCATCATTCTCCACAGGAGCAATCTAGAAAGAGAGAGAGAGAGAAAGGCTTAAAAATACAAGACTTGTAGACAGTGAGCTAAATTACAGACAAAACTGGGACTCACTTTAAAGAGCAGAGGGAGAAGACGAAGCTGTTCTGGGACCACAGAAGAGAAAGAGCGTCCAGCACTGGTCATCAACCACTTCAACACTATCACAAACACAAAAATATCTGTAAAATATCCCTGAAACACTTCTGCACACTCAAACAATCATATTCACACACAAACACAAGGCATACAAAGTACAAACCAGTTTTGAGTAATTTGATGGCTTGTGTCCTTTCGTCTTGATCTCCCTCTGTGTTCTCCTCTACCACGTGGTTCTGGATCTCCTCCTCGCCCTCTGTTAAAGGCTTGAGCCTGGCCAGCACACGCTCTGTGAACTCTGCGATGCGCGGGGACGTGGTGTGCTGAGTGTGTGGCAGGTTCACGTCGATCATGAAGATGTAGGTGAGCACACTAAGAGACAGGACAAGAAGAGAAAGAATGAATGGCAGTTGCTGAGACAAAAGCAAATAATAACTTTGAAAAGACTGAACGTGAAGAAAATACATATAATATTGACTTGATTTCGTGTTCAAGCACATACCTGCCAATGCGTTCGCGTACGTTCTTGTAGACCTGAGTGAGTTTGGGTTCTAGGTACTGTAGTAACCTGTGAAGCAGCTCCGGGACTCTCCATTCCTGCTGAGCAAGACCGCCCTGCAGCACATACAGACGGCTGGAAAAGAGAGATGACATTGAATCCAATTTAAACGACAAACTTAGAGATGAAATATTTAGAAGTCACATTCATCATTTCTTCTTTTAAATCCATTCAGTACAGTCAGATTTCAAAAGAGGAAGTGTGTGGTATTGATGTCATACCAGGCGTCCACAAATGAGCCTCCTTCTCCTGTGACCGGTGATTCCATCAGCATCTCAAACAGCCAATGCAGCTTTCGTGGGTCTCGGCTCTCCTGTAGTACACATATATACACAGATTTTTTTTTTGCGAAAATATGAAAGAATATAGTGCTGTTTAAATGTTTTGGGTTGGTAAGATTTTTTTAAAATGCTTTTGAAAGAAGTCTCTTATGCTCACCTAGGCTGCATTTATTTGATCAAAAATATTGTAAAAACAATAACACTGGGTAATATTATTTTAATTTAAAATAGAAAACAGTTATTTTAATCTACATATGTTAAAATATATATTAATGTGATGGTAAAGTTAATTTTTCAGCATTCATTACTCCATTCTTTAGTGTCACACGATCCTTCAGAAATCATTCTAATATGCTAATTTGGTGCTCAACAAACATTTTCAGAATTCTTTTATGAATAGAAAGTTATAAAGAACAGCATTTATTTGAAATATTTTGTAACATTATAAATTTAGCATTGATTTTTAACTTAAAAAACATTCACTAACCCCACTCTTTTGAATGCTAATGTATATTAACAGATTTTCCCTCAGTCATTAGCCTAATTTATATAAGAATTTGAGATTTAAATTTAATTCACAATTTATATAGTATGTTTTTAAAGATATTTGTGCAAAAACTCAATAAAGGCATACAGATCTATATCTTACTAAAAGATGAGTTCATGCTCTAAAAAGAGTGACAAAGCTGTCCTTACACAGGCAGTGGCGATACAGGTGCCCCAGTCTGCATACGTCTCAATGGTGATATTAGAGAGAGCTTTACGGAGGAGTGGACACAGCAGAGCCCACAGTTTTTCCACCTGTAACAAACACACACAAACTGCACCAAATGGTGTGTAACAGTGATATTGAGGACTCAAATCCTCTTAAATTTGTTGATCTGTACCTATAATATATGCAAGTGTGCTAATACCTTGCTGTAGCTCCAGTGTTTGGAGCCCCTGATGAGTCCAGAGATGATCTCCGCCACACAGCGCTGGGGGCTCTCATGGGAATCTGCAACCAGACGCTCCATATGAGGCTTCAGCAGAGGCAAGAAGGCATCATCAAAGTTCCGAAAAAGACCCTTTGACAACACAAGACAATGTTCATGATGCAATCCATTTTTGTTGATTTTTTGTTAATGGGCTGGGTGTCAGACAGTCAACATTTCAAAGGGTTTGAAAAACAGACTGTAGATGCACATCTAAACACTCTCACCTTAAAGAGGCAAAATCGTCGTGGGCTGAATTTATCTTTCCCTTTCCTGTCCTCCAGAGACAAATACTGGATGAACTGATCTATGAACTGCTGGTCTAAGAAATGATCGTATATGATCTGTTCACTCTGCAACACAGAAAACAGAAAACGAATCTAAGCAAACAAGGTAAAAACCACACTGACATAAAAAACTGAAATGAGGTTGTACAAGTTGTTCTGAAGTTGTTGGGTTTAGATGTCATTCGGTTTGAATATTTGTGTACCTCATTCATCGCTTCTCTTGTTTTGACCTGTTTGGGCTGCTCCTCAGGAGGGGCATAGAGCATCAGCTTCCTAAGGAAAAGAAATATTAACCATGAAATAAAAAAATTTTGTATTGATCTTCAATCAAATGCTAAATATACTTGATTACCATTGCCATTACTCTAGTCTAAAGTGTCACAATCCTTTCTAACTGATAACACAATCATTTCTTGTTATTACAATGTTGAGAACAGTTGTGCTGCTTAATATTTTAGTGAAAAATTGTGATAGATATTTTGCCCAGAATTCTTTGCCATATAAAAAGTTCAAAAGAAATCCATGATACTGAAAGGGTTTTCCTTTTCTTTTTTTTGTGTACATGAATTTTCTTTATATTCCTCACACAAAGCTATTGTATGGCTTTGGAAAACATGAAATATGGTGCGTGACTCAAGTTAAGCACTGTAAGCACGTGTACCGTGGCCATGTGGAATAGCCCCAGTGGGTTTTCTCAATGAAGCAGCATTCATCCCAGTCCTGTGGGGAACGTGGCAACCTGCTGCTATCATACTGCAGCCACTGGTTATCAGGCCTGTCTCCCGCCAACAGAGAGCCTAGAGCTTTACCACCACCTACATGAAGAACAGGAAGAAATATAACACAAATCTCAGATATTCTGTGATCTGTGTCCATTTAGTGACACTATATATTCAATCCTTACTGTACGGTTAGTGGACTCACATGACTGTAGCGACATTTTGAGCTCAGATATGTCATATGGATTCACTGCCACTTTCTTGTGAGGTCTCTTGAGCTGCTTCAGGATTCCACCCACTGCTGATATTGCACCCTGAACAATAAATAGCACATGACAGAATGAAGTGTCTTTTTGTGTAGCTTTACTTATATATGTTCATAAGTATAATTGTGACAGAATGCACACACAAACACACATTGCGAACTAAGAGCGAGTCGTGGTTCAGGCTCTCAACGAAAAAGAGGACCGCAGAGGAAGGCAAGGGGTGGTCATCTCTCAGCATCAGAGAGAGGAAGCCGATAGCTATCTGCTCAAACTTCCAGGGCCTGTCAAATAAACAAACATATGACCACTGAATTTCCATTACTTTACCATCCAGACATTTGCTGTCCATTCTAATCAGACACAATGAGTAGACGTACACGTTTCGGTCATAAAGGCTGTCCAAAAGATCCACCACTAGCTTTTCATACTTCCTGTTAAAATTGAAAAAAAAAAAGAAAAAGAAAACGCAAAACTCAATTTTTGTGTATATCCACTGCTTAATGGAATATAATTTGGAAATCATACTTTGTATGTAGTTTTTATGTATTTACGTACTGCACTGAGTCTTTGTTTTTCTGTTCCTGTTTCTTTCTTCCCTCCAGTTCCTCCTGTTCAGATGCGGCACATGGGGTCGGTTCTGGGTTACTAGATTTCATCATTTTCAGAGCAACCTCCACACAATTCTCTGGGATCTGAATATGAAACAAAAAAGAACAGTGTAAAGGCAAATACTTTTACTCTTGTTATAGCTGCAGTTAGTATAGAAATAAAAAGTTGACACTGGTGTGCAATGTCAACAAACACATTAGCAAAAATAACTTTCACTTTATATTATTATGTTAATACTTTAAATTATGAACAAAGGCTTTCCATTTACTTAAAGCTTAAATGTGTAATTTTTTTCTGATGTTTAGTTAATGTTTCTCCCTCATTTAGGGTACTATTTCCTGAACTCACATAAAAGTCAATTCCGATGGTCTCATACTGGCGGTGGATTTTGTCAGCCAGATCATCAAAGAGCCTGACGACTGAAGGCTTCTCTAAAGACATGGAGGGGCTCATACCAGAACGTACAATGGCAGGCCATGTGAGAGCAATGCAGTCCCAGTACTGCAGGTTAGCAAGACAGATCCCAGAGTGGTTCCCTAACAGACAGTACAAGGCACCCTGGAGAAGAGAAAAAGAAAAGACAAAATATGATCCTATTCAATTTTCCAAAGCTGTCATAACGATCAATAGGAAGAGAAAGATTTTTAGTTTCTTTTAGTGTATATTCATCCTGAACTGTGTAAGACCTACTTTGAACTGCTGCTGGGTGACGTCAGTGCGGTCTGGGTCCAGATACTCCAGCACTGCAGGGATGACATCTCTGCAGCATAAGCTGTAGGTTCCCAACGCGGTGAACAGCACATTCTGAGCTTTACTCCTCACCTGAAGTAAACTAGGGACTGTTAATGGCGTATTCATTGCTTTTGTGTGTGAATACATATGTATGTTTGTGTATATGGCCTTGTCATACCTGACTGTACCTGCTGGTGGACAATCTGAGCAGGTCATTTATCAAGTCCTGATGAACACTCCTGTAGCAACATCCCTCCATGGTCAGATTTCTTAACTGAAACACACAGACACAAAACAAACTCAAAACTACTAAAATCATAACAAAACATGCTGAAGAAAATCAAATCAAAAGAATTTAGAATAATTTTTTTTCAGACGCTTTCATGACACATTCCACGTAGGCTTCATTTTCTTTATGCAAATTATTATAGAATGTATTATTAGAATAAAATGTGTTTGACAGGTTGTGTGAGATTCACCAAAATGTAATTATTACAAGTTACCTCATGTTGCAACATAACTCTGTCTATGAGTAGAGCTCTAATGTGCTGTTTACTGCCGTGAAGCTGGAGAGACGAGAGAGTGTCAGTTAACCACATGTCAAATAAACAGATTAGTAACAGACATTAAGTGTGTGTCTAACCTTGTTCTCCATGGACTTCTTAATAAGACTGAAACTCTTCCAGCGTGAGTCAAACTCATGTTTGTGTGAGCCTTTAAAGTGGAGCAGGTCGTTGATGATCTATAGAGTGAAGACACCATTCGTCAGTCATACCACTGCTTATCACCAATACAATACTGGAAATATCATGTACAAATACACACAAATGTTAGAGAAAACCTGACAGTGTTGCAGTTCACCTTTATAATTGAGAAGAGGGATTTGATGTCATCCTCTGAGTGCTCTAGAGTGTGATCTGTATGGATGAACATCATAGACTTCAGAGAGTCTTGAAAGGTACATACTGCAGCTTTCAGTTCAGTCAATATATAACAATTTTCATTTATTCAATTTAAAATGATAATTTAATACATCTATACATGTTAAAAAGGTTGGAAAATTGATCTGCTGCTTTAAACTTTAAAAACAGAACAGGACTCATGTATGTTAGAGTAACTTACGTAGTAGAGGTCTAATCACCTTACAGATGTCCTCTCTGTAGTTCTCTCTAGACAGGTCTGCCACATAATTAATAATAATCAATTGCCAAGCAACTAATTCATTAATCAGTACAGCTCCAGCACTGGTTTTAAACACAATAAGGAAATGCTCACTCACCATAGTCTACTCCACTGTATACATTTGTCTCGCATAGCTGAATCATACTGTTTATCCTGAAGTGAGAAGCATTGGAAGGTTACAGTATTACTAAATTAATATGTTTGCATCATATGTTTTTGTAACTGTAGTATATTGTGTGTGTGTGTGTATGTCACACTCACATATCTGGCACAGGTTCTCCATTCAGTGAGGGCAGAAGGCTGCTTGCTCCTAGAAGGCAGTTATGAACAATGGACAGACTCTGCAGAACATCATCCCTAAAGAGGCACAAAACACATTAGCAAATTAATCTTTCTCTGATCTCTTTTTCTTGAATGTTCTTTTGGGTATTAATGCATAAAATTAAAATCTGTCCATCTATGAAAGAAACAAAAAGATCTCTAAAGACCTTAAATCATATTGTCTCAATTGTTTTTAAATCAGTAATACATGAACGTGTACCACGGGGGCCTGGGGTATTTAAAAACATTCTGATTTTTGCTCCTATTAACAGAAACTTAAAATAAAAATATGAAAAAATATCAAAAATTAAATAAAACACAATTAATCTTTTGTTATAAACACCTAAATGCATTCAGTCCCTTTGTTTTATTTATTTTTTTTTTAAATCCAGAATAGTATGAAAACATTTCTGAATTGATGTTAATGAAGGAGAATGTACTGTTGGGGATACGAATGAGTTCAAACAGATAACATGTTACCGTATCCTGTGGCTGACCTGCTGATGTCCTGTTCTCCCTGTGTGTGTTTCTGCAGACGCTGGAGTTCAGGCTTTAATAGCAGATCCAGCAGGTAGAAAACAAACTCTTTCTCTTCTGAGCTGGGCACGTGCCACTGGATGCCCAGGTTCAACAGGTCTCCAGGCCGACCCCAGTCCTGATCCAGAGAGGAGACAGAGACAACTAGTGGAACATCAGCCTCAATTACATGAAAACATTAACAAAAAGACAATAATGACCAATTTTTTTGTGCAATTAGGTATACTGATGATAATTGGTGTAATGTTTAAAATCATCCTTTTTTTTATCTTTTCTTGATCCACTTTTCTCTAAGACCTTAAGAAAAACATTACAAAGAAGTTTCATGAATTTGCTTTCATAAATTTAGAAAAAGAGGGGAGTAGTTCTGATATTCAGAGAATGCTGAGGTGGAGTCAAGTTCAAATAAACCACGTAATAATACGTCAGACAGTGAGGAAGAGTGACGTCTGTCTGTCTAAGAAAAGGTGCTCAGGTTAACCAATGCTAGAGGCGGTGACGGAGCTCCACTAATCCATTCATTTACTCAATCATCTCATCTCTTCCTCTTTAGAGACATTTGATAGGATAAAAGTAAAGCCTGGTCACAGGAGCAAACACAGAAATATCCTAATGGGAATTTCCCATTCACACTGCTGTTGTGAATGTTAATTTACACATTTTGGAACTTTTAAATTATATTTTCATACTTGTTTGTCATTTTTTTAATACTATACTTAACACTGATCACATTATACTATAATCTCTCTCTCTCTCTATATCTATCTATATCTATATCTCTCTCTCTCATATATATATATATATATATACACACACACATTTTTACATAGATATTAGTACTTACTCATTTATATAATATTAATAATATCTACTTATTAATATCAACCCTAAAATGCAACATTTGACACATTGTAATAGAAATTATTATTAACCCATAGGAATTAATTTAAATTGGGAGTAATAGAGTTTTTTTTTTTTTTTTGTTAAATATACTTCTCAATTTGTTTCTCCCGATAAAAAAAGACCTCAGCAGTCTCACACATCATCTCTAGAGTTTCAGAAGAGATCTCAACAATATCTCGAGTTTAGATTTACCAAAGATACCAAAGTGGGAATGCCAACTGAACTTAAGCCAAAGTGGTCAAAGTGCTTTTCACATCAGACAGCTCAGTACTCTACTGTATAGTATGTCAACAATTGTTTTCAAATGGACTCTTGGGTACTCTGTGGATTCTTTAGGATTATGGCATGATATTTCAGATTTATTCTAAACAAAGCTGAGCCTCGTGTCACTATGAGAGAGTTAGTGGCAAAATCAGGCATCTCATTTTCCACTTGAGGCTGACCTTAATTGGAAGGTATGTGTCAGTGTGCTGCTGGACCCCTCCGGGCATGCTGCAGTACTCTCTGGGATAGATGAGGGACATGGAGCGCAGGATGTGATAGAGCAGCTTACAAGCCAGATTGTAGCCCTGCTTACATTTCAAGTGGAGAGTTAACTCAAGAATCTGCACCAGCTGAGACCTGTAGAGTAACAGTTGATCACCATCCACACGGGTCACCTACAGACAGAAAAAAGACTGTAATTTTATAAATATCTAGATATGTTTATAGTAACAGGATTCAGTTAGAAACAGATTTTTAGTTATAGATTCTAGAGTCAAGTTTCAGATTTCAAGAGTTCTAAATATCTTTTTAGAATTTGATTTCTAGATTTAAACTTATAAAGTTTTATTTCTTCAATTATAGATTTTTTTTAAAAAGCAATCCTGAAAAACTTTTTTTGGTTTCAACAAAATTATCAAGCAGCACAATTGTTTTTAACATTGATAATAATAAGTAACGTTTCCTGAGCACCAAATTAGCATATTAGAATGATTTCTGAAGGATCATCTGAAACTAAAGACTGGAATAATAGCAGCTGAAAATTCAACTTTGCCATCACAGAAATAAATTACTTTTTCAATATATTAAAAATAGAAAACAGCTATTTTACATTTTAGTATTTCACAGTATTACTGTTTTACTGTATTTTTAATCAAATAAATATAGGCTTTAAAAACATTACAAATTCTTACCGACCCCAAAATTTTAGTGTAGATCTCCAAATATACATGCGTAAAGTTGAAATTTCAAATTTCTACATGTAGATTTCTATATTCCTAGAGTTTGATTTCTAGATATACATTTCAAAATTTCTATATTTCTAGATATAGATATTTTCAGTAGATCTTTAGATTAAGATTTTAGCATTTCCAAAGTTAATGATTTCCAGAATTAGATTAAATTTCTACATTTCTAGAGCTAGCTAGATATCTACAAGTTGTAGAATCTAGTGCTGACCTCAGACAACAGCTGGAGGTTCCACATCAGCTCTTTATCTAGCTCCTCTTCATTTAATACCTCTTCATCTGAGAACACATGGGATGTTAACAGGAAACTCACAACACATGTAGCAATACATATACTACCAGTAACACATTACATGCAGGTGGAACTTACAGGCTGAGATTTGTAATATGGCATTACAGCAGTGGGGCAAAAAGAGTTTCAGAGCCTCTGCCGGGTGACACTGAAAGAAGAATAAACATTTAAATTGGAGAAAACGTTAAATTTGAGAAACACTGTCAGCTGTGGATGTCAGTGAGTTGAGCTCAGGACACTGACCTTGGTTGCAGCTCGGCACATGTTTGCCACCATCCGTCCAGCCACGTGAGTCTCAAAAATGTTTGTAGTGGCAAAGTTAAAGACTTTTTCCAGAGCCACCTATAAAATAAAGGAAATATGTTCAAATATCATCACATTGTCAAAGCACAATGGAAATACACTTCCGTTCAAAATTTTGGGGTCTGTAAGATGTTCATTTTGTGCTGTTTTTTAAACTTTCCATTCACCAAAGTAACTTGAAAAATATGGATCATGTGACACTGCAAAATGGAGTACTGGCTGCTGAAAATTCAGTTTTGCCATCACAAAGAATAAATGAAACAATATTTCACAATATTACTATATTTTTACTATATACTGTATAGAATACACTGTTTTTACTGTATTTTTCATCATAAAAATACAGCCTTGGTTAGCATGAAGGTCTTGGTGAGAAAATATTGAAGAAAATCTTACTAACCCCAAATGTTTGAGCGGTAGTATATATTATGACTAGGTTTAACTCCATGGGTACAGAGAGTGTGTGTTAATAATAACCTGGAATATTTCCATAGAGCATTGCGTGAGGATAGTGCTGAATGTTGAGGACAGGCCCAGCTCCACCAGACTCTCCAGATGAGTAATTTTCTCTGTCTCCATCTCCTCCTGGGTCTGTTCCAGTGTACTCGTGTCAATCAGTGCAAAACACCTAAATACACAAACATGAGAGAGAGAATGAGAATACAGAAAGAAATACGCATGTACACTATTCAGAGAAAGTTCTGTACCTATCAATAAATTGAAGAACAAAATACTCAAACTCTGCCGAGGCTGAACACAACTCTTTTTCCACCTGCACAAAAACAAATAATGAAAAGATTGAGTGGCACAAGAATTATGATATGTAAAAAGACTCTAATGACAGGAGGATATCTCACCTGTGTGAGGTCATTTCTTGTGTGAACAGCAGCTGAACAGTCCACCAATGGCACAAGAGTAACAAAAGTCGCTAAAAATTGGAATGTTATCTGAAAATAAATAAATACTTTAAATTACTGAATGATATTCTTAGCTAGAACAAGAAAATATATAATCAGTATTCATTTTAATATAGTATTCATTAATATTTTTATTTTTTACTTGAAAGCTTTTTTATTTTAATTTTATTTTAAGTTTTGTTAATTTTGTTATGTGCTGTTGTCATTTTATATATATATATATATATATATATATATATATATAAATAACTTTTTCAATTAACAAAAATAATTTTCATTCATTATCAATAACCAATAGCTGTTTTGAACAGACTCTCACCATGCACTTGCTGAAGTCATTGGGGTCGACCCCAGGCAGAGCCCTCATGAGGAGAGGCAGCATGTGTTTGGGGCCCTCTGGAAACCTCTGGCCCCCAGCCACCAGGCTTCGCGCCACACCGATCATACAGCTTAGAGTGGCGGTCAGCTGGTGAGGCTCAGTGAGGGTCTCCATGGCAGGATATGTCCTTAAATGAGATGGAGAACAGGAGAAAAGAGTTCCAAAAATGCTCTTAGGTGATAATGTCAAGCCCAGCATCCACTCATCAATTTATTGTCTCAATTCTAAACTACCAAGAGTTTGTTAACATGTTGAATTCTACAGAATGTCTATAAAATTATTGTACTTTTAAAATTGTTCACTCAAAATATATTAGAATGTACATTAAAATAACAAACACACACTTACTTCTCCAGCACTGGAGGAATGACTAGCTCAGGTCTGAGCAGGGCAAGGTTTTGCAGGGCCTGGGCAGCATCCAAGCTGCCAGTTTTGCTAAACATCGCCAGCAGGACGGGCTGCTTCATACTTTCCACAAAGTCTGTGATGTCCTGCTCACTGAGAAGGTGGCTTTCGGGAACAGGAGTCAGCCACGTTGGTGTCCGGTAACGTTCTCGATGCAGGCGTTTCACGACGCTGGCAGGTAATCGCTGAACGAGCTTCATAAGTTTTATCTAGGGATAAATGGATGGAGTAACACAAAGAAAACAGTTATTTATAAATAAAAAATAAAAGAAAATCAATAATAAAATATTTTCACATCATTAGGTAGTGCAATGAAGGGGAGAAGGAAATTATTGGGGAGAAAAAAGGGGAAATGGACTTGAAATGGAGCTCTGACCATGATGATATTATTACAAATGGGAAACAGATTGAATGAACAAACTCAAGACCCATCCAGCACACACATCTGTAATGGGTCTGTAATTATGAGATTTATTTAGACAAATGTGTCATTGAAGCCTAAATAAATAAAGCAAACATGGATTAAATGAAATGTTAGTTCTACTGAGCATTTACTATCAAAATTGCAGTGCAACTGCCATTTGATCAAAGGGATGAATATTAACTTCGACTTCTGATTTCCATCTTATTGAATGAGCATGTAAAACGTTTTGTACCCTATGATGCTCACTGCAAACCATACAATTAATTTGCATCAAATGAAGAATACTTTCTGTAAGCTTCTGAAAATAAATCAGATCTTCCACAGACTGCACACAACTCATCAACAGCTCAAAGGGAAAGACAAAGTAATATCGCAACAATGTGCTGACAATAAAAGGACAAAGCTTTCACAGGGTTTACTGTGACATTTGAAACTGAGAACTAGATGCCTCCCTCAGTCAAAGCAAACATGCATTCCTGGAAAGACAAACTGTCCTGTGGTCTATGAGGAGATGTTTCTAGAAAAAGAATGGCATGTACTGTTGATAGCAGCAGTGTTTCAAACGGACACAGCTGCAGGCTCTTAAAAAGCATTCTGGGAGACAGATTAGCAGCCCAAAGACCTTGCTCATTTTGCTGTTGATTTTTTTTTTGTTTTGTTAATTAAATGGCTTATTTTATTATACAATAACTTATTTGTTAATACTTACAAATAATATCAGATTTATACTTCAGATATTATTTAGCATTTTATATAATATTTATTTCTAATAAATTTCAGAATAAGAAATCTCCACCAGTAACTCACCAGCCATCGGCCGTGGTTAGAAGGGTGGAAAAACGAGGCGATACTGTTGAAAAGGCCACTGAGCTGGGTCTGGGTCTGCTTGCTGGGTCCTCCCTAAAATGCATTATTAAATATTAAGTCAATGTATTACATCATATCCTGATGGTTTTGATAACTTGATGGCATTTCAATAGCAATTAAAAGCATATGTGCTTCATTTTACCAGCAAAGCAGAAATCCAGATGACCACATAACTGATGTCATAGGCATTTGTCAGATATCTGGAAACCAGCATCTGACTGGATCCTACAGGAAGATTAAGACTCCTTAAGATCCTAGTGAAGATCTGAAAACAGAGAAAGAATACAAACTGTATAACCAGCAATACTGAACCAGTCCTGGATTGATTGGCTTATTGTATATATGAAACAGCCAAGGAAAATCATTTAAACAAGAACTTATTACTGAAAAGAGAAGTTTTGGAGCGATGTCTCTCTACGGTGGCAGTAAAGTGACCATCTCACCTTTGGTATATAAGGGTCCCAATCTATGTAACCAATGTTGTCATTTGCCAGTCTTGCAAAAAGGCTGACAAGATTCTGCGATAGACAAAATCAGGTTAATACTAATGTAATGAATTACCAAACTGAGTTAAAATTCGACAGTGAGGCAACTATACTTACCACTTCCCAGCTTGGAAGGTTCTGCACCGACACCCACAGGCTTATCAACTCATCAAACCAAAGTCTGCAGAAACACACAAACCAAAATACTTCATGGAACATGCCATTACATAAATATAATTTGCATCGGATGTGTCGCAGTTAAAATACTGTATTTTCCAATGAAAGTTAATTTCTGACATCAACTTTCCTTTATCTAGTTATTGTAGTTTGTATGAATGACTTTCAAATTATATTTCATATAAAAAATAACATATATCACGGTTGTTCTATATATCTGTCATGATGCATTCTGCATTTCATGATAAATGCACCACCATTTGAAGCTTGGGGTCAGCATGACCTTTTTTTTTTTAAAGAAATGAATGCTGAAAATGGTTTGAAATTCAGCTTTGTCATAAAAGAAATGAATACATTTTAATATATATTAAATTGGAAAATACTGATGTTAATTTTAATAACATTCTCGTTTTTAGTCTATCTGTGATCAAATAAATGCAGCTTTGGTGAACACAAGAAACTTTTCTTTCAGAAACATGAAAAATCCTACCGACTCCAATTTCCAAACTAATAGGACTGACTGCAAGTGAAAGCAGACTGAAAGTGTGTCATAAGATTCAGGCAGTGCTCACTTAAAGCCCTTATCATGCAGCTCTGGAGGGAGAGTGGTGGGCAGGAAGAGCTCAAAATATCCCATCGCCTTCTGCATGGTCACGTCAAATGGGCACATCAGAGGTCTCCACTCATCCAGCATCTCCTGTGTGGCTGATTCTGGGAAATATCTGTACGCATACACACAAAGACACACAGTGAATGATTCTGTTGCTGATATCTGACCTCAAGTGTTATGCACAGATATGACAACACTAAAACTTTGTGATGTGCCATTTAAATGTCATGGTAAACTGTATGCAGTACAAGTAAACTCTAATTAACTGGATAACAAGGTTAATGTGCTTTAGTTAAAGGATTACAGTCCGTCGGTCTAAACCACATCAGGAATCCTGACATACACCATGCAGCACTTCCTGTCAACCATCTAATGGCCCGTCCATTAACAACCTGTAAACAGTGCGTTATCATTACAAACTGAAGGTATGGACTTTTACATGACAACCTTTTCTGTAATCCCAGATGAACTGAGAAGAGCTTTGAACATGCAGCCTCACCTCATCTTAAATACAGTCCCTTCTGTGTTTAAGTGGAAACTATTTCAGTTAAAATGTCATAAAAAAAAGATGTTACAGTATTAAACAGTTCAACTCAATTTGCTCAATATGATGTCCTTTTTGACCTCCTGCTGAAAAAGGGATAGCACTAATCCTGGGAGACTCAGTCACAGAGTCAGTAAACTCCCACAAAGCCAAATGAAAAGAGCATTAAACAGGATTAACAGCCTAGGGAGAAACTGAAGATCTTTTAGGGCACACTGTTTATGTACACTACCAATCAAACATGAGTTGTTGTAATTGAAAATTTATACTCATCCACAAAGCTAATTTTAAACATTTAAGCAAGATTTTTTGATTAAATAAATTAATAAATAATTAAATACAATAAATAATTATATACACGCACATTTAAATGTACATTATTTTTAATTTTTAAAAAAGTCTTTACTGTCACTTTTGATGAATTTAATGCCTTCTTGCTCAAAGTATTCATCTGTATTAAAGTATTAATCTGTTAAAAAAAAAATATATATTATATATATATATATATATATATATATAAATAATACATACATACATATAAATAATATATCTATCTGGCATAAAGACAAGATGATATGCAAGTAAGTACTTACGGTCTGCAGTTCTTGATTAAAGCCTTCAGAACTGCTTCCACTGAGCTGCAAATGGAAGAGAAACTTGAAAGTGACCAACACTGCATAAAACAGCACATTCTAATTCCATGCAAACAATTCTACAATGAACAAGACCAACACACTAGTGTTGTTAGACCCGCTCATGCATCACAAAAATGTTCATATTATAATCCCAAAAAGGCAGTGATGAAGCCTGTGTTAGTGGAACCTTTGGGAGACAGTTTTTATTGGGTTCATTTTATTTGAACACAGCTGTTCTGTGAAATGATGGACATATTAGGGGCTGATGGTCCATCTATGACCCACATGCTGCTGAAAAACTGGTCAGTGCAGCTCTTTTAAAGTTTTAACAACCCCCTTATCCTATGCATCTAAAGTGGAGGATTATTTCATGAAATTCTGATCTTCAATAACAAAACACCAAATCACATTCATCACTTGCATGAAATCCATCAAACGCATGCATCATATAAAACACACAGCTAAACTGTGTCACCGAAAAACTGCAGATATGTGACACCCAGACAGGGCCTCTGAACCTGATAACCTTTGTTTTGAAACGGGCCAAAGTTATCTTTCAACTCTGCACTCATACAGAGGAAAGAATCCCTCAGTGGGGATTGACTGTGTAGCAGGAGCCAACAACGATACTGGAGTATCAGATGTCTGCATTAATAAGCATGAGGGAAAACAGATGCTACAAACACACTCAGCACTCAGAAACAATGTACAATACAGGGTGTTGGCTGGGGCGTTACAACTGAGAGCAACAGTGTGTTATTGAATGGTGTGAGAGCAGCACAACATAGGTTTTCACAATATGAGTCCAACAGCATGTGTCGGGGTGTCAGTAATTTTTTTTTTTGTGCAATGTGACATGCATCTTACTGGATAAAAGTGCACTCAGTAATTTTAAATAATATTAATATTTCAAAAATAATTTAACATTTTTAAATATTATATTTCATATCAAATCTATATATAATATTAATTATATTTTATTATTATCATTATTATTATTTCTTTACACAGATTTCATTATGTTGTTATGTAAAAATTTCAATAATTAAATAACTTAAATAACACAGGAAAGAAAATATCTAAAAGTTTACCAAAGACATCAAATGCAAATCAGCAGCAAAGTCAGATATGGGTCCATTTTGGCATAACGAGTATTTCAACAGAAACTAAAATTTCAAAAAGTCAAAGATGACAACAGCTCAGAGTGTAATCACTCAGCTGTCATCTAATGAAATAGCATTTTTTTTAAACCAAAGAACATAAATTTCATTGATGTGCATAGGATGAGATGGAAAAAATACATTGATGATCAACAAGGAACAAAAAGGCAAACAGACATTGCTGTTGTGCATCAGCAGTGCCTAACAAACAAAAATGTCATGCATCCACAGATTTAAAGTCGAATTAAGTCAAACACCACTGGGACAAATAAAAGCCAGTGAAACATTAACAAATTATTGAGTGCACTTTAAAATATTAACATAGAGTAACATGGTCCTTACCACCTCTGTGCAAGTTTAACGATTATGTGTTTAGAGGAAGAGCGTGGCCTCAGAGAACTGAACATGAGAGGAGAAAAAAAGACAGGCTCACTCAGCACTTCCTGTCTACAAGGACAACATTTTTATGTCATGCTCAACATCAGCACCAGTTCTAAGATGTGTGCAGATTAGAGCATGCTTCCTGTGACGGTCTTCAAAATAGGAAGCTAGGATGGAAGTTATTAGGATAAGTATATGAGCACATTTATTTCCTGTTTTATTGAGTAGATATGCAAATGTCATAAAGCAAAACGGATCCCTTTAGAAACGTTTTTTTAATGGATTTTTAAAATATTGTTGAGAAAAATCCACTTTTGCTTTAATCCACTTTTTATTATGGGATATGCATTTACCTGGGAAACCAGTTCAGGCCGAGGTGCTCTGTCTTTGAGTACAGGATCCTGTCCTGCAACTCATAAAGCGGTCGCCATGGCAATTCTAAGTCCTCTCTTGAAAGCAGCTCCTTCTTCCTGGAAGACAAAACCATTGAAATGAGATGATTTTCTTCACAAAGTTTATTTTTGTCATAGGTGTGGGTGGATATTCAAATCTCATGAGCTGTGCTGTCACTCTGCGATTACAAATTAGCAATATGAAAGAGATAATGTACAGTCATAACTGCATTGCTGTGATGTGAAGAACCAATTATTACATGGCTACATAAACATAAAATGTAGTTTTTTAATATTTTAATTGAATTACTGTATTATCTTAATTGCAGATAAGCTTCTGCTAAGAAAACCAGTTCATTACAATGCAGAAAACAACTGTACAAAAAAAAATTAATTAATGGTACAATGATATTATAACATTAATTTATATATAATTATTAATCAGCACTGCAAGCTATTTTTCTATAGACTATCTAATATAACTACCTTCAGTGTATGATTTTGTATATTTGTTAGGGACTTCTAAGCCTCTAGTCATCTGTCAAAAGGTTTCACAATTAAATTAATACTTAAGTCTTCTGAAGTCTAATATATATATATATATTTTTTCTTCTTTTTTTATAAAATGACCAATTACATTCCATAAAACAGAAAATAATTATGTGTTACAACTGTTTTATTTAAATAAATTAAATCTACTGAATTTGAAGAATATCAACCTTTAAGGCAATGCCCTACACAAGTGACATCATCATGGGGAAGTCGTGGCCTGATGGTTAGGGAGTCGGGCTTGTAACCTGAAGGTTGCCGGTTCGATTCTCACACCGGCAGGAATTGAAGGTGGGCATTGTGAACAAACAGCACTCTCTCTGCCTTCGATACCATGACTGAGGTGCCCTTGAGCAAGGCACCGAACCCCCAATTGCTCCCCGGGCGCTGGAGCAATGGCTGCCCACTGCTCCGGGTGTGTGTTCACGGTGTGTGTGTGCGCGTTTGTTCACTACTCACTGCTGTGTGTGTGCACTTGGATGGGTTAAATGCAGAGCACCAATTTCGAGTATGGGTCACCATACTTGACAATACGTCACGACTTTCACTTTCACTTTCGACTTTCATCTTTGTGTTTCCAGTGTTTATGTCATCATTATGGGACTAATGGAGTGCATGTAGGAAGGCAAAGGCTAGAAGGGATACGTATCCGATTGTAAATGCACTATTGGGCATGCGCATATCAGTACAGCGTAATTTTTGTCACACTGTACAACAATAAAGACTATTTTTGCATTATTGTAAGGGGTAGGTTTAGGGTTGGGGTAGGTGTAGACGTTAATAAAACACAATCTAATAGGTAGAAAATTAAATTCATTGTCAGTTTCCGGTCGGATACAAATCCCTTCTAGCCACAACCATGTAGGAAGTAAATCTTACTTCAGCAGGGTGATGAGGAGACGGGCGAAGCTTTGCATCATACTGATCTCCAGTTTGGGGATGGTGACCAGCTCATACAGCAGCTTGACAAAGTGCACATGGTCCTCTTTGCTGAACTTCCTTCCATACAGTCGCATATATCTGAAGGACAAAAACTCGTTGCTTTTTTAATATTAAAATGTAACACTTTATTCAAATTATATTGTGTCTCCCTCCGATATTAACAGTTGTATGGCATGAAACAGATTAGTGTAGTTATGTTAGATCATAGCATCAACAATGTGAATGTACGAATAAAACAGAGAAAAAGAAGAACAAATTTAAATTGCCCAACAAAGGATTTCCATTTGGATGTGTTTTCAGTTGCTTCATGTTGAAAGGTCAAGACATAAAAGCAACATGTGATACCCAAGTAAATCACTTTAATTAAAAGATTTAGGTCAAGCTGTCAAAGCTTGCTTTCCAATGAAAAGGAAGTTGACTCCAGGCTGATCTGACACAATCAAATAATTTAGGTCAGACCTGAATACCATAGCTTCCGTGCTTGGGCTGGCAATGCCAATGGCTTGCCAAGAGGGTTTTGTTGGGATATTCTCTGGAATGGCAGTGATAAAGAAAGCCATGTCGTAAACACCCAAGGGCACACAGAGACAAGTCCCAACACAAACACTGGGACATCTCCAAACAAGGACATAGCTTGGATTCTGGGCTTAGTAAAAAGACAGACAGTCTGGAGAGATACAACACAAGATTCATCATTAATACATTTAGTAAGGATGTCTAGGTTTACGCAAATGTCTTGGATGACATTGAGGACAATATTTCCGTGCATGTTTACGGTTTACAGATGAGTATTGCATCTCATAGAGTCACACGCAGTCTGACATCAGTGACTGTTTGTGCTTGTGCTCTTAAAATAGCATTGAGGGGCGAAAACATGACCAAGTCATTTTGCAATCACCGACAAAATATTTGGTATGTTAAACACCAGTCAATTGCTTACTTTCACCGCAGTGAAGACTCAAACCAGTAACTCCATCTTACTAAACACCAAAACATAATAATGTTGCCAAAGCTAAGCGTATTTGTCAACATTGGATTCATTAAAAAGATAAACCAAACAACTCAAGGTAACAGGAATTTTACACTATACGCGGTTAAAATATCACATCTTCAAAGCGTTCCAACTGTCTGAACATTCTGCAAGATTTCTTTGAACAATGAAGCAAACGAAACAAAGTAACTACGCATGCGCAACAGCAGTCAGCGCGCACTCTCGATTAGCGCTCCATTTAAAACTCATTGGAGATATTTTTACCGTAGTCTGCTTTATCCTCTTAAATACAAAAGGGTCATTCGGTGTTCCTGTGACTCTAAATAGAGCTGCCTACAGCACATCAGACTTCCTGTTTATGATATTAGGATCAAGGGAAGGTATGATCATGATTAACAATCGCAGACATTCTAGGAACAACCCCATAATTTAATTTCGTTGGCAGACGAAACTATCCGGATGAGTCCTGTATAATGTTTGATGAGATGCCTCTTAAATACTTACGTGGAAAGTTTCCTCGTCCAAAACAAGACACCTGGCCATATCTCTCTGAGTTGGACGGCTCTGCCGAGGTTTCCTTTGATCTGTGCCAAAAATTCATTGGACTCTTCGTCTAGTTTGTCCTTGTAAGGCAAAAGTTCATTGTAAACTATATCTTTTTGTGGAACAAACCCTAAAAATTCGGCTGCTTCTTTTTTCATTTTACAGTCCCCCAAATGTGGCTCCTCCACTTCGATTATATTAGAGACAGTCATGAACAAAAATATTCCAGTGATGAGCTGCTGAGATTGTACAAGAAGTAAATTTCAAATTATAAAACTACTATAAATGTCAAAACCATAATACAGTCGTGGTGTTTTCTTGTTGGAAGACGCGCACTCTCATCGCTCGTGTCGTTTCTGAACTCTCTAGGATAATGATGACTTCTTTTAAGCAGACCCGCTTGCTGTCATGCATCGTATTTCTATACCAGAGCTCCATGTATCCTTTTCCATTCAGCTGTAACCAGCCAAACACTCATGCCGCAACTCCACCCTCCTCACCCTGCGTCACTTCCCCCTAACCATGTCCAAAATAACAGATCCAGCAACAGTTTATTGAGACTTGACGCCGGTGAGGAGAGAATCAATCTATGACGAAGGATTAGTCTATTATTGTGTCATTCCGTTATTTAATAACCTTATTCAGAACCATCATTTTGTATCAAAAAAGACATATCCATAACAGTGTATTATTTAGCTAATAATAATTTCATACAATTCAAATAATTTTAAAGACAACAAAACTTGAGGCAACTTTAACAAATATACATTTGTGTAAATAAAGCTTGCATTTAATCTAAATATTATTACACAGAATTCAGCCTGTTTGTTTTGCATAAAAACAACAAAGAGTGCGATATTCGAACAGAATGGTGTAGTCCGGTTCAAGAACAAATGACTCTTATGAACCGATTCTTTTTAGTGAATCAAAAACATAGCGCGCGACAACTGTAGAATGATTTGAGTCGGCTCTTTTTAGTGAATTAAAAAAAAAAAAAAAAAATTAAATAAAGAAAAAACTTGAATAAGCTGTTACTGAATTATCTGACTCATTTACTAAACCGCAAATCAAGTAAATTTATGTATCATTTTTACTGCGCTATGTTGGTTGCTATGACTGGTTGTTCATACACGAACACGTTCATTTTTAGCTGAGCTAAATTCTTTAGTTTTTTATTTTTTTGTAATCAGTGGAATTTTTTCATATTGTTAATAGTAAATTTAATTTATTTCTGATTTATTGTTGCTTTTTGCCCAATACTTCTTAAGTTCTAACTAAGATTTTCATATTAAACTTAATAAAGGTGATTATGAAATCGCATTGTGACCTTCATATGAATGCTTAGCTCATGAATATCAATGAGGTTGTGCGGATGAGACTAAAAGCATTGGTCATTCATATAAAAACTCATAGTAGGATTCGTAAATTAGCCTCTAGAATAATAAATTAGATACATCGCGCAGTTGAAACTCTAATACACTAATACTAGACAAGAAAACATATGCATTGTGTGGGGAAATCTATTTATGATTCTGGGTCGGCCAGTTAGCCATGTTGTTAGTATGCAGGAGCCTAGGTTACTCTGTCACGATTGCGCAGCCATTATGATCAGATATATTTAGTGACATCTGGACCAAAGTGTGATTACTCAAGAGCTCAGTCCATGAGATCTGTAAACAAGAGGGTCTCAAAAAGGCCCTCAAAAGGTCAGCAGGTTTATAACAGGGCATATGAGCCTAGTACATGTGATTGGGCTGTACATTTAGATCTACAGTAGCAATAAAATTCTGCAGATTTGTTTTCATCACAAAGACACTCAAGAGGAATGATATATTTGTAGCTGTGAAAATTCTCCTGTTCCAAAAAGAGTTGACAAAAACCACAGTATGTCCATTTTTATAATTTTATTATGTAATTGATTGTACCAGAAAATATATATAGAAAAGTATTCTTCTTATTATTAATTAGTGTTAATAAAATGTGCTTATATTAATAACATTATTAATATAAGTAGGTATTATAAAGTATTATATTCTATATATTTTTATATTGTATTTAAAATAAACCTATATATTGTATTTTCCATTATAATTTTTTTGTAACACACATTTACCCATTTAATGTAGTAACCGGTGAATACTTTCCGGTAGAGGTCGCCATTGT
The DNA here is from genome assembly GCA_039654775.1 of Spinibarbus caldwelli. Lineage (NCBI taxonomy): Eukaryota > Metazoa > Chordata > Actinopteri > Cypriniformes > Cyprinidae > Spinibarbus > Spinibarbus caldwelli. The sequence goes on from CM077243.1 coordinate 9,995,987, forward strand.
ACAGATGATATACTTGCTTCTGTAAAATATTCAGGCAATTTTAGTTCTTTCCCTTGTCAGTTGTACATGAGTGCAGTTTTGTTCCATTCATCCATCTGCAACCACTGATGTTCATTATTCAGAGAACTGGTAGTCCACCCAAAAATTAAAATTATGTCATAATTTGCTCACTCTCATGTCTTTCTTCTGTGGAACAGAAAAGATTTTTGGAGAAGTCTCCTATCTATCTATCTATCTATCTATCTATCTATCTATCTATCTATCTATCTATCTGTCTGTCTGTCTGTCTGTCTGTCTGTCTGTCTGTCTGTCTGTCTGTCTGTCTGTCTGTCTGTCTTTCTGTCTCTCTGTCTGTTCTTCAGAGAGTGGATTGATTCAGTTTGAATTATAAAGTGAGCCAGCCATATATCGTCAACCATTAGAGATAAGAGTATAAAAGATATTTAATGCTTAACTGGCAACAGCAGGGGAAATTGTGTCTAGCAGCAGGCCATATATAAAACTGTGGTTTAGGCACAGTGGGAGGTCTGGCTTCTGTGCTGTAAAGGCACACACCCTCAGCAGTTGGAGAATCATTAAGTTATGGAAAAACGAGGGATTTGGCATGCCACACCTTTGGATTATTAATTTATGAACAGCTATGGAGTTCTGTTCTTTCCACAGAACATGACCTGCTATTCATTGATTCATTATTAGAATTATAACAGGGCTGTACTTATTGTGAACCTGATAATGTCAACGGGTAAGTGGAGTCAGTACAAGACATTTCAGCACCCTGAGCCCATGTACATACCTGAATGTCAAAGATAAACGCTTACGTTTTATGTAACCGAGAAGCTACGGCAGAGCTTTCAGCTGTTAACTCAAGCAGTCACGAGTGTCTGTGTCATAAAGGTGCTGGTTTATGTTCTAGGAGCTCAAAGTCTTTTTTCACTTGCCTTCCAGGATACTGAACTTCCAACCCGGTCTAATGGAAACTACTTTATGTTTTCACATTCACATGTGATTCTCCAGAACACTAAGAAACACTCTTGCCCATCCGACCTGTGCTGTTTGAGCAGCTCTCTGAACCCTGCAACCAGACAAGCAAATATTTCTGACGGTAAACTGAAACTCAACCAGCAATGTCAAGCATATACACAATATTTACCTATCCTGTTGTGTCATAATGAAATGCCCTTCCAGTTTTTAAAAATGCCCTTTTTTTGACATAACTGAAGAACTTGGCTGACATCATATCAAGAAGGTGTCTATGTCTTAAGAAAAAAATTAATAAAAATGATACTTTAATGGTATCACAATGTAGTGTTTTTCCCCCTGCAAATCAGCACAGGCCTATATCTTAACTTTTCATAGTCCCACACTGCATTGCAGACATGCGCCAAGGGGGAGCAGAAGTGTGGATATATCTTCTGACAGCTGTATTTAATGACAGCCATACTAGAGAGAGTGCAGGCTTACAAAACAGATCCAGAGCCAATAAGATGTTAGCTGTGGAAAATTAATCACAGCTATAATTGGCTATCAGATGCAACCATCCATCACGTCTTTGTATGCAAATAAGAGCCTATATAAAGCATGCAGTTCTGCTCTTTGTCCTCATCCTGTTGGGGTTTATTTTTCAATAATTGCGATAATTATCCCACTTAGCCTAATACTTGCAGGCTATTTCATGAATCAAATAGGTATTTACTATAGGAAAAATGTACTTATTTTGTCTTCTCAGAAGTATCTTCTGTAGCTTCTGAAGGGCAGTACTAAATGAAAAAATATGACATTTCAACAAACTGAGACAAAACTACACATCATCATACTGTTCAAAAGTTTACACCCCCCAGCTGCCTAGTTTCATTCTTGAGCATCGTCTTGTATGAGTTCATAAGTTGTTCTCAGTGTGAAAACATGGATCCCAAAATCATAGTCACTGTTGTGAAGGATTTAAATATGCATATGTTAAAAAACCAAATGTGCAGGACCTGAAGAATTGTTCTGCAGAACAATGGGTAGTATAACTGGGACTCATGAAATTCTTCACAACACAAAAAATTGTTGTGCATCATTCAGGTAATGACAACAAGGTAAAGTTCACTTACATGCTCATTCTTAACCCGATTATGCTTAATAAGCCGATGCACGTGGTGTTACCTGTATATATTATCTTAATATTCCAAACAGCATTGCAATGTACAAAACAATCGTCATAGTAACAAGACCAACACTGCAACAATATTATGGTAATAATAACACTGAAAACGTCTAGCTGCAACAGATAATAGGCTAAGCAAAATGGCGTTTGTGAAAAATAAGAGGTGGTGTGATGGTGATGTATTTCCATAGACAACGATGAATATATATTATGAATATTATAATATTAAAAGCTGATGTCTGCTATTGACCAATCAGAATCAAGGATTCCAGATACCATGCAATAGGCTTCTTCAACAGAGTTGCTATTAAATTAATTGTTTTTGCCCATGTTATTGTGCAGTGTTTAACAACTATAAATTATTAAGGGATAGTTCAGGGATAATTTCATTGTTTCTGTTTCCATGCAAAACTGGCTCTGACAAGTTATGTGTGCCTGTGGTGCTCGCCACACTTGTTAACATTTATACTATTTGGTTGACAGCATTTGCTAACTTTAACGTCAGTCACTGAGAAAATTCACAGTCAGGTCCAATTAAAGAAGAATTTACCTTAATGTTTACCAAATGAGGCCCACGTGTGGATTATTGCTCATAGTAAGCAACATATGGTGCAGGTCTTCTATCCATCTGTATTTTACTGTACGTAGTGCTAAACACATTAACAAGGCTGCAAACTGAATGAGACAGTTTAGGATTATAGAACTGAACGTGTGAAACGTGTGCAAGAGGAAGATTTAAAACGCAAGAGTTAATTTCTACCATATGTTGGAAGTTGTTTTGTAAAAGAACAGTTGTTTCTGGACAAGAACCTGGTAATGTCTCACTTAAGGTCCATGAGGGAACCCAGGTACTGTAAAAGACTTTTACTTTTGAGGACTGGCGAAATTAAAGATCCTGGCCTGCCTCTTCATTTGGTTTTAACAGCAGTAGTTGGAAATGACAGTAGTCTTTTAACTTGTTTATCTCTTAAAGCCAGTTGCTGGCTTTTTAAAATGCACATATTTATGTCTCTTTGGCCTAACCGCATTTACAACATATCAATGGTATCTTGGCTTCGACTCTAAAGCAGCTGCAAGTCCCAAATGTCAGTTTGTGTTTTGAAGTGGAGTTTAAAATTGTGCCTGCTGGAGATCACAAAAGACTTGGAACCTTTAAAATGTAAGCAGAAGGGATCAAAATTTGTGATGAGGTTTACAAATGCCTAGTGCATGCAACTACAATGTAATCCATGGGAAAGGATGTAGCTGGATAATGCCTGGCTTTTGTCATTTCATTGCAAATTAAACATTTTCAACAAGGTTCTCATATGCTATTGTGGTATGTTTGCACAACAGTGTTCTTTGTTTGGAGTCTTTGGCTATCACTGGAAAATATTGGCATCAAATGTGATTCCACATGTTGAGGATTTCATGCTTTCTGTTTGTCACCCCCTACTGCCACTTAAAACTGTTGTTCAAAAAAAAAAACAAAAAAACAAAAAACTGAATATAGGAAATCATTGCTAGAATATCATCATGTTGTTGATGCAACAGTCAGAGTTTAATTTTGATTATTGTGTGTAAGTATGCATAGTATTTAAATGAACAATACTACTAGTAGTACTAATATGAAGAGCCAAAATTCAAACTCAGTTGAGGGCTGTGGGCGAAAAGCAAATGTTGGATTATATCAAATTGTATTATATTGAAATGTATCAAATTACAAAAAATAAAAAATAAAAAAATAAATTAAAAATTAAATAATCATTTTTCAAATTGTAATTTGTGACCTTGGACCACAAAACCAGTCATAAGGGTCAATTTTCTGAAACTGAGATTTATACATCATATGAAAACTGAATAAATAAGCTTTCCATTGATGTATGGTTTGTTAGGATAGGACAATATTTGTCCGAGATACAACTATTTGAACATCTGGAATCTGAGGGTGCTAAAAAAAAATCACAATATTGAGAAAATCGCCTTTAAAGTTGTCCAAATGAAGTTCTTAGCAATGCATATTACTAATCAAAAATTAAGTTTGATATATTTACGGTAGGAAATTTACAAAATATCTTCATGGAACATGATCTTTACTTAACATCCTAATGATTTTTGGCATAAAACAAAAATCAATAATTTTGACCCATACAATGTATTTTTGGCTATTGCTACAAATATACCCCAGCGACTTAAGACTGGTTTTGTGGTCCAGGGTCACATTTTTCAAATCAAATTCACTTACATTGTTTTTTACTATTCAGTGCAAAAAAAAAACAAAAAATATTAAAACAAAAATATAAATTAGAAATGAACAAATTACGTTTATTTTAAAAATACTTTACCTGAAAGTTTGAGTTGGCAAGACAGTGATTATAAACACAATGAGGCTGTAAAAGTTGGCTAGTAAGTAGATGAGTTTTGGGTGTGAGGAAACACTAACCAATATGAATGCAATGATATTACTACTGACTCTCTCATACACTCTCATAGCCATGCATCCTTTCTCTCTGGTTTTATGACAGCTGTACCTTTTATAGTTAGAACAGATAGCATTAGAACATTACAATCTAACATTGCTCTTTAAAGCATTAACAATCACTAAACTAAAGTTAAAATCACTAAACTAAAACTACATTTTAACTGCTATAAGAAACACACATTAACTCATCTGAGCTTAGTAATTAGGACTGCATCAGTAAATCGGTTTTTACCGATGCAAATATGTTAGAAACGATGCATCGCGATATAAATGCCAACATGTAGCCAATGCACACTTTTTAAACCGATGCATCGCATCATTAACTTTTTATGCCTAATATGCACCTAATATATTATATATATATATATATATATATATATATATATATGTATATATAAATTAATAAATAAAAATAAATCACAACCTGATGTATTTTATGTTGCAGAATAAAATGTGAAGATTGAGTTGTGTTAACCATAGACCTTATTTCAAGCAAAAACCCATTCAAAAAACCCATTGACTTCAGGATGATGGAATCAGAAATGTTGAAATGCGAACTCCTTTCTGGGTTTTGGTCTACAAAGGGCTTTTGAATGTCATCCCTGTAGCACTATTTTTATGCAAAATACTTGTTAAAGAGATAGCTCACCCAAAAGCTTTCATGTCATCATTGAACTAAAGGCATAAAATCACATGTAGACTACTGATCTAAAACAAATTCAAGTGAGCTTTGAAGATAAGTGAATATAGGACCATGTTCCAGTACTTTCAGGTCTCTTGTGCATGAACAGATAAAATAGTTGTTTAGTGAAGCAAAGACATGATGCAGGGTTTATGGAAGCCACATAAATTATCTGATAGACATCTTTAAAAACAATCATACATCCCATTACAGTACTTGGAACTACTTCAAAACACCAGTCCAACTGAAAAACTGTTTCTAAACCTTTTATTAAAGAAAAAACCTGTGACAACTGTGAGAATAACAATATTAGAAAACTTTACAAGGTTTTCTGGGGATGTGGCATAAAAATCCAAGGCATTGCACTTTTTACAAAATATAAAAAATGGTTATGAAAATAAAATCATTTAACAAGCAAAAGAAAGACAAAACAGATGAATGTTCAGGCCCAAAGGATCTGGATGATGAACGACAGTCTCTTATGTATGAGAGTCTTTGTTTCTCTGATACAAACAGAACTGTTTGTCTCATTACTTCTTGTGTTCTCCATGACAGTTTCTTTTTAAACAGATAAGGCATAAGAAACTAAAGGAAAAAGCGGTTCAAGACCAGCAAATCTGTTAAATGTAACAAATGCAGTGTGGTATCACAGGACAAAAACAAAACGAAACGTTAGCACACTCATTCTCACATTTGAAATACACTTTTATCAAGTAAAAAATTACATAGGCATGAAATTGCATTATGGATGTCTAGAAGCGTGGCAACAAAAATGTACTTTTTTTTATCTTTATTTCTGCAATAGTCAAATTTTGTCAGTGTAAACAAATAAATTAGTATTTACAACGTCTAGGTTCTGAAAGCATTGCAAAAAAAAAAAAAAAAACAGACATAACTTGATACTGAATTGCAAGAGTCATATAAATACTTTACACAAGTAATTATGATACAGTCTTAATATAAACATCTTCATCTCAAAGGTCTCTAAAACATTTATATGCTGATCAAACCCAAAGCCCCTGTTAGAATTGAGGGTTGTAGAAAAAGATGTCTTCATTACAACAACAAATCCAAAGGACAGAAAAAGTCTGCACATTGTAACAATACACAGGAAGTAAAAAAAAATCTTGTGCAAGTAAAGCAGTTGGTGATAAAGAAGTCAGAGGATGAAGTTTTGTGATTGCTTTTCCTAATTTTGTAAAGAATTACCACAAATGTAATGTTCAATTAACGTTATCCAAACTTTGGCTAAAAAATACTGACTTGAGGACACAAAAACACTGATAAGAAAAATCCCTATAAATGTGCTTGGAATTTAAGTTAATTCTTTCTCCTCAGGAGGAGGTTTGGAGCCAGTTTCCTTTTTGTAGTCCACCAAAGTCTGTGTTTTGACAGAGAGTGTGAAAATGTGTTGTTGTGCTATAGTCTTTTAAGGGAGTCATTTCTTCTCTTTCTCAGTTATCTAAAAAAGCAGAAAAAAGTGGTTAACTGGCTTGTAACAAGTGAAAGTTTTGGCTTTGCGTTTCTTTTCTGTTATGCTATACAATATTTCAACAGATAAACATAATAATAATAATAATAAAATTCAAAATGTCTTAAAATAAGTTAATAATAAAAAAAAAAATCAATTTCCATCTCTTTGCCGATAAATAAGTCATATCTCAAAATGTTCACTAACAATCAGCTGTAGACTTGAGGTGACCCTTACAATATAAAATACTTAAGGAAAATATATTATATAAATACATAAATTTTTTAAAATAACATTAGAATAATAATAAAATATATAACTATTATTATTATATTTATTGTTAATTCACATAATATAATATAATATAATATAATATAATATAATATAATATAATATAATATAATATAATATAATATAATATAAATGTATTATAATATAATACATTTTAGTTAATTTATATTAATATTTAAATTTATAAAAAATATAAATTAATAATACATACTTAAAACATTAATTATAGTGTATATTATTCTTATAATTACTTTTTATTTTCATAATTCTAATAATATTTATTATTTTATAAATTATATTTTATATTATAATATATTATTTTATATATTCCTATATATTTATTTTAACATTTCACTTGATTTGAGTATTAATATAAAAGCACTAAAATGATTAAAATGTGTACAGTATACTGAGATTAGTGTGTAATTTATATAAATGGCCACATTCTGTTACGACAAACTACTCACCTCGACACTCGTACTTGAGATCAGAGAAGTAAACCAGTTCTTGGGAAAACACGAACAGTCCTAATCTCCCTCCTGCAAAGGTTTTATCATAAACTGGCCCCGAGTCTGCCATGATCTGTTTCCCTTCATAAACCACCACTCTGGAGAAAAGGAAAATAGATCTGTTAACTCTACACACTTTATAAGATTATGTGGCAGTTAAAGGCCTTCCTGTTAATCACCTGATGAATCCTGTCTTGGGTCTGTGGATGAGATGCCACCTGTACGCAGTGTAATCCTTCCAGCCGATATTCTTAGGGTCGTGCCACAGTGTGCGGACCTGCCAGACCACATACAGCAATTAGCTTATCATGAATGCTAACAGATGTCATATTTGATGAGCAGTCAGCCTCACCTGTCCAGGAGTGTCACCAGTGTGCCAGAGGGCGTTACGCAGGTGCTCCCCTGTGCCCGTTGTAGAGTTGACCACTTTCAGAGAAACTCCGGCGATGCCAAAGGCTTTTGAAGGATTAACTTCCCAGTACGTCTGAGTTATCTGCTTCCACATTACTACATAAAATCGACTGCTGGACTGATAGCCAAACACAAACCCAGCGTAATCGTCATCTCTGTCAGTGTTGACGTAGAAAGTGCCACTGAAATCCACAGCGTTGAACTCATCAAAACCTGAAGAGCGATTCAAACGTTGAGGTCTCATTTACTCAATGACATCAAACTGAAATCTTGACCAGACGGGCTACTCTGACAGCTCACATACTCACCCACAGCAATACCAGGGTCAGAATTGGCCGTCTGAACCAACTCTTTGCCCTGATGTCTGACCACCCAGTTGGGATCAATTTGTGTAGTTCCTTTGGGGTCCAAATGGACCATCTGAAACTTCCGAAAGTCAGTGTTACCGATGCCATCATTCTCAGGGCATACATCCAAAATGTCTGGAATGTTGTCATTGTCAAAATCATCTTTGCAGACGTCACCTCTTCCATCCCCTGTGGATAAAGTTACATTAGTTCATCATTAATATCAGTAGATCTGTTAAACTGGTTAAATCTGCCATGCTTACTTTTTAACAACCAAAAACATATACACAATAATAATAATAATAATAATAATAATAATCATAATAATAATAATTATTATTTTTATAAATTCACTTTTTAAATAATAAATGAAATAAATATAAATTAAGTAAAAATAACAATACAATAATATTAATAATAATAATAATAATAATAATAAACAATAATAATAATAATATAATAATAATAGCAACATTCATATGATATAATACATGCTTAATTTATATTAATATTTAGATTTATAAAAATGTAAATTAATAATACATATTTTAAAAAATTCTTAAAATCAAAATATGTAATAAGTAACCAATAAATAATAATGATTAACTATTATTATTATTATTATTATTATTATTATTATTATTATTATATTATATTATATATTTATTTATTGGATATTACTGTTTTTATTTTAATAATTAATTATAATATGTATTATTAATTTACATTTGAATTAATTTGAATATTCACATAAATGAACTAAAATGTATTATATTATATTGTATTATGTAATATAATATTTATTTTTTTCTTTTATAACTGTTACTGTTTTTTATTTTAATACTTATTTTTTGTCATTTTTTTTTATATTACGTTTATTTTTTAATATTTATTTTTAATTACTTTGAACATTAATATAAATGAACTAAAATTGTATTATATTGTACTATATTATTGAGTATTGCGGGTAATAAAATTGTAAGCGCTACACCAAAAGAGGCAATATTGTAACAAAAAAGAAGTAGAAAGTTCCATCTGGTATCCCAGCTCTCCTCTTTAAGCACAAAGCAATCTCAGCTGTGTTTTCATGTCATGTACATTAACATATGACTGGCTTCCAATGTGAAATCAATTAAATCCAGACTTTAGCACTCAAATAAAAGGGAAAGTCAAGTAGGCTTTTGCACAGATGCCAGCTCTTTGCTAATGTGTCTGTTTTTACAGTAGTTGACTTTCTCTCTTTGGAACCATTTTGACACTATCAAATAAACTAAATATAATGAGGTGTGAGAAGTATGCTAGCACCTGACAATTTCGACCTCCAACTGTAACCTGTTTCCATTTTCCCACCAACACAAAAGGTAGCCTTAACAAAATGCAGCACAGAGGGGCAAACCACACGCAACCACATGCAAACTGTGAGAGTGTGACATCATTTTCCTTGACCCTGGCTACACTTAAGGAAATTTTCCAGTTGTAAATATGTCTAAATCTCAAAGGATGCAAAAAGGAAAAATGTGGCCAAAAAAATTTGGACAAAAATGAACAGATTAAAGATGACTGGCTCTGGCTCCTTTAAAGTTTTATAAAGTTAGCCATGCAGATAAATTACCATTTTAAGCTTGTCATTTGAGCGAAACCCCCCCCCCCCCCAAAAAAACCCCACAAATTTCTGCCACTGTTGCATTTCTACACAGAAATGAAGTCTCAGCATTTCTATAACTGTTATTGTGTCAGTAGAAACACAGACAAACACTTCTAGATATTTTAAGCAATAGATTCACTCACCATCAGAGTCTAGTTGATCTTTGTTAGGCACCAGTCTGCAGTTGTCCTTATCATCAGGAATTCCATCATTATCATCATCAAAATCACAAGCATCTCCTTTCCCATCTTTATCATGGTCAGCCTGGTTGGCATTGGGAATGTAGGGACAATTATCCAGGCTGTTCTGATGGCCGTCCTCATCAATGTCCTGATTGTTGTCGCACTCGTCACCAACTAGGTCATTATCTGAGTCAGTCTGTTAAAACATACAAATTACTTTGTTAAACTGCTGCAAAACATTCCTCCTTGTGTTTCTGAGTGTGTGTTTACTGGAAAGAGTTGAGCAAGAGCCTGTTGTACCTGGTCAGGGTTGTGCAGCAGAGGACAGTTATCACACTGGTCTCCCACTCCATCCATATCTGAGTCCTTCTGGTCAGTATTGTATGTGTAGGGGCAGTTATCATTCTCATTCAGAACCTCTGCAACACAAGCAAACAATAGCATTACACTGAGCTGAATCGACCTGTTAACCATCTGGAAATACAACAAATCTGCACCTGACTGTGGTGAAGCATTTTCAGTTCTTTTGGTTTATTATTTATTTACTTTAAAAAGTGCACTTTGGTTTAAACCAAGCCTGGGTCTATCCATTAAGAACTCCAAGTTTGTTAAAGGGATAGTTCACCCAAAAAAGAAAATTCTGTTATTGATTACTCACCCTCATGTCGTTCCAAACCCATAAGACCCTTGTTCATCTTCAGAGCACAAACTGAGATATTTTTGATGAAATCTGACAGCTTTCTGATCCTCCACAGACAGCAAGGGTCCTACCATGTTCAAGACTCAGAAAGGTACCAAGAACATTGACAAAATAGTCCATGTGACATCAATGGTTCAACCGTAATTTTATTACGAGAATACCATTTGTGTGCAAAAAAACTAAAACTAAAAATAACAACTTTATTCAACAATTCTTCTCCTCCGAGTCACCCTAGGCACCATTTTGGATAGTATCATGACGCATGAACCACTGATGTCATATGGACTATTTTGTTAATGTTATTGGTACCTTTCTGGGGCTTAAACTCAATAGGACCCTTGCTGTCTATGGAGGGTCAGAAAGCTCTCTGATTTCATCAACAATATCTTAAATTTGTGTTCCGAAGATGAACGTCTTACGGGTTTGAAACAACATGAGGGTGAATAATTAATGACAGAGTTTTCATTTTTAGGTGAACTATCCCTTTTAGTGTATAAACAAAATGTGAGTTTTGTTGACTTAGTAATTGTGGGAATGCATGTTACTTTCTCACCATCTCCATCAATGTCTACAGAGCAGGCATCTCCCTCGCCATTACCGTCTGTGTCTATCTGAGCAGGGTTGTGCTCATATGGACAGTTATCACAACGATCACCGACAAGATCTTTATCGTAGTCAAATTGCCTGGGATTGTACAGTAGAGGACAGTTGTCCTGGGGCACAGGAGAAAAAACAAGCTTAGTTTAAATAAAAACATTTATATTAATTATTTTTAATTATATAATTGTCTGCCTACCCCCTCATCCATTATTCCATCATTATCATCGTCTTTGTCACAGGCGTCTCCTTGACCGTCTTTATCAAAGTCCTCTTGGCCTGAGTTTGGAAGGTTGGGACAATTGTCCTGCACAACAAAGGGAAAAAATATTACTTTGCTTAGTTGGGAAAATTAACACTTATGAATTTAAAATTAAATGTGGACTCTTAAATGTGTTAAAAATGAATGTAACATTTGTTTTGTTTTGTCTATGAATTAAGTCAGTAGACTATTTAATATATACTTCTATATTAATTAATTTGGGGATTCAATGTGCAATTATACACTGAAGTAAGTGATTTTTTTATTCAGCAAGGGAGTATTAAATTGATCAAAAGTGACAGTAAAGACATTTAAAATAATTTATATTTTAAATAAAAGTTGAACTTTCTATTCATTAAAGAATGCTGAAAATAAATGCAATATGGTCTCCATAAAACCATTAAGTAATACAACCTTTTCAACACTGATAATAATAAGAAATGTTTGTTGAGCAACAAATCAGCATATTAGAATGATTTCTGAAGGATCATGTGACACTAAAGACTGAAGTAATGGCTGCTGAAATTTCAGCTTTGCCATCACAGGAAAATATATATTTTAAAGTATATTAAAATAGAAAACAGTTATTCTAAAGTTTAATAATATTACTCTCTCTACTGTATTTTTGATCACATAAATACAGCATTGGTAAGCATAAGAGATGTCTTTCAAAAATGTAATTATTTTCAGAAACCTTTGCGATTAATTTGTTAAATTTTTAGTCAATTAAAAGCCAAAGTTATAACAAATTATGTCTTGTAGCCTCAGAAAGACAATAACTCTATTACCTTTTTGCAGTGATAGGACTGGTTGGCTCCACACACCAGGTTCTGATTGGGCCAGCCATCAAGGTCAGAGTCCTCGCCGCAGATGAGTCCGTCCCCAGCATAGCCGATCTTACACTCGCATTTAAACATGGGGTCAGTGAAGTGGCCAAGGTAGATACATTCAGCGGACCTGTGGCAGTTGTGAGTCTTGTCTTTGCAGGGGTTTTCTTGTTCACATACCTGAAAAATAAACAGCAATGTTCAATAGCAGTCCAATTATGGTGAATGAACTGGTTCATAGCCTGGGGAGACAACTGGGAATTATGTTGTAAGGCCCTTAAAAGAGTTTCTATTGATAATTTCCTACTATTTTGTTGGTTTCAGCTGTGCACAACGGGCAGTTTATTTGAAAAGCTATTGGATCGCAGCTATAAAATGTGAGACAATTCCTTTCAGCCCTTTGTCAATTTACTACTCTTGGGTGCTGGATCAAAGCAATGCAAGCTGGAAGTTGGTGACAAACCTATTAGTTGTGGACGTTTTGAAGTTTTTGGACAAAAAAACAAATGAGTCAGCTTTCCAAGAAATCTGCAAAATTTTTTCATCCAAAAAGAATTGAAGAACGAGCAAGATCCATATGCTTGGCCACCACTATGGGTCCGAAATTTTTTTTCCATTTATAAGACATGCTTTGTCCAAAATGTCTCAGAATAATCATTTCTGGGAAAGAATTGTCCAATTAGACCAGAAGAGATCACCTGACTGACATGCAATGCAACCAACCAGTCAATTTTTTTAGAAAGCATGTTTTACATTAAATAGCTGAATCCAAAAACACAAATAACTCAAAAAACAAATGGAATACATCACGTTTGAACTTGCACTTCCAGTTTCGTGTATAATGTGCATCAGACGGTCATTAAACGGACTGTGGGCGGCACGTAGGCTTGCTGTCTGAGATTCAGCCAGGCTAATGACACATTTATATACTTGTGCAATAATCGATCCAATCTGTCCATAGACTGGATAACTAACCTGTTTGTTTAGCTTGGCAGCCTCCACTCCCATTCCAAATGGCTGATTGCCTTTGTATCGAGGAGGGCAAGGCAAGCAGTGGAATCCTGGGTCTGTGTTGACACAGCGCTGGGATTCACCGCTTTTAAAACAAAGGTCAGGCACCATGTCACACTATAGGACAGAAGAAGCAAACAGGGATGTTAGGAAACGTGTTTGAAAAAGCATCTATCAATAATATTAACATTTATTGGGTTCAAATCAGTTGGATCTATAGAGCAAGGGCTGGAGGAACATTTTTGTTTGGCTATGGTTTCTGTGTTGAATTGTGAGTAATGCAGTATAACAATTGCTTTTCACACAGCCCTAACTACATTATACTTTTCCCAGCTCCAGTTCTTTTCCCTTTGTACCTCATTCACATCCTCACAGAATGTTCCATTGCCACGGAAACCGACAGGGCAGGGCCCGCACTCCCACGAGCCGTCAGCGGAGCTGGTGCAGTCAACACCCCCGAAACACGGGTTAGATAGACAACCATCTGAGGACGCAGGAAATAAAAAGGGAGAGGCTTTGAGTTTACTCATGAAATTGACATGCAGTTCATTAATCTCAAGATGAAACTAGAGACATTATGCATGGTGTGTCAGTCTAAAGAGGTCTTTAAATAATAGAACCCATTGATAAGAGGAATTTCCCATGTATGCAACCGTTCAAAGGTTTTTGAAAGAAGTCTCTTATCCCTGTTGAAAAAAAACAGCATATGCTGGTTAGGTATGTTTTGAAGCAACTAGCTCCTGCTCAGGACCAGCTCATAACCAGCTTATAACCAGCTCAGGACTAGCTTAAACCAGCTCAAACCAGCTGCCATGCGTCAAAACATACCTAACCAGCATGCTGTTTTTTTCAACAAGGATGCTAAGGCTTCATTTATTTGATCAAAAATGCAGTTTAAACAGTAATACTGTGAAATATCATTTCAATTTAAAATAAATATTTTCTATTTTAATGTTTTAAAAAGTAATTTATTTCTGAGATGGCAAAGCTGAATTTCAACATCATTACTCCAGTCTTCAGTGTCACATGATCCTTCAGAAATCATTCTAATATGCTGATTTGTTGCTCAAGAAACATTTCTTATAATTATCAGTGTTGTTCTGCTGCTTAATATTTTTGTTTAAACCATTAGAATTTTTTGGATGAATAGAAAGATCTAAATTTATTTGAAATAGAAACCTTTTGTAACATTATAGATGTATTTATTATTACTTTTACTCTTGCTGAATAAAAGTATTAATTTCCTTAAAAAAACTTTCTGATATTTCCCCTGTAACACCCAATCAGATGCTAATTCACCTTTCCGCTTTATTTAACATGGTTTAAAGGCACTGTAAAAATAGACCTCTAAATGAACAACAGATAGTTTTTAACAGCTGCTAGTTTTATTGTGACCAGACTCAGCTGAGGCAGAAGGTATAATAATGACTTAGCAATGGGGACAAGAGGGCAGGGGCATCCACAATATGGTCCCATAGATATATAGCCGAACACAGTCAAGTGTGGAGTGAGAAGTAAATGAAAATATCGGAAGGTAACATACCAACAGGGCAATCCTGTTTGTTGCAGGAATCAGTGTCCTTGGACTCTCCTGGGCATTTCTTGCCGCCATACTGCGGACGAGGGCTGTTACACACACGTGTTCGTGTCCTTGTTCCTCCCCCACAGGTGGCAGAGCAGATCGCCCAAGGAGACCATGGGCCCCAGGCTCCATCAACTACAAGACGAAGAGAATACAGTAAAAATCTGAATATAAAACTGAGTTTACAGAGACAAATTATCCATGTAAATTGTTTTATTCTAAGATCACACTATGCAAATCGGTCTAATATAGTCTTAGCTTCATTTCACAAGTTTAATACATAAATAAGAAGCGCAAGGCTCCCAGCACTCACTCGGACAGGGTTTGGCTTCACATTTTTTGGTCTCTCTCCCGCTGCCCTCACAGTCCTTTCCTCCCAGCTGAGGGACGGGGGAGTTACAGTGGCGAATTCGCGTGATCTGTCCCTCTCCACACGTCACAGAGCATGATGACCAGGGGGACCACAAACTCCAACCACCATCTTGACGGACTATAATGAAAGGCAGAGAACTGGCATGGTTATCAAAAACAATGGTGTATTGAGTACTTGTGAAGACCTTGCTCTTGAATTTGGAAGTCATAATTACGATATGATGTGCATCCAAGTGAACTTTTTAAAGGTAGAGTATATTTCTCTTCTCTCTTACACTTTATTGGCAAAGTAAAAGGGTTCATGAACTGAGAAACCAAAATTCCCTTGATCTTTTGACATATAAGAGGTCATTGTACTATAAAAGCATCCTGTAATTTTCAGAACTCAAAACTTTCTCGTTAGTCTAAAAACAGCTTATATTGAAGCCAGTCTGCCAAAACAAGTTGTGGAATGTGCCACTCTATGAGGTAATAGTGTGGCTAAACACTACCTCCGCAGAAGAAGATCGACGCCTGCTTCTACATCGCTGCCTGTTTAGCTCCGCCCACCGATTTGTGCAATCAGTGGGAATAACAAGAGAGGCAGCGCAGGTCTATGCAGAAACTAAAAGATAAAGATGCCCTGAACATAACAAGATGCTGTGCAGTGCCAAGTTGTGGAAAAACAGTCTTTGCATTGCCTTCCTTCTGATCCAAACATTAGGAAAGATTGGATGAACTTTATTTTTAATGAAGTTCCAGACCACGTCAGTAAGAACTTGGTCGTTTGTTCGCTTCATTTTACCATGGATTTGTTTACAAACAAGGCACAATTTGACAGGATTTTCAGAAAGATTAAATTGAAAGACAATGCTGTGCCGACTATATTGGATCCGACAGTAATGTCGCAACACACAAGTGTGAGTAACTGTTTTTATTTATGCGTTTTTAACCTAAATCACCGCAGTGTCCATCTATGAGGAATGTAGGCTGTCAAACGTGCACAACTGTTAGCCAATCACAGCAGTGGGTGTTTATTTCTGAGGCTACAATCCGCCACGCCTATTCAAACAGAACGTTCTGATGAGGGGGTTAAAAACAGGACAGAAAATAGCCTATTACTTATAACTTATGATGTTTTTTATGTAAAAATCTTGATAACATTATAAGTGGACCTCAGAGAACAGTACAAATAATAATAAAAAAAAAAAACCAAGGCAGTTCATGACCCCTTTAAGGCATTTGTTTACCCCTAATTCAACAAAATGGAGAGCAAAGAACATATATTAGGCCTGAATAAAGCTTTACTTGTAAATATTATTAAAATAAGTTCATTTTTATGTTTTCCAGCAAGATTTATCAACAGCACAGAAGTTGTACAGTAATATTCACAAGTAAAACTTAACTATGACCGAAACCAAACTCCCAATGGAAAGTTGGGGCTAAAACAAAATTGTGGAGGTGTTTATGTGCACTCATCTCATAAATACGATCATTCTGACATGACTGGAAGGCAGTGTTAAAGCAGCAAACAAACCCACACAAACAATGACATCTTTCATTTATATTAGTAAGTCCAGAGGCATGAGGTCCAGGAATGACATAGGGCGGGACTGCCAATAAACTTGATGAAGCGATGACCACCTGGCTCACAATTCTGGACCCATCACCTCATCCTCTCTTTGGGACTCAGCATGGGAAAGACCTGATGGTGTATTCTGGCCAGTGGTGACACAATGAGAATTAAGTGCGCCTCCTCACACACTGTCAGCTTTATTCTGTTCCCACGACCACATGGGTCTGAGTACACAGACCGACAATATGAGGAGGAGAGAGACTGTGATTCATTTTATATAAATCTAAAAGATCTTAATGTATGGATATTGTTGAACGTTAATTGTAACAAAGGCCAGTTTGTCCATTGCTGTCCAAGATACCAGCTGGTAACATTTGTCAGTTGTAAAAAAAAACATTTGAGTCCGTCGTAAGCCAGAGTTAGCATTGGTACACCACAAAGAGCCATATGCCGCTCATTAAAACCTCACTGAGCATAAGTGATGAATACCAGCTCGTTCCCTCGCTGATGGAAAGGAGTTTATCTATTAGCACACGCTCCATAAATATTTACAACAGATGATGAAAGAAAACACCCATGTTGTTACAGAATTATCCAACTGCCACAAAATCAGGTCAGAAAAGGAATGGCTTAAAATCACAGTTTAGCTTATGAACATCAATTGAGTGATGTAACATTCAATCAGTAGTAACAACTGATTTGATGAAATCTAGGTAAGTGGGTGCTAACCATAGTAGCATTACCGCTTACTGCTTGCGTGCTGTTCAGCCTACTGCCAATGCAAATGTTTGGCAGGGGTTCCTGCAGTTATTATAGCTGCTTGAAATCAATGATTTTTGGTTGATATGACCCACTTTAAAGGATTACTTGATCCAAAAATGAAAATTCTCTCAGTATTGTTGCTCCAAACCCATATGAATATACTTCTTCTGAAGAACATAAAAGGAGAAAACTTGACAAATTGTACTGGCTGCTCTTTTCCATTTTCAACTTTATGAAGGACACAAAAGGACCATGAAACAAGCATCATGAATGTGATCCATACAATTTATGGACTATATTCAAAGTGTTTTAAAATCCTCATACAAAGATATTGAATGGTTTTAAAAAACTTTCAATATTATGTACAAATTGTTTAACTACTTTTTTGACCAACGAAGGGTAATAAACATGTCTCAACCTACATTTTTGCAAAACAGCAAAAACGTATCTATACATACAATTCACTGCAGTTTCCAGTTGAAATGACCATCAGTGAGACAACTTGTCAACAACTTTTTTTCCTATGTACACAAATTATGATTAAAGGTGTGGATTATCGATGTATAAAGCTTTATTTTCATGTGGTTCCTTTCCAGAATTTCATTTCAACTGCCATATGTTTACAGATTCCCATTCATCTGTTTTAGATAAAACTAAATGTGCTTTTACCGCCACTCAGCGTTGTTTGTGACACTTTTATTGTGCTTTTGCATCATTTTGAAGCTTAAAAGCATCAGACCTCACTCATTGTAACTGCATTAAAAGAGCAACCAGTACATTCCTCATTTATCTTCCATGGAAAAGTCATACAAGTATGGGACGACATGAGTACATCACCAAATTTTCATTTTTGGATGAACTATTCCTTCCAAAGTTCATAACCAATTCAAAACAACAAAATCAAATAAGTATTTTTGCCATAAAGATTTAGAGATATTGTCTGGAACTAAACTGAGAGCCAGAGTCTTGGTGAATCTGAATCTTTTTCTTCCATTTCCATTATTTTTAACAGCTGTTTATATATTGTGACAGCTGCATTTCAGATCTCTCTTTCTACTTTGTTTAGAACACAAACTCTTTCACTCTGGTCTATGGAGACATTACAGATGAG
This sequence comes from Spinibarbus caldwelli, assembly GCA_039654775.1. Taxonomy (NCBI): domain Eukaryota; kingdom Metazoa; phylum Chordata; class Actinopteri; order Cypriniformes; family Cyprinidae; genus Spinibarbus; species Spinibarbus caldwelli. Next base: position 10,014,911 of record CM077243.1, read on the forward strand.
TGCATTACTTTTACTTATCACAGTTATCTCTGATGCACTGATACACCTGAAACAAATTAGTGAGAGAATAAACTGTGCACTTGCAGTTATAGTGTGACCTACCACATTTCTTAAGTCCACGAGCAACAGGATTTAGTCCAATACCACTCAAACCACTGTTATGTGGTTTTCTTCCAAGGTTTTACACTTTATGCGCAAAACAGACAGGAAAATGGTGTTCAAAATGTCTCTGTATGACCAAAGAACAGGTGTTCAAAGAAAGTGTGCAGTTTATAACGGCCAAAAAAGACTGGCTGTCTCACCACGACTGTCGCACTTTCCCAAGTTGCATCTGCGGGTTTGGATGGAGGGGCCACTGCAGGGGTTACTTGTGGCATCACATGACCTGCCTCTTTGCTGGGTGCCTGTTCCACATGTAACGGTACACTCCGTCCATTCAGACCAAGGCGACCAGCCATCCTCGCTGTCTTTAGCTGTACACATAAACGTACAAGCATATTTAGCACTGCTAACTTGAGGCACAATTCACCTCATTCTAACCCCACCACACCCATCATGGTGCTCCTTGTTGCTAGTATATTTAAAAAGCAAAGGCAACATTGTTCTTTGCTTCTGATGTTTTGGAGCTTAAGTTATACATGACATCATCTTTCTCAACCCACTTCAGAGCATGGGAACATACAGTAAGGCTTGTTACTCATGGATAATAAAAATGTGTGGTTGGCAAACACAAGCAGTTCTAAAACAATAACAGATCTGTACCATAAAATAAGAGAAAAGCTTCTCTGCAAAGCTGGCCTGTATAAGCTTCTGTTCAAAAGTTTGGGGTCGGTAAGATTTTATAAATGTATTTGAAAGAAGCCTTTTATGTTCACCAAGTCTGCATTTATTTGAACAAAATACAATAAAAACAGCAATGTTGTGAAGTATTAATTTAATATAATAGTTTGCTATTTTAATACACTTTAAAATGTAATTTATTCCTGTGATGGCAAAGCTGATTTCTTTAGCAGCCATTACTCCGGTCTTCAGTGTCACATGATCCATAAATCATAATAATATTCTGATTAGCTGCTCAAGAAAGATTTTTTATTATTATTAGATGAAAATGGCTGTTTCTTTCACAAAAGACTCACAAAAGTGCATCCTTTGATGAACAGAACAAGTGAAGAACATAATTTAATTGAAATAGAAATCTTTTTAAAATATAAATAAATAAATAAATAAATAAATAAATAAATAATCTTTTTTAACATAAATGTACAGGTGTGCAACTGCCCCAAGACATGAAAAACCTTTGAACATTTTTTTAGGGAAATTCATTGGTAAAAACCTAGCATGGACAATTTTAACATTTCCACACAAGGTAGGCATGAGAAACATCCCAAGTTGGCTTTGATGTAAAATTCAGGCATTTCAATACAATTCACACAAATGTTATTAGTAAAAAAATAATTTTATTTCAGATAGCGCATCTCTAGATTGAATGTGCTAGACATGATGTGAAAATGAGAGTGTGAATATCAGCAATGTGTCAGAAACGTTACTCACGCAGACACACTGGACAGCATTCACCATCTAGGAAAGTGGGGCTGGCACAGGATACTGGAGGACATGTGATCTGATGGCATACAATCTTTGATTCCTGCAATATAAAGCCATAAATCATATAAAGCCAGAAAAAATAAGACTGTCATTTGCTCTTTCTCTTCCATTCATCATACGTCACAGTTCTTCCTACCTGACAGGTACACTTGGTGCAGCTGTCCACAACCCAGTCCTCCTTATCTTCAAAGAGACGGCCGTCTTGCCAGCACATGCGTTTGTCTTTGATGTTCTTCATGTTCCCCAGCACCTCCTTCATCACGGTGTTCTCCTCAGTCTAACCGACAGACGCACAGCAAGACAGATGGACAAATGGTCAAGAGGAGACAATACTTCTGTCAATGTCTTCCACATGTAGATAAATAGAGGTGATTTAAACTAAAATGGAATGAGCACACTTCTATATAGAAGGGGATTTATGTCCTTGACCCTACAGGAAGCTCTGCCCCAGGAAATCTGGGATGATTTTCTCATTGTGACCTCTTGACCTAGGAAATAACTTTGCGTTTTCTGCTATCAAATTGCCACACTTCGGTTGATTTCCAGTGTTAACCTGTGGAAAATGATGAAGAACTCTGCACTTAAAGATTTCCATGTACACAACCATTCAAAAGTTTGGGCTCAATAAGAATTTGAAAGCAAGTTTTTGAAAGGATTCTCTTATGCTCACCAAGTGTGCATATTTTTGATCAAAAATAGAGTAAAACAGTAATACTGTGAAATATTATACTACAATTTATAATAACTGTTTTCTATTTCAATATATTTTAAAATGTAATTTATTTCTATATATCCCAATTGACATTTCTGGTTGACCACCATGTAGAAGTGTCCTCAAGTAACTTTTGATCTACATGTAATTTAATTGTCTTATGCTTAGGATTTGTGCTTGTAATGTTGACATTTGCAACATAAATTATCTTATTTTTCACCTTTGTAATGTTTGAATGCAAAAATTCTCTTTTCAGATTTATGTTTGTTAATCTTTCTTTTTAAAAAAGAAATGAAAAAGAACACCCAAACAAGAACTGTGCAGTCCTGAGATGTGTTAGCAAAAACTATCATGCATTTGTGGCCACGAGTAAAGAGTTGAAAAAGAGGAAAGAGACAGAGCAAGAGGTTTAGGGAAGAGGGAAAAAAACTAACAAGAGGAATGCAAAAGGGGGGAAAAGGTTATTAACTTCTGAAGCACACTAAGTACATACAATAACACACACTAAAAACACAACCACATTCAGTGTGTGCTGATGAATTAATTTGTGCATATGTTAGTGAGAACAAAATGCATAGGTAGCAGTCATGAGTGTTAGGCTGTGAAACAGAACACCACATGGTCTGGAAGAGCCTCTGGGACCCACAGCATCCAGCGGCTGGATTTCCCAAAGATTATGCCCAGACTCCCTCATCGCTGGGAAGCTCCCAGTGGAGGATAAAGGGGCTGTTTAAACACTGCCAGACACGACTCGGTTCCTATTCACACTTCCTATCTCCCTCTAAAACAAACCATAAAACCCCAGCCCACATCTTCACGTTTTCCTATGCCTCTTTAGCCCTGTTTTCCTTTAATGGCTCTGTTTAGACTAAAAGAATTTTTGCTTGCACGGTCAGATATTTAATCTCTAATAAAATTCTCCTAATCACTGATTGGCCACCAATCTAAACAATGAGGCTTTATGAAATAACGTGTACATTTCAGATCAACATAACAAACATCTTTATTCATGTTGTTCCATATCACTTTGAATGAATGAATGAATGAATGAATGAATGAAGCATTTATATAGCGCTTTTACATTGAAAAAAAAATTATTTTAGCTACATTTAAATAAAAAAATTTAGTTGAAAGTTAGTCAACTAAATTTGTTTATTTAAATGTAGCTAAAATAAATTGATTGCAACCACTTTCCTTAAAAAAAATTAGTAAATTCAATGAGTCATTTTTTTCAGTGTAGATACTAATGTACGCTGAAATTACTTCACTTTCTTTTTTCCATAGAACACAAAGAGAAATTTAAGTGACACTCTTTTCCATGCAATTACAATGAATGAGAATTGAGGCTTTCAAGGTGTTTTTCTCACACAGAGCTATTGTATGACTTCAGAAGACTTGGAGTATAGTGTACAAGTCGTATGGACTACTTTTATGAGACTTTTATGATGCTGTTGTGACACCAGCCTCAGCCCCTGTTCACTGCAACTGCATGGGAAATTTTTTTTTATTTTGTGTTCTTTCTCAGTTTCAGCTACTGTTTCAAATGAAACACATTAATGAAGTAAAACACATTTACCACTTTCTGCAAGCCATCGATGAGATTGCCCACAACAATACGGAGACCTTTGAGCTCCTGGACCATGTTGGTGATTTCCTCACAGGAACGTTCGCACACGTCCGATGCCATTTTCTCCTTCTGCCCAATGAAGTTGGTGGAGATGGCCGTACCAACAGACACAGTCTCTGTACTTTCATTAACCACGTTAACTTCCTCTGAGAGACAAAAGAATGTAGAGTCAAATATTTTTAACTTACTTCAGAGTAACTTCATAACATGACCAAACTTAAGAAATGTCCCTAAAAATAAAGAGGAAGTAAAATGACTTTTATTTGAAATAATACACGCAAATGAATACAACTTTAAAGTGGCCCCATAAGCATTTACAATGAATAGTCAAAATACAACAGCTATTTTTGAGATTTTATAGCAGTGCATGGATTATAAAACACTTAACAGATTTGTAGGATATTCCACACCCCACACGTTTGAATATATCATTCTCTCACTATATTTCTGACATAAGTATAATAAATGCACAGAAGCTACACTGAAGTAACATTTAAAGAAAGATAGTGATTTTTCAAAGCAAGTCTTGGAAAAGGAGGAAGGTGGTGGGGTTGGGGATACGCAACTGCAGAGGAATGCTGTCCATTATGCCAAAACTCCCATTAGATATCTGCAGCCATTTTGGGGTCATTTGCGTAAATTTTCTCCAGATTAATGGAGGACAGGAGACACTAAATCAAGAGCCATGTTGTTACCTCCAGAGGTTCCTTTGAGAATCATGCAGGGTTAGCAGCTTTTTAGAGACTGTTGAACTCGTTCAAATCTCTTGGGGGTTTCAGTCAACGCTGGGAAAATGAGTGTGTGTGTGTGTGTGTGTCTGTTTCAGCAACTTTCTAGGCAGGCTTTTGTGCAGTTCACTTTAACTTTTATTTAGCAATACGTGGCACTCCTAAACTGGGGCACTAGAGAGTTTATAGAGACCTCTGTACTGGCATCCTAACGTTCAGCAGCTGGCATGTATCCGTGTTGGCAATGGAAATGGAAGCCTTTTTGACTGCACATATCCTATGCATACTTATACAATTATAATTAAAAGGAACTGAGGCAACAGTGCTAGAGAAGCACTCACATCCTCACATCTCACACAAGGCTTAGTTTTGTCATGGTCTAAAACTACTTATTCCAGCACAAAAGTCAGCCAACTCTAGGGATGAGTTAATTTAAAAGTCAAATAGACTCAACAGTCTTCTCTGCATTAAACTGGAATCAAATATTAAATGTTATATTTAATAAATATTTTCCATTATAATATGCATTTAAAATATATTTATATTTTTGTATTTGGTTGAAAAAAATATTTAAATTGTTCATTCAAATTTACTTTTTTAATTTAATTTTTTAATTTTTAATTTTTTTTTGGTGGGGGAAAGAATGGATTCTGTTGCAAAGCATTATAGATTGGTCTGTAGTTTAACACATTATTATGCTTCTAGGATTATCTCAAGTCATTTTTGTAAATTCAACAAAACCATCTAGCCAGCTAGATAACATTATTGCGGTAATAAATCTGCAGAAATTGCAGAAAGAACACAGAATATGTCATAGAAATCCAAATGTTTCCAAAGCTGTTAAGGAAGGCATAAAAATGGATATACAGGAACAAAAAAGTAAGATTGTCACTGGCAATGCAGCACTGATCCACAAAGGCAAGTGAATGTTTCATAAACTGGCCAGAAACTCTCTTTGGACCAGTGGGCCATCCTTAGTGTTGAGCCCTGGAAGCCAAAGCTTTCAATCAAACCAGCCAGTTTGTGATCTTACCAAGTGTGTGTATAAAATTATGAGTATGTACTTATTCCATTTTTCCACCTTCTCTTAAAGAACACCCTGCCAATGTATATTAATATGACAATCTTTATCCTCTTTATGGCATGCGCAAACTGGTTGACCCTTATACCACCACACTAACACGAGCGTTTCCCATAAACATGATGTAATATGGTCAGAAATTTCCACAGCTCAGATCTGCAGATTTCGTGACCCACTTAGGTTAAAGCCAGAAAAGCTTAAAATGAAAACTGAATCCAACGGAAAACATACCAACCCTCTTAAAACAAATTTGATCATGAACTGCACAGAATAAATCCAATAGAGCTCCTGAAACCTAGAACATTCAGAAGTTCATGCATTATGAGAGCCTAATCTGAGCCCTAAAGCACCAGTCTAACATTAAAAATAAGCTAAATGTCATAAAAGCAGACTCTTAAAGTGAACATGCTTCAAGACCTTTCTGTGGTTTGCCATGCTGACCTTTAAAGTTTTCACGTTTAAGAAGTATGAATGAATTCTTACCATGTTTGGCAATCTCACAACCTTTGTTTCTCAAGATGTTCTCTATTGGTGTGTCAAAAAGGAACTGTACATTCTGTAGTAAACCCTGTAAAATGACAGAGAATATAACTAGTCAATTATAATGTCAAATTGAGAAAATTATCTATGGATTTTTCTTCCCTATTTCACAGCTCAGAAAAATCATTATGCAGGAATTCCATAACAAGCATAGAATGAAATACAGATTATGCTCATGGAAAAGAACTGCTCTTACCCTGAAGTGGTTTTCCCTGATAGATCCCTTGGCCACAAACATCTGATTGCCCTCTGGCCGCAGATGCTCATAGAAAGGCTCGTCCAGGATCACGCTGTCTATGAGGCTACAGCCTATATACAGGTGAGCGTTCTCTCCGTGAATGTACAGCGTAATGTTCTTCCACTGCGAATCGGACAAGTCCACATCCTCAAAGGACACCACATTCTGAGATCCCTCGACCATGTAGAGCAGATCCAGCGTGTTGGCGCGCCCATTGGACACAATCTCAAACTGACGGCTCCCACTGGGGCCCTCCAGACCAATCAGGGTTCCCCTGGAGCCCTTGTCCTGTCGTATGGTGGCCACAAACACAAAGCCCTCATTGTTCTGGACCTGCTTTAGGATCTGATGGAGGGCCGGGGTGCTCACAGCAGGGATGTGATCAAAGCGGATGAAGCGGTATGCAGGCGAGTCCCAGTCGTGGCCCTTGAAGAGCTTGGCACCAATCGTCTTTCTGCTGATGTTGCTGATTTTGAAAAGGTCGAAGATGGATTCATCTTCCACATGGCCATCTTTGAATGAGTCAACATAATCATTTCAGCATAGTACAGATGATTATATAAGAATACAAGATAGATTTTATGTGATGATTAGATAAGCCCATTAAAATTTTCAAGAAAATATTACATAATCTCAAATCAAAACTATTCGAAAGCTGTTTTGTATTGAATACCACATAGAGACTGTTAATGAATCAAACACAGATGTGCTTGGAGGCACAGAGAATAATGGGCAAGTTGTGTAATATGGACATTTCAATTTCAGAATTAAGATATGTGCAAGTAAACATCAACAGCAAGACAGAAAAACAGGTTAAATCCTAATTATTTATGAACAATTTAGGAACAGGTGGATCATGGATTTACCTTGAGGTAATGCTCTGATGCATAGTAACAGCAAAGGCAGCAAGTAGAAATTTCTCCTGAGTATCATACTCCTTTAAAATACACATAAAATTATATAAAAACATGAAATCTTATTAACCCATTTATTCCTAAATACTCCTTAGATAGTCGAATGAAACACACCGCATGCCTTTCAAAAATGTTTTATATGGGTGAAAAAATGCTCAGTTGGGCAATAAGACAGAATTGCCAAAAATAAATAAATAAAATAAAATAATAGTTACAGGCAATTGTGTGGAGAAGGGGATAATAATACAAAACATATTATTTAATACTTAAAATAATAAAAATAAAAATACTTCTACAAACGGGGGTTTTGGGTTTTCCTGTTTCCACATTCCTTGGTTTTACATGGCAGACCAATCTTAGTAAGAGATTATAATAATAGACCCTTTAACTATTTTATGTATCTCAATTATAACATTTTAAGGAGATTTGACATCATCTTTCAAAGGGGCAAAGTGTATTAAACAGCTGTGGTCATGTGCCTGTTTAAACCAGCTGTGTAATAGTTCACATAAAGTCAAGACATTCTGAACTTTCATTTATAATTCACAACTGTTTAAAAATACAACAGAACTTACTAACAAGTCAAAGTCACATGTAAATGGACACACCATTAAGTAAGTTAATATCAATAAATAGATACACTATGCTTCAAACTGACATTTATGTGCAATTTGGCATTCAAAATGTTTCAAGTTAAAAATGCATTATGCTTTTTCATTAGATGACATCCCGAACATTTGCTGAGTGCAGAAGCAACAGGTTTTTAAAAGCGTTTAACTGCAGCAGTCTAACAAAATTAAGACATTTGTGACAGTCTTTCAAGCACAGTTTCAAACGAATCGTTATTTTCACTGAGAAAATTTAAATTAGTCAAGTCTATGGCGTCAAAATGTATAAAAAAGCTCCCACATAAACAAGACTCACCTGTTGTAATGTGCAATCCAAATGAAACAGCACAAGGTCTATATGTCCTCTAAGACAAAAATGCTGAGAAAAAAAGTCTTCTGGACAAATATGCGATACGCAAGGACTAAAATCCACAGTGCCTATAACATCCACACGGCTCCGGGTTTCAGTTCAGTGGCCTGAGAACTACTGGACTAATGCCCTTTATACAGTTCAGTCCGGACCATGTCAGTCAGGTTCGGATATAAAACTGGACCTGCTGAGGGGGCTGAATTATATGATTCCCATCCTATAATGTCATGCCGGTAGCCTACCAATGCAGTGAAAGCTCCTGTCCTCCCCTGCAGTGACGTCTTCGCGTCCAAATACCGAGCCAAAGTCTCTGGGAGGAGAACACTGAAACATGCTCGCGCAAGATGCGACTGATGCTTTAGAGACTCGAGAATGCAACCACATATACAATGTAAGTTATGATACAAATACATCGTTGTTTACATCCATTTAATAATATTTACAAATAATAACTCGATTTTATGAATTTTCAGAGTTTTAGCAACCAACATTCAGCATTTCAACAACACTGTAGTTGTAAAAGAGCAACGAACTTATCACAGGTTTAGACTTGATTTCACATTTAGTTACTTGGATTTGCTTACAGAGTATGGTTATATTGTCCCCTTGTCTAATATATTGATTGTAAACATGAAAACGGTTCGAAAATATGACAAAACAATTTAGTTTGTACCCCAAAACAGTTCGAGAATATGACAAAACATTATAGTTTGTAACCAAGAAACTCGCAGACTAAAAGCTGTTGTGGAGCAGCACATTTGAGTGGAGCGGAGCCACAGGGATTCCCCGCCGCTCAAAGTGTTCTGTAACCGCTCGGCTACTGATCCACTCCGGGTTTCTATTCCACACTGCCCGAGAAAGAAACCCCGCTCGCGGGACCATGAGGCGAGAAAAAATAGGAAATACTATTAAAGCAACAGCAAATCAAGCAGTGATTCAGTGAAAAGTCCAGGTGTTACCAGCGCTCAAAAATGTGCATATGCTCCTGAGTCAGTAGCTGGGCCGTTTCTAGCCATATTGACGTCCTAGGCCAAATCCCTATTAGCGCCCCCATTAATTTTATTACATTTGGATTTGGATCCATGTTTAGATATTATCAATGACTTCTGTTTTTTGTTCAATTGTTTCGTTGTTGTTGTGTCAGTTATTGCATTATTATTTCAGTCAAACCTATAAAACCCTTTGTTACCCCAAACTACATAGGCCTATAAAAGCCTGATCAGTGACATAAAAGTAATCAGAATGCAGCTAATTGTTCTTTTATGACTCATTGACGTGTGAACTTCCCCTTTAAATAACGTGACGCTCTGCTCTCTATATGTATGACGCTGCTCGCTTTAAGCGCTGTTGGAAGCGAATTAAATTTTTTTTTTTTTTGGAAGCAAATTAATTGATTCAGCATTTCGACACGTCCGTAAGGATGCGTTAAATTGGTCAAAGCGGTTTAATAAAGTATGTATTGATCTTGTGAATTAGCGAATTTTACTACACCAGTATTTTTAATTGGCTGTAAAAGTTTTATATGGGAATATTACACGACACGCTGAACTTTAACAATGCATTGGCGAAAAAACGCACACCTTTTAGACCAGTTTCACATGAAACATGATTTCTTGACTGCCACAAGTACTGCCTAAACAAAATACTGATTTTGTGCACTTTTTATGTACCAATATTTTAAATTGGCCTTTGAACTTGCATGACAAAAAAGCCTTACTTTGTCAAAACACTGACAGAACCCATTGATCTAATGGCATTGTTGAGCAGTGTTGCCAACTAATTTTCAGGTGAAGTTGCTAAAGGAAGGTCGATTTGTTACTAAAAGTTGCTAAATGACGTTGTGATGTCATTGCACGATGATATCATTACGTAATTACGACGCAAAATTGTCACTACATCAAATTGCAGCATAAAATATTTTTATATATGTTCATTTAGATTTGTTCGTAAAATAATATAACGTAATATTAAAATATTACTGTATTTTTAAATACAACATTGAATTATTGAACACTTACACATTTTTGAATAATTACAATTTAAGTTTTTTTTATTATTATTAACTAGTAAACTAGTAAAACTACACATTCTGAACAATTATAGTTTTAAGGAGTGTTTTATCAGTTAGTTAGTCTGCTACACTCTAAGTAAAGTCTGCAAAAATAGGGCACGATCTATTATGTTAATTTGAAGGAATTTTCCGTATTAATTTTTCACAGGTTTTTTTTTTTTTTACTTGCATTTTAAATTACGCATTGTATTTTATGTTTATGGGTTACAGGGTTACAACGGATAATGAATAATGGATAACGGATAATGTCCTGGAAAATGAGCTTTTCCATTTTTCTAGATACAATTATTCAATTATAATTAAATTTAACAATTGCAAATAGCAGCTAACTTAATTCACGTGATGTGTGTAGTGCTGAGCATCTTTGGTTTCCTCTTGTGTAATTTAGATGAAAAATGTGTGCCTTTTTATTGTTTAAATCACTCATCAAAAGTTGCTAAAAGTTGCCAAATAAATTAAAAAAAAAGCTAAATTTGTTGCTAGGTGCTTTTGGAAGAAAAAGTTGCTAGGGTAGTGTGAAAAGTTGCTAAATTTAGCAACAAAATTGCTAAGTTGGCAACACTGTTGTTGAGCGCTCCAAATCCAAATGCAAACTTTACATGCAACAATCAGAGGCAGCAACTGACAGCGCTCTGATCCAATGGCATACAGGCATCGTTAGATTGACAGTACTCTAGCCCAATGATGTTAAGCGATCCAGTGGGGCTGCAATCATATTTCAGGGTGTCCGTGCCACTCCTGATCACAACCCTGTTAAAATGTAGAAGCAGTACGTGCGCTCATTGGCGCCCGCTCCAGCTGGTGGCGCTCTAGGTGACCGCCTAGCTTGCCTATGCCTAGAAACGGTACTGGTCCTACCTATGCTATAGCCTAAATAGCCTCACCTATGAGAAATATTAATTATGGCTCTGTGTGATGAACGTAAATAGTGGTCCTCAATCTCAACAGGTGGGTTGCACGTTAAATGAAGTCAGATATTTTTGCACTTTTCACTGTACACGAAGCAGACTTTAAACATATTGAGCAGTTTTAGCTGGGCGATGTTGATAAAAATGATCCACTGTTTGAGATTTAGCTGTTTTGTATAACGTATATTTATATGTAGCCTATATTCTTTATTTTAGGATCGGTGGATAAGCAAAAACTTAGCAAAAAAAAAAAAAAAAAAAATATATATATATATATACATATATATATATATATATATATTATTTTTTTTTTTTGCATATAGGCCTATTTTAAATGTTTTTGTTTACTAAAACAGTTATTAAATCTGACCTACAGCAAATATTATTATTAATGTGCTTTAGTGCGTATTTAAGCAATAAATGTTAATTTTCTCTGCAAAATTTTATTTATACTTTTATATATAGGCTATATGCACAAATTAAATTACTGGTTTTGTGGCTCAATCCTTTAAAAAGAACCAGGAATCACTGTACTATATTAGGCCTACTGATTTTAGATTTTAGTAGTTATTATAGTCTTTAATAAATAAAAAAAATAGTAATCACAGAGAATGTCTCTTTTACTCATTAAAAGTGCTCACGTACCTATTGCACAGACTTACAGCTCCGAGTGATTTAATATTCGATAGTTATCCAGGTCTATATGGCTACAATGATGGAGTGTTAATAACAGATTAGAACACGCACACACAATGAGGGTGTGGATACAGAAATAACTGGATTTTTAATATCTGATGTCACGGACACTTATTTACTATAAGATAGGAACCTTTAAAAACTGTAAGAGAATCATTATAGGCTCAAATATTTTATTAAGATATAAACAAGGAAACATTGAGCTTGCCATGAAAACATTTTATTAGCACTTTATAACCTACAAGTTTGTGACGCATTGAGCAACGTAGGCTATAACTCATCTCTTTAAACAACAACAAAAAACGGTTGGGCTTTAAAACGTAAAATCAGCCGCTTATGTTCGTGTTCGTCCATCTCTAAAATACAGAAATTTATCATCATTTGCGTATAAAATCCCAATTTAGTGCTGATCCGCGGCCTGCCGATCCTCAAGGAAATATGAATGAAGCGCTATTCAGCCTGAAGAACCCGGAAGTGCCGTCATCAAGCGTTTATTTGTAAACAATAACTTAATCTGACTAAAATTACCATGGTTACTAAACAGATAATAATTAAGATAGGCCTATGATTCTAGAGTTAGCACATAATATTTCTGTAATATGGCCAAATCAATTACAAAATTGTCCACAAAGGAATGCGCATGCTCGGGTCTACACCAATAAGATTGGCCGTGTTATAAACCAATGGAATTGGGGGTGGGTGGAGCGACACGTGTCGCCCCGCCCCAATGTGTCGCCCCGCCCCAATCATCCTGATTGCACTTTGAAGAAACTCGCAGACTAAAAGCTGTTGTGGAGCAGCACATTTGAGTGGAGCGGAGCCACAGGGATTCCCCGCCACTCAAAGTGTTCTGTAACCGCTCGGCTACTGATCCACTCCGGGTTTCCTATTTCACACTGCCCGTGAAAGTAACCCCGCTCACGGGACCATGAAGCGAGAAAAAATAGGAACACAACTTTTTTGAGAAAACCGTTCCTAGTTGCTGGTAAAATCATACAACTCTTTCCTCTACAACAGTGGTTTTCAAACCTGGGCACCCACAGCTCTGCACATTTTGCATGTCTCCCTAATTTACACACCTGATTCAGATCATCAGCTCATTAAGAAAGAGCTCCATGAACTCAAATGAGTGTGTCAGATAAGGGAGACATGCAAAACGTGCAGAGCAGTGGGTCCCGAGGAACAGGATTGAAAACCACTGCTCTACAAGAGAAAATACTATTAAAGCAACAGCAAATCAAGCAGAGTGATTCAGTGAAATGTCCAGGTACCAGCGCTCAAAAATGTGCATATGCTCCTGAGTGCAAAATTAGTCAGTCAATCTTCCCAGAACAGCAGTTTACACAGACACACACACACACACACACACACACACACACAAGATTTATGGATTATTTGGAGCGTGCTACCAGATTTTGTTTTTGAAAAAAAAAAAAAAAATCGATTAAATTGATAAAAAGTGACAGTAAATAATTTTGCATAAACTTATTCATGAAAATACAGTAACTATTATAAAGCATTGTGATTAATGTTATGATTAAGTCAGACTTTCATAAAATACATCCATGAATACTAGTCCACATCCTAAATTGATTTAGAAACATTGTGCACCTCATATTTCTTTTACACACTTTTCTGTGTATGCACAAATTTGTAATTTTTAAAATGTATATTGTGCATATTTTTAAATCTATAAATTGTTTGAATATGCATTTGTTCACATGTGCAAACAGTGTATATGCTTGTAAATTGAGGAAAGATTTTTTATGCCATTCTGGACGCACACTTTGGAAATAATAGTTCTTGCAAAAAGGGGATAATTTATGGCTTCTTTGGTGCATGTGTCTGGAAAGTCTGGAGAAAATCTGGTTTTGTGCAGATTTCTCTGTGTGTGTGTCAATCCAAAATATCTCATATATTTCACTGGTTGAAGGATTCCAGGAATTTAATTTAGAGGTTTGCATGGTTTCAAACAATGGGGCTAAAATACGTCATACAGCAAAATGTTGTCTCCCAAGAACCCAGAAAGAAGGACAAACCAAGGATGACTTGATATCTTATGTTCATAAATACCAATATCCAAGTTGGAGACAAACATAACTCTCCATGTCACAATGGTAATTCAGTGCACAAGCAAAGATATTGCGTGACGAGACTTAATCATTTGAGAAAATTGGTTTGTCTTAGATATTTTGCCATATTTCAAAAAATTTCTTCTGGAAGTACCACTTGGCCAATTCAAAATGCTTATTTTGCCATTTAATAGTAAGAGTCCGTTGGTCTCATGTGGTTCCATTCAAGCCCCAGAGAGTGATATTTCATCCAGAGCTGAGCAAACATGCACGCTATCAAAACACATCACAGCTGAACATATTGAATATCACTTGGGATGTTGACGTTATTTCAACCAGTTTCCATACGCTGAATGAGTGTGTTTCAAAACTGGGTTAGTGTGACATGGACAGGATTTCCCTCAGATTCATCTCTAGTCCCATAATATTTCTCTATACACGGATGCCTCTGTCATGATAATTCTGTCATCTTTGTGGCAATTTCTGCAGTGTCTTTATGTTGGTCCATTCTTGTGCACCCAAGAGGCCACCTAACCTTTGCACCTAATCTTTTAGCATGACAGTTGCATAAATAAATTCGTAATATACATATAGCTTCACTTGTTTTCATATATATATATATATATAAAGCTTTTTTATTGGTGCATAATTGAGGGTGTTTATATCATGCATTTTGTGTGTGTTTTTTTCTTTCAGAAAAATCTCACTGATTTTCTTCAATTAAAACAATGGTATGTTGAGGTTATGTAAGCCAGACTCCTTTAACCTGTGTTTTATTACCATCTTTCTACCTTCAGAATCTGTGGTATTCAAAAAAACCTCTTATTGCTTATTTGATAGCAGGTTACGTAATTTGTGA
This sequence comes from Spinibarbus caldwelli, assembly GCA_039654775.1. Classification (NCBI taxonomy): domain Eukaryota; kingdom Metazoa; phylum Chordata; class Actinopteri; order Cypriniformes; family Cyprinidae; genus Spinibarbus; species Spinibarbus caldwelli. The sequence goes on from CM077243.1 coordinate 10,029,940, forward strand.
AGAACCCACAGGAGGTGGAATGTTCCATTGTGATGTTGGAGAGATGAGCGTCAGAGCAGAGATGGAGGAATCTTACCAAAGCACAGATAAATAGACTTCTGATTTCATGCTGCTGAATATCCATCTGTCAAAATCACACAGTGTGCCATAAAACTAAACACCAAAGTGCCTCATAAGGAACTCTTTACATAATGCTGGATTGTAAAATGGATCCTTTCAAGATATTCTCAGGGGGAAAGAATTGTCTCTTTGAACAGTCACAAAAAAGAAAACGTCAAGAGTGATCTGCTGAATAGCGATATCAGAATCGTGAACTAATCATTGATTCGAGTTGGATCTTTATAAAGATTCAGTTGAACCATTTAACAAAACTGGTCTGTTGACATTCTTGATGAATCAGACTGAAACTCAACATCTCGCAGACTCATTGAAACTAGAACGATTCTTAATGATATGCATTAAAGGAATTTTGGATTTTTCACTGATAGATTGAAAACTGTAAAAGCATTTTATTTAAGTGTGAATAAACCTTTGAGATAAGAAATTAGATTAGAGATTAAAATGAGTAATGTAAATGCAAATTCTATTTCAGTTCTAAATTAAATGTTATTATGAAACCTTGGGCGATAATAAATTACAATATTATTAGTATTAATAAAAACATTAAAAAAAACTGCTTACATAAGACTTTACTAAAGCATGTTATATGCCTCAGGAGGATGTCGGGTGCTACAGGATGATGCAAATACTTAATGACGTAAAAGAGCGCTGAATATTTTTAAACTGATTTTTTTAGACTGAATCTTTTTGAACAAATCAATTCACAGAAAGGATTCAAACTTCCCATTACTGCTGCAAAATGAATGAAACATCCGTCAGTACAACGCAGAAAACTCATGTAGCTACATGGAAATTCAAAGAGTTGCATGACAATTCATTTTTAGCACAGCTTTAATCTTCCAGTTGCAGATTATATATCACTTACCAGCTCATAATAAATCTGTGACACTGTAAGTTAGCATTTTCTTGCATGCACGGATCCTTTAAAGGGTTAATTAACCAATAGGGGAACAGCTGTTCAGCATTTTCCAATTATATGCAGTATGAGACACAAAGGAGTCAAGCTGATTGGTCACACTTGTGGCTCATGATGCTGAATGCATCTGAATGCCATCCAGTTGTTTATTTCCTTTTTCTTCTGCACAGAAACAAAACCATGCCTGAAGACAGACAAAACACTGAAGAAAGTTACTGTATTTACAAAGAACAATAGCATTATAAAATAAATCTTAGTTGGAACTTTCTGACTCTGTTTAGAACAAAAAGAGGCAAAAGAGAGAAAGTTAGTAAGACAGAGGGAGTGAGAGAATAGGCCGGTTCGGGAGGGAGGAGCTCTGGCCCTGGGTCCCTGGGCACAGAAGGTGCTGCAGTGCTGCATTACAACAGTCTGAATGGGAAGCACCTCTCAGCTTCATTTCCTTTTTTTTCTCTCTCTCTCTCCCCCCAACTAAAAAAACTCTCCAGTCTGCAACACAGACGTGTTCCTCTGTCTCTTGTTCTCAGACTTTGAAGCCCCAAGTGCAAAAATCCACACAACTTCCTGTCCTATTTAGTTTAAATCGTGGTATTCATGTCAAATGCATACCAGCATTCAGCTGTACTCCTTCAGTGTCTAAGAGTTCAGTTCTGGTTCTTTTTCATTTATATTTTGAAGAATAAATTGCTCTGAAATGTTCATCTCTCTGTGAATATCTATAAATAGCAAGTATATAAAAAGTATGTAAACATATATGTCAACACAGTTTTTAATGTATTATTTATTAATTTTATTATTACCATACACACACACACACACACACACACACAAATTGGTTCTTCAGTGGTTCTTTGGAGTGGCTACCGTATAAAGAACCTGTTAAGCCCAGAATGGTTCTTCAGAAGTTCTTTAATGTGGTTCAGGCGCACCACTGCCATACAAAGAGCCTGTTAAGCCCCTGTATAGTTCTTTAAAGTTCTCTAACTCTCTCTTAGTCTCTTAATTTGGATGGGGAAAGGATTAAAAACAACATTAAAATACAGTGTATTTCCTGAAGAGAACGTGGTTCTCAACCTTTTTGCACCCAAGACCCCCTATAAGGAAATATTCCAGGGCCCCCACACAAGACTTTTTGACTTCAGAAAAGCATAAAAGTGATTCAAAACACTTTTTGCCATTATAGTAAATTCCGATTCATAGAGAGTGGAGTAACATATCTAAAATCTAAAGAGGAGAATGGGTTTCCTCTTATGATTCTGCATAGCACCGTTTGACACCATTAGACCATATAGAGCCACATTTACTAACAGCTTGATGGGTCCTTAACGCAAACTGATGATATTCTCAGCGTTAAACTACTTGGCACAAGCTGATTGTTGCATACGGAGCCAATAAGCTTGCTTCTTTACAATTAAATAGCTGGTTAGGATTCACTAGAGCATTTCGCTGCACTTTTAGATTTCCTCTGAAACCCTCCACCTTCCCCAGCTCCACCTGTATACATCTGCTACGGGTTATTATATATGTTATTTGTGCAGCAGCAGTATGTCTTAAATACTCACAGCACCGTATTGGCATATGTATTGGCAGTAGCAAGTTCCTGTACTTGCTTTGCAGCAATAACCAACAGCAGCAGCAGAAATTCTAAAAATGCTAAAATACTCTGCGAGTTGTCATGATAGAACTATAGTAATAAAACTGGAAGGTCTTGTCTTCATATTTTCCTCTAATAAGGCAAGAAGAATAATTCTTTCAAAACAATTCTTATATGTTTATTATATGTCTTTATGAATGACAAAAAGGAAAATAATAAAAAATAATTAATATTTTTGAAAATTATATTTTACATTGTCTATTCACGGCTTCTTTTCAAAGTTAAGTGTTTTTTCATTGTCTCAGAATTGGATGCTAGAACTGACAAGTACGAAAAACTTGTATGTTGTTGGAGAGAATCTGACAGGTTTAAAAAATATTTTCTGGCAGAGGTCACACAATCAAATGACTTCAGTTACAAGAAACATCCCGCAGCTGCCTTCTGCATACACTTTCCCTCATCATATGCACAATACGAATAAGAAGAACAGAAATGTTCACTGTAATTGAGTCTTGAAGTTTGAGAGCTAGATGACCTAACCTCACACAACTCAATGTAAAACCACCCTAAACTAACATACTATTATTTGAAAAGAGCAATAAAGTATCTAAGGGTCTGACTGTTTTCTCTTACAGGGGATCCAAATGTCTGAGACCACATTGAAAGGCTGGATTGTTTTTCATTTAAACCTGGAAATAACGGAAACCTAAAGCAATAGTTCATCCAAAAATGAAAATTCTGTCATCATTTACTCACCCTCATGTCATTCTGAAATGGTATGGGTTTTTGTGCACAGAATGAAAATCAATGGGGTCAAATACTGTTTCCACATCAGCTTCTAAAGGTAAAGTGTAAATTTAAGTGTCAGAGATAGAAAATGTCAAATGTTTTTATGATTTATTAAACATCAACGGACCTCAGGAAAAAATATGATAAATTAAATGATAAAATGACATCTTTAATGTCTGGTGGTCCAACACACACAGACATTCTCATGGTTATGTCTTTGTTCTGACTTCCCACATGTCAAGTTCAGCAGCTGTGTCCATCTGTTCCTAATTTCAGTGTCAGTCACTGTCTGCAGGGAAAGCAAGCAAAACTGCCTGATCTTGTGTTCCGTTTGGCCGTCTGGCGATTGTTTTTATCAATGTAACCCAGCATCTAGGCATCAGAGAGTTCAGACGGTTCTCAGAGTTCTCTCCAAAGCGTCACATGCAGCGTAAAGTTAAAATATCAGAACTGGACTTTGTTAAAACTGACAAGCAGTAAATATTGTGTGTTGGTGGAGAGAATCTAAAAGCGAGAGTCTTAAAAATATTTTGTGGCAGAGGTCATACAATCAAATGACTTCAGTTACGAGAAACGTCTCACAGCTGCATTCTGCGTACACTGACCGTAGTTTAGCACACCATATGCTTGATATGAATAATAATAACTGAATCATTTTATTTGTGCTGCTAGTGAAAGTCTTGAACTTCCTGTGACTGATGACCTAACCTCAGAGGGTTCATGTACCCCTTAATGTAAAAAAAAACTTATGTATCATTTTCTTTTTTGTCTTATTTTCCAGTAAAAATATTTAAACAGCCTTAAACTAAGACATATAAGATATAATAATATTTTAATATTTATTTTAAATATATATATATATATATATATATATATATATATATAAAGATTTTATATATATATATATATATATATATATATATATATATAGTGTGTGTATAAATAAATATATAAATATATAAATAATATATATATATATATATATATATATATATATATATATATATATATATATATATATATATAAATTATTTATATACTAAATAATAAAATAAAACACTTTCTTTGGACGATCTTTGTTTGCAAGATAAGAAAAAAGTCAGAATAGTGAGATTTAAACTCAAAATTCTGTCTTTTTGCAATTCCTAGTTTACATCTCAGAATTCTTTTTTTTTTCTGCCATGGAATATAAAATAAAAAAGGTATTATGACTTTTTTTCTCACAATCATAAATTTATATCTTGCAATCGTGATTTATAAACTCACAATTCTGCCTGAAATGTAAGATATAGACTTACAATTGCAAGAAACAAAGTCTGAATTGTGAGATAAAAAGTTTCAATTACCTTTTTTTTTTAAATTCTGGGGTGGAAATGGGCTTCCATATATAGGCAAACAACACAAAACTACTTGAGAAAATAACTTATACAGAGAAAACTAACATATTAAATGAAAATCATTGAATGAAATGGAACTAGCAGTCGCATATCTCACACATGAAAATGAGCTAATGAACTAATGGCTTTAAAAAGTAAAGAACGGTTTTTGGCGGACTCATGCATATGCAAAACCTGTCTTACTCTCATCATTGATAAAGTGCGCCTCACTTTCCCCCATCAGCTTTATCTAAAATAAATGAATTACATCCTGTACTGACAGAGTGAAGGAACATCCTTTGAATGAACTTACAGATAAAAGGCTAATGTGGGAAAGTCTAGTCATTATCCTTGAGTCTGTTAACTGGTGAGGGAAATAAAGCACCAAAAATATGTTTTACAAATCATAAGACCTGGAACAAACTTTCAGGCCAATGAGATGGACAAAAAAGATTTTTTGTGACATTGATAAGTCAGGTTTGTTTTCCATGTGAACTTAGGACATCTAAATGTACGTCTATAAATGAATTGAAAATTTTTTATGTTTTTGTTATTAATAATTGTACTAAGTTACATTGGCTGCTTTAATAAGAACAACATTGTGGCCAATTCAGTAATCTCAATTTATTCTCCATTTGTTTTTTTGACAGCTCATTTCACACGTCGCCAAAGCAAGTTTTCAGCATCCTGTCATAAACTTGGAGTTGTTAGGAGCATATTTATAAAAGTGAGGTCTCTGAAAGTAGCTCACACACAGACTTCACCAGAATTTGTTATTCACAGAAACAGATTATCATGAGGTAGTTAAGTGCATCCATATTTGACATCACTCTGTTTACCATTAGAAGTGCACAGCTTCTTTGTTTAGGAAAAGCAGCCAAACCCAATTATAAGAGAGAAGTTGAAGTGTTATTGTTTTTCTTTAATTCAAAAGTAGAGATCAAACATAAAACCACTACAAAACTGCCTCAGCTATTGCCTTAAGTCATATGGGGTGAAAATGTTTTCCTGTAATGACTCATAACAATGAACAAAAACTGCTGAATTGTTTCCATTCACATTTAGAACTAAAACATAAAAAAATCTACTATTCTTTAGCTTTATCTTAGTATTTCATACACTTTCAAAAGAAAAAATGTGACTGACAGTACACTGTCACTTCCAAAGGAAACAGAAAATGCAGCATAAAAATGAATGCTATAGTGGGATACGATTCATATCTTGGCATTTTTATGCAAATCTATCATTTGCTGTACATAAATACGGTTAAATATCAGGGTATAACATTAACAGTCAAGAGAGTCAATATGAACTGTTGCAAAACATGCTTTGCTAAAGATAACCCTCCATGGGATAGTTGCTAAATGGGCAGAGAACAGAATGACCTCAGAAAAGTTATTGATGCAGAAATGCTGTCAGCAGTTGTAGTGGACACCACCCATCATTAAAGACTCAACATTCTTCTCTATCACTTATATGAAGATCTCTTGGTGCCAGATAGACACAATACATGTACTGCTTTTAGATGAGCATCCCATCTCTGATCATTTTAAAATGCTTTTTAAATTTGTTCCTCAAACATCTTGGTTAGGTTTTTGTTCGAAAGCCCAAACCATATGTATCAAACCTGTGCAAATGATTCAGGGTGAACTGCTTAATGTACAGAGATCACTCAAATTTTATTTTGTAGACAGCAAAGTCTTAGGTAATACTAGTTTCAGGTCCCATTCACTTCCATAGTATCAATATCAAAATGTAACAGATAATGATAATGTCATTGCAATTTTGCACACTTTCTTACTTCCATTTACATATTGAATCATGAGTGGTCTTGTCTTCCTTGCATACATGTGTTTTGTCATTTATAGCCGTCTTCACTCTAGTATTGATTTTGGTGAGACTAATGGGATTGCCAAAGTGGCTCTGGTGTATAGCATTTAATTTATGCAAAACCAAACCTAAAACACAAACTTACCTAAAAACAATCTCCTTCCATCCATCTTCATTCAAAGGGGAGCACACTGAAAATTAATCATTTGGGCTCTGAAATAAAGTAGATTTTATATAAAATAGCCCATTCTAAAAAGATGATTTACAATTTAGATCTACTTTATTATTACTTTGCTGCAAATAATATTACACATCAGATAAACATATGAACCTGTGCATAATACTACATAGTGTGTGTACAGTATACAGTAAGCGCATGGGAACGTGTTGCTATGTAAAGCTCAAATGGAGTTTTGTCTGAGGGTGCGTCTTTGGCTTTGCGGTTGAGGGCGTGAGCATGTTGTCACATCTGTAGGTTGTCAGTGGCGGCTGAAATCACAGATCTCGTCCATGATGTAGGTCTCAGAGGTGGCACGTCAGCAAAGTAATCTCAACGTGACTGATGTAGGACTTTCATTAGTCTGCAGCATCGGTGAACTTGGGGCAAGAACTGAGCCTTTGGGGTAGATCCCACACTTAAGGGAGAAGAGATTCGGCCGGATGAAACAAAGCCAGTTTTCCATCGAGTGTCCCAGTCAACAGCTGTGAACAAAAAAAAGACTTCACTCATGAAACATCCTGTCGCTGCGTGAATAAGTTCATGATAAAACTGTCAATTCTAACTATGAGGTCTTGAATGATTCAAGTGAACTTAAGTGCTTGCTTGCAGTTATTAATTCCAAAAGTGCCGTTTAACAATCAATGGCATAGTTCAGGTAGTTTCGTAATCCAATATTATCGCAAGCCACAGACAAAACAGAAACATTACATTTCATAACAACACATCTGCCATCCTAATGATGGGGTAAAAGGATTGATGGTTTTCATTTATTTATATTTGCCAATAAAAATGTTCTGAAACTTTTATGTCCTGCACTTTGAATTGTGCTCTCCTGAAGACAATTAGCCATTTTGTTATGAAACCCCATTTAATCAGAAGTTTGTTTACTGGAATCAAACCAAGTCCATATTTTCTATTGACTCTCCATATCTTTTTATGTTTTGACAGACACAAATCAGAAGCAAAACTTCAGAAGTGTGTTGTGACAGGCAGTCCCGCAGGGTGAAGGATCTAACCACCACAAGGTGCCTGGAGGGTTTTAGATTTGGGGTAACAAGAATTACCTCATTGCTTTGTCATAGGTGGGAAATTATCCAGTCAGGTTTTAAAGAGTGACATGAAACTGTCTTGGCAGCGGTCTGGAGTGGGTTCTGAACAGAGAATGTCACATACCTGCCTTTACAGACACAGTAAAGTCTTTTGAAAGGCATTTAAAAACCTTTGAAAGGCAAAATGAATTTGTCTCTGGGCTCATATATCTGGTCTGGTAAAAAAGCATATTTAGTTCCAGACTTTTTCAGTATGAGAGAATTTGATCTGAGAATGATTAGAGATAAAGCATCTCCATATAGCAAATGCTTTGTCAGTGCAGTCACCTTTCAGAAAATATTGAAATCCATGAAGCATTTCATTGTTTGTTCAACTCTTCCTCCAGTTTAATTTCATAACAGTGTGTTTAAACTTCAGTGAAGCATTTATATCCATGCAAAACATTATACTTTTACATACACAAGTATATACACAAGTACTGTGATTTAAGAACTGGTAATCATGCATTTTATCCACCTTTTCAGGAAAAAAAATTACATGATTTTTCCAGTCTCAAAATTACTTGGTGTAGATTTTTTGAAAATATTTTTCTACAGACTACACTCACAATTTCTAAAAAATTTAATATTTCAGAGCTATCAATAATATGACTATAGACATTTACATGACCTTTACAATGACTTTCAGAGATTATATTCAATTTCTTGGCTTTACCAGGCCTAAAAATAATAATTTTCTCCATTATTTCCAGGTTTTTCATGAAGGTGGAAACCTCGTATCATGCCTAAAACAAACAAGGAGTGATTTCTGTGTAATTTGAATAAACATTCAATTATTCACACTAGTAAAAATCTCTAAAAAGTCTCTTAACTTCTTGAATATAACAAAAAAGTGGTCACACTTTAATTTAAGGTCCAATTCTCCTATTTAAGGTCCTATTTAATAATAGGCATGCTAATAAGCAACTAGTTAATAGTGAGAATTGGTCCCTATACTAAAGTGTTACCAAAAAAGTTTGGTCACACTTTTTTAAAGGTCCAATTCTCACTATTAACTAACAATTAACTATGACTTTTTCCTCAATAAGCTCCTAATTTGCTGTTTATTAATAGTTAGTACGGTAGGTTAGTAAGTTTAGGTATGGAGTCAGGTTAAGGAATCTAAAATATGGTCAAAATATGCTTTATAAGTACTAACAAACAGCCAGTATGCTAGTAATATGCATGGTAGTTAATAGTGAGAATTGGTACTAGAAATACAATGCTACCAAAAGATTAGTACAAAATATTATTGTTGCTTATTTTATGAAGATATTTTAATATTTCAGTGAAAAATATTAGCGTTGGATCAGATGCAATTTGTTTTGTGGAAGAATGCAGAAAGAAGTTTCCATCATAAAATCTACATAAAAAATAATGAGTTATTAGGGAAGAATTCCCTTTCTCATGTATCCAGATCTTCTTTTCATTGAGTATTTCTACCACAGGAGTATACTTTAGCCTAAATGGTTTTACAAGCAACTTGACGATAAATCAGCATGCAAAATATCGTACTTTCTGACGCAGGTTTCATAACCTGATTTACTGCAAGGCTCACTGGCTGAAGGCTAAGAAAGGAAGAAACACAAATCAAGACTTCAAAACAAAAGCTGAATGATAAATAAATTGTAGACATGTTAACATGTTTGTTTTTAACTCATAGGGGGATCGTTTAATATAGTTAGAATAGCCTCTTTAGGATATAAAGCTTTTATTCAGGCTATGTTTGCAGTGACCCAAGAAATCTGGCAATCGACTGCCAGATACAGTATGCTACCAACAAAAAAGTATAGGCCTAAAGCATACATTTTAGGAAAACTGGAAATTAATATACAAGTAAATAAAGAAAAGAAAGGAACAAGTAAAGAAAAGAAATCAAACATACAGTGTGTTCAAAAGTCTCCCTTATTTCCATTAAAAAAAATATATATATTTTCAGCAAAATCCTATTAAATCTCAGATTACCCTGAAGTCAGAGAAAATCCACTATGGCACCTTGAAGCTGTGACGACTCAATTACTCAGTTTAATTGCTCAGTTGCTCTAAACCTGTCTTTAAAAAAGTGATTAGAATTATGAGAACATATAAAATGACATAAAACCTTCTTCTGCCAAATAGCGTCCTGGCATAACCATCTGAATTGCTTTGAATGATCTGCTCTGAAGAATAAAGCCAGCTGCCTCAGGGCTGGTGTCAGTATATAGAGGGGTGTCTCCAAAAAATGCATAGACTTTCAGAAGGAAAAGTTGAGAGCAGAGACAAAGCAAACTGACAGTGTCACTGCCACTGCCCAAAGCCACAAGAGTTATACAAGCAGGAAAATATGCCATCCTGCTGGGCTCACGCTCTTATTTTACCATGGATATTAGCTTCTTACTAAGCAAAACTGGGCGAGAGGATTTATTTAGTATGCTTGACTATTTACTGATTCTACACAATTCACAATTGTAAGTCATGTTGCATCCACAGACTTTTAATATATTAACACATGGCCTGACTGCCTACTTCCCTCAGTTTGTATTATAGTTACAGCCCAAAAGCTGCCCAAAAGCTCTCCAAAGCTGTCAAGAACAGCTAATTTTCCACACACAGTCAAAAGCAACCTCAAGACAGAGCTCTTTAGTCCAGATCACTATCACTGTCCTCACATGAAACACTTATTAAGCTTAACTTCTTCCATCCCTTGCATGTTCATACACTGAACATTCTGATTTGATAATGGTTAAAGACACCAATGAAAATGTAGTACTCAACATTTGATCATATTTAAATAAATTTCCCCGAACGTCAGCACAGAAAATGTGAAAATCAGTTTACAGACTCTATTACAGTGTCTATAATTTTGGTAAAACAAACAAGCAAAAAAAAAAAAACAACAAAAAAAAATTAAACGTAAAAATAGAGTAAAACAGTCAAATATTAATAATATATGCAGATTTACTGCTCAAGAAATAGTTCAATCAATGTTGAAAAGGTTGTGCTGCTTAAAATCATTAAAATCAAATCATTTTTCTCAGGATTCCTTGATGAACAGAAAGTTCAAAAGAACAGCATTTATTTGATATGGAAATCTTTTTGTCTTTACTGTTAATTTTGATTAATTTAATGTGTCCTTACTGAATAAAAGTATTAAATTCTTCTTCAAAAAATTCTTTCCGACCCCAAACTTTTAAACAGCGGTGTAAATATTGGGACTTTTATTCAGTAGTTTCATTTTGAAAATAGACCTGAACATTATTAACTAAGCTTATTAAAATTTTAAATAACAATAACATTGTTAATCAAACAAAAGTTCACAAAAGAAAGGGGCAGCTGAATGATTTCCTATAATTGTAATTTTCAAGTATGCAGACTTTTGCAGGTTCTCACATAGAAACCCTTCTGTAGAAAAGAGAACCTGCACAGAAGACATCTGTTAATGTCACAGAAAGGTCACACCTCTGCACTAACTTCCACAGGCACATCTCAGACTTGGCTTATTGGTAGTGTCTGCCTAAACGGAAAGTCTCTCTCACTCTCTCTTAAGTTAGGTGGTCAAGCTGTGAGCATTTGAAGGAGAAATCAAGGCCAACTCAAAGGGATTATACTTTCAGAAGTATACATAGTAGTTGTGCTATTTGGACACCAAAGGTGTGAGTCACACACGATATCTTCATGTGCGCAAACCACTGTTTAAAAGACTTAATTTTTCTTACCTTCTTCATGTGCCAGCAATGACTCATCCTTAAATGTCCTAATAACACAAAAAGCCAGTGTTTGGAAAAGAGGAACTTAACTTGAGTAATTGAATTAAATATGACCATTCACAATAGGAACTTCTGTAATGGCTGAATAACAAGCAAAAGTAGGTTACAGAGGCTGACTGCAATATCTTCCCTTGTGTTATTATGTGAATAATAGGTCTAACATAAACACAAAAAGCTACTTTTTGACATCGCATTGCTTAACATTACAAAAGTGAGTGAGACGGAAAATTGAATTAGCAGAGGAATAACCTAGTGCTAGGAGAATCTTACACCTGAAATACATTAAAAAGGGGAATGTCCTGGAATGAGCATGACATCTACTTTGGCAGAGACCACTGAAGCATTACAGACAGCATCTGCGGTGCAAAATGGGATGATAACCTGGATGGTTTTAAATGCTATAAAGTGGCCAGTTACACTGCTGATCAAGTATTTCTAAAATATAATTGAATTAAAAAACTAAGAAATTAAAAATATCTAAATCTAAAAATAATATAAATATAAAATATAAATAATATAAACATACATTTTGCTTAATCTAAGAAGGCAAAAATATACATTTTTTTTTGACAGTGTGAAAGGTTTTACGGGTTGAAATAATGACGTTAAAATTCTGTATTATTTTATGCAAAATGGCTTCCATTGCACTCAATGTCTCTCCAAACTTTCGACCAAAAAGCAGCCAAGAGATACAGCTACAGCTGTTTATGCAATAAAATCCAGCCTCTGTCTAAGGATATAACTCTTTCTTGTTACACATAGCTTCCAAAATCCATGTGCTACAACTTAAAGACAAATACCGCTGAATGTGCAGAAATAATATACAGTAGCCTTAAAAAGTACTTGGACACTCAAGTTACATAATTCTGAATGCCATTATATTTTACAACAAAATATCAAAGCAAGTGGCATCTGCAACCGAATAATGCTCAGCATGGTTCCAAAATTAAATTTACTTTTTTGAACTTACTTTCATAGTTTATTCAAAAAAGGCTGAATTTACCTGATTAAAAATACAGTAAAACAAGATTTTGAAATATTGTTTCAATTTAAAATATCTGTTTCTATTTTAGAAAATTTTAAAATGCAGTTTATTCCTGTATTGGCAAAGCCAAATTTTCAGCTTCATTACTCCAGTCTTCAGTGTCCCATAATCATTCAGAAATCATTCTAATATGCTGATTTGGTGATCAAGAAACATTTTTTTTCATCAATATTAAAAAGTTGTGCTGCTTACATTTTTTGTGTAAACCATTATAATTTTTTTTAAAGATTCTTTGGTGAATAGAAAGTAAAAAAAAAAAAAAAAAAACAGCATTTATTTGTCAGACATTTTTAGTGCCTTTTTTTTTTAACCAGCTGGCCCAAAAATGATTTTTATTGGATGTATAAATTCACACAAGTGTAGTTAATTATATATGCTCCACTTACAGTTCACAAGTACAAAATGCCCAAATGCTTTTTGTCTTCATTTTTATTATTCAAAACCAAGCAAACCTAATTAAATAGGACATAATTTGCTTGTAAAGTGCACCTAATTCAGTGACATTCAGATATTAAGTGTGACTTTGGTGTTCAAATATTGTTTGGGGCCACTGTATGTTTTAAAGAGAAAAGAATTGTCGAGTTACCATTAAGGAAACACTATGCAGTAAACACTATGGGAAACTTTAGCACACTTCACTATTTGTGTGAGTAAAAACAATGTATGTGGATTTGACTGATGGAGTACATTTCAAATTGTAACTGGATATCACATTGGATATCTAACCGCATTCCTCATATAAATGTGTCCACTCCGTCCGAATGAAATGAGACCAGTGAGTGAATGCATGTTGACTTATGAACTGAGCTTTTAAACTCCACAGATCTCTGTATCTGAGCCAGTACAACAGCGACCACTAAGACTTTCCACTTCCAGTCTTGGAAATCTGAATGAATAAGAGCTTGGAACAGCACAAAGAAAAAGAGCAAAACAGTCCATGCAAATCCCAAGGCCATGTGCATATCAATACCAGCTCAAAACACAAGGACCAATTCACACTGGAGAATTTAAGACATAATATGGGACTGGATGTGATTACACCTATCAAAAGGAATGAACACTGAACCACTTTGTGGATTAGAGGCCGCCAAAAATGAAGATGGCCAAAGATGCATGTTTATATTTTTCCCCAAAAAATAGGAACATGGAATTTTTTGGTCTCATAATGGGGAAATAAGCTTCAAACGCTTCAAAAATAATGCAAAAGCACCATAAAAGTCTCATAAAATCTTCTGAAGCAAACCAATAGCTTTGTGTGAGACAAATCTGGACCTAGTTACTGATAATCTTGCCCTTCGGTGAGCTGTTAACCTCTGTCAACTGGATCAGCCAAGTCGCTGAAAAGATTCTACTTAAAAGAATCTTTCATTCATGAATTGTTTCATTTTGTTTTTTTCTTCATGTAAACCTGTTGTATTGCTTCAGAAGACTACTTTAATAATACTTTTAAGTTGCAGCTGCAAACTTTTTGAAGCTTGAAAGCTTCAGTCCCCTTTCGTTGCAGTTGCATGGAAATGAGAATGAAAAATAGTCTCCAAAACATCTCTTTTAGAAGAAGAAAAAAAAATTATACCGTTTTGGAACAACATTAGGTGACAAAATTCTGGGTGAATTATTCCTTTAAGTGATAAATTTGGAGTTGTGTCTGGAGACTTCTACCAGAGGACACTTCATTTCCTTTTCAAGAACAGACAGGCTGCATTTGAACATCTGCTGTGTGTGCTTTAATAATAAAGAGTACTACCAAAGCAAAACAAGCCATTTATGGTCCACATAATGATCTGATCAGCCATTGTAGTGAACAGCCAAAGCCAAGATCTGACATCCAGACTCAAACAACAAAACAGCTAAAAAGCTGACCTTGTTATGCTAGAGAAGATGACACTATAGACATGTGCCACAGGTACATCCTGCACTAGCTGTATGGACACTACTCAAAATAAAAAACCATCAAAAGCACTGCATTTCATTTTTTTTTCAGGTCAAGAACCCCTTTAGTGGACAAAGAGCAGGGCCCCCCTGAGACACATGAATAGTTCAGCAAAACTCTACTTGGATTCCAATTGGTTCATTCAATTCAATGTTCCCAGCCAATCGGATTCACATACTCATTACCGTTTACCTATATAACCAGGACGTTTTTAATGAATGCTATGTCTGCGCGCTATGCGTGTCCTCATCTTATCCCACCGCCTCCCCAGCACCACCTGCCCAGATCTGCTACGGGGATCTTCCTCTCTCTAGCAGAGGCAGCAGCAGTATGTTTCCTTTTAATTTTATGACCCGAGCATAGCAGCGTAACAGATCTAGTAGATCTAGATATATTTACATTAATAAAAATTGCACAATCTATCCCAAGAGTTGTCATGACTGAAATTATATAAAAAAACATAAAAGTATAAAATCGAGTATTAAAGTATAAAAGTGAGTGTTGCATTTTAATCCTGCCTATAATATTCATAGCTTTACATTAAATAATTTAAATACTTGTTATTTTTAAATTGCAACACCTTCAGAATAATCATCATAGAGTCATATACTTAAACTTTTGAACAGTATTGTGAAACAGTAGTGTAGAGTCTATGAGATTTTTTAAAAGTTTGAAAAGTAGTCTCTTACTGTATGTTCACCAAGGATACATTTATTTTATCAATTTATTTTTTATAAAAAAAAAATAAATAAAAAATGCAAAAACAGTAATATTGTGAAACATTATTACAATTTTAAATAACTGTTTTATATATGAATAGATTTTAAAATAATTTATTCCTGTGATGGAAAAGCTGAATTTTCATAAGACTCTAGTCTTCAATGTCACATGATCCTTCAAAAATGATTCTAATATGCTGATTTGGTGCGCAAGAAACGTTTCTTAGTAATATCAATGTTGAAAACAGTTGTGCTGCTCAACTTTTTTGTGTGAAAAAAGACAATTATTTTCTTTGTAACATTATAAATGTATTTACTGTCTCTTTGATCAGTTTAATTCAACCCTTGCTAAATAAAAGCATTAATTTCTTAAAAAAAAGTTACTGACTCCAAATGTTTGAACAGCATGCATGTTTTTTTCTAAACAATTCACAAAAATTAGTTTTAAATAATTGGTGGATCCTCTGCAGAACCACTGTGGACCCCATTTGAAGACCCCTGATTTAAAAAAGCAAGCTTTAATAATGCCCAACTTTATACCACCAGAAGCCCCTTCACATATACAAAGGGACATCATTCCAGAAATATATTGTGGTGATGAACACTTAATGCAGAGCAGGTGCATGACATTCTCTTTTGTCAGGGCTAATACATAACCATCACACTAGAGTCCGCACTTCAGTATGGAAGGGTTTTTCAAGGCCATCTCCACGAAATATGATGCTGCATCTGTTTCTGGCCATGGACAAGTAATTCTTTCAAAAGTTCATGCTGATCATTTAAAGTGCTACATCCTGACCTCTTACACACTCCAACATTTAAACAGATGCACCAATGGATCATTCAGAGCATGCGCTGTCAAAGCCTGTAATTCAGTTTTATATTTTCTATGTGTTAACATGAAACTGAGATAAATCATTTGGGGATCTCTGAAAGATGACATGATGTGGCTTTGTACAAGACTCGCAGTCATATTTACAATACAGATTCCCCAGAAAGATGTGATTGGTGTGACCAATTAATGTCATCTACACAACCACAATGTTTGTAAATCATTCACGGGGGTTTTCAATCGTTTATCCAGGACACTTTCAGCCTGATGTGTGGTCACACATTGATAGACTGCACACAAAAGTTCTCATTTTTCACAAAGACAAATTTTGACCTAGATTTGGACTTGATTTTCTATTCTCATTATCTTTCTCTGACTATAATCCTTCTGTTTTAATGAGTTTTCCAGGACAATATGCCATAGGGAATAGTGCAACTATAATAAAAACAGGCTTTTAAATCATTTACAATAAATCTTCTCATACATCTTATTCAAAACCATAAAGCGGCCGTGTACAAATATTATCTGTTTTTCTTGTTTGTGGGATAACATCAGAAAAATAACTCAATGCCTTCAGCCTTCTGGAATGTCTTCCATAAAAGCCACTGGATCTATAGTCAGGTGTTTGCAATGACCCTTTAAAACAATAAAATAACTCTGACATTGGATTAAACATTACAAATATAGTTAGTTCAGTGAAAATTTGCTCAATGTTGACATTCATCTTATGGTCAAAACTTTCTTAAAAATATCTTCTTTTGTGTTCAACAGAAAAAAGAAAGTCATAAAGGTTTGGAATTTCAATTCCTTTAAAGTCAGTATCATTTCCTGAACATAATGTAGCTTCACAGGAAAGCCTGTATGTTATTCTGTTCCGAAAACTGCTCATCTCTTAGAGATTCCCCATTCCTTATTCGTAAACAGAATGTAGCAGAGATGAGCACACACTTTTTCCGCTCTGATAAGGAATGCTCTGTAGACGACAGATAGTTGAGTTATGGTGCAGAGGTACTGGAACAACAACTAGTGCTGCTGGGAATCCAAAAGGTGTCTGTCTGAGTCCAAGATGCTTTGGGAAGTCATGACATGGACAGATAAAAAGTTGAAGTTATACAAAATGATTAAGAAGTGCTAAAGGCGCTGAGCCAAGGCATAGGGGCCAAGAGGTCAAGAAGTAAGACAGCTAGAGTGAAGAAGATGGGCTATTTTAAAGCCTGGTCCAAAAAACACTACTTGAGCACTGATTTCATGAAATAAAGCTGGGGAACAAAATAAATCAGGTTGTTCCAAACCCAAATGCTGTTACTTTTTCTATGTAAAATAAAAAATAAATTTTAAAGAATATTCACATATATTTTTTCTATACAACAACAGTAGTGATCAGGGACTTTGAAGATCCCAAAAAAACAAAAAAACAAAAAAAAAAACAAAATTTAAATAAAATAAAAAATCACAATAAAAAGTAAGATGTAAAAAATCTATTTTAAATAAATGCTGTTCTTCTGGACTTTCTATTCATAATAAGAAATGTTTCTTGAGCACCAAATCAGCATATTAGAATGATTTCTGAAGGATCACGTGACACTGAAGACTGAAGTAATGGCTGCTAACAATTCAGCTTCGTCATCAAAGGAAAAAAATTCACATAACATTTCACAGTATCTACTGTTTTTACTGTATTTTTTATCATTTAAATGCAGCTTCGGTAAAGATGAGAGACTTCTTTCAAAAATATTAAAATTTTACTAACCCTAAATTTTGGAAAGTAGTACATATTCGATTTTTGAAAGATATATATATAGTATTTTCTTTTTTTTTTGAGTAAACAAGTCATTTAAAAATATATGAATGGCATTTCTATAATAAAATATCAAACTAAGAGGCATTTATTTTAAATGAAGAGCATAAGCAAAAGTTTTCTAGGCAAAACATTTCACAAGTTAAAAAGAGAAATATATATTGTCCATATTAGTGTGATGAACTACACCTGTGGTTATTCTGCTATAGGACAACTGTGAGAACTAACTTCATACGGTCACTACAGTCATCTTGGGAGCAGTTGGGAACCACTGCAAAAAAGCTATAAAACATGTAATGTTAGTACGCTCTAGCATCATTTGTTTACAGACACCATTGGTTTCTAATTTACTGTAATTGTGGCTTAAGTGTCCCAGAAAAACTTTTTGGGGTCCCTCTGTATCTGAGATACTCTAAAGTCTTAATCTGAGATATTCAAGAGCAAGAAACATTTGTTTATTACTGTAACAGAAAGTCTGTGTAATATAAAATATGTACCTGTAGATGTTGGTAAAGTATTTGATCTGATTGTTTAAATCACTAGCATTTGCCTGCCAAAGATGTCATAGCCCTGTGCTTTCAATGCACTGAAGCCCTTAATGGAAAGCACAAAAGTCTTTCAGAGGATCATTCGCCCAAGGGCCAAAGACAAGGCAAGACTTCAGACAGCTTCAGCTCTTCTGTTGATATACTGAACAGATGATAACCGAGCATCTATTTCCCATCAAGGAAGATCTCCCTCCCAATCACGTCTCCCTCTCATGGCCCAGAGAATCAGAGACGTGAGCACACGCTGAGCTCACTCCAGAGCGCTTTATAAATCCCACACCTTTGCAATGCATGAATCACACTTTCCCTCGCAAAAACGTCCTGTAGCACTAAACCAAAGAATACATTTTACTGCCCTGTAAATTACCACTCACCCCTCCCTGCGTTCCGCTGTCCAAGGTTACAGCACGTTCGCATCCACCACTGATCAAAAACGGTTACAGTGAGATTGCTAATTTGTAGTTTAAAGACATAGTTCACCCAAAAATTAGGGTCCTGTCATGTTGTTCCAAACCTATATGACTTTCTTTTCTCAATTAAATTATAATGAACGGGGAATACAATTAATTATCAACGACTTATATGTTCGTCACACAAAGAATTGAAATGTAGCATTATGTGAGTCGTATGGATTACATTTATGGTGGTTTTGCATCCTTTTCGAAACCTCAAAGCCTCAGTCCTGATTCATTTTAACTGCATGGAAAAACTTCAACAAAAACTTTCTTTTGTTCCACATGCACTCCAACAAACGTCTATGTTTGATCCTCATGTTCACGTAACATTGCGACTTTAATGTTCCACAAAAGAAGGTCATACAACCTGAGGGTGAGTAAACGAAGGCAGTATTGAAATTTTTGGGTAAACTATTCTTTTTAAGACTACTGGAAAGGGAATTTAATCCTGTCTATTTTTTAAATGCATGTTATTGATCTTATTGTAGATTATTCATCCATGTGGGTTATATTTATTTATTTTTTTGACCACCTAATATTTCAATAAAAATTCTTCATTTATTTTGTTCACATAAAACCTGCAAGCTTGCATTCAGAACAGAATGCAGAATGCAGAATGCAGTCTCCATCCAATCAATGCATTGAACCAATTCCACACCCTACATTTTTTCTTTTCGATAATGTTTCACCTGGATGCATGTCACAATACGGAAGAAAAGATCTGTCGCTATTCTGTAACATTGCAACTATATTGCTCAATCAATAGCTACTAAATCAGGACAGACTCACTGGACCCTTGAACCTGCTGGACACTTCAATCTTTGAAAAAGTTGCATTAAGGTCTTCTTTAGAGCTCTCCTGTGCCTAAAATAACAACCTTAGCAGAGAACATATACTTGATTCACAGTCCTCCATACACCCAGGAACACAACACATAATATCTCCAACATTACTCAAAGAATATACCCCCAAAAAAGTTTCTTCCTCAAAACACACATTTAGCACAGTTGGCGAAAACATTCATGTGAACATGAGAATGAAACAAAGATGATTGTTGGAGTGCATATGACTACCATTCGATATGAGGACTCTGTTTATTAAAACAGCATTATGATGGCTGTAACAGGCCGGTGTGAGTGATGTGTTGAGTTGTGTTGGAGAACAGGGACTGAGGTGAGGACACACTGGACCGAGCGAGGGGTGTAGAGGCTCGTGCTGTGTCTCCCCACACAAGCTTTGATTCGCTGTTTGAAACCCCCCTGTGGAACCTTTTTCTGTGGATTCATTTAACGGTGAAAGGAAGATGGGGTTCCTCATAGGTCTCACAGCAAGGCAGCGGGACAAAACACACACTGTAAAACATATTCAGCTGCACTCAACGAGATAGGCTGTAATAAAAGAATCCCATTCAGTAGTCAAAGAGATTATTCTTTTCAATACCTTCATACCTTATGTTATAGTAATCTATGTCATATTTGAGACGAAATGGAATCTATCTGTCATTTATACTCTTTGTGGTTAGAAGCAAAGCAAAATTCAAGAGCACAAAACAAAAAAAAAGTACACACAAACAATTATAAAATTTACAGAGAGGTTCTGTTCCAAAAGGTATCTGGTTTCAGCCTAAACTTGCTGTCACAACTGTTACCATTGTTGAACTTTTGTGAAATCCACTTATTTCAATGGGAATCCAGATGACCAAGAATATTTCCCCATGCAGATTTTGCATTGGGTTAAAGTTTGTCACACAAATCCACCGCATTGACCAACAGAAAGCTGATTTGTGGTCTACACTGCTGACAATGGATGTTTTTTGCCTTGAAAATTTAGCAGATGTTACCACACCTTTTTCTAATTAAGGCAGGACAGCATGTATCCTTTGTTGAGAGGACAATCCCAGAATGCACAAAAAAAAGCCAGCAGACGAGGCAAAAGAAGCGCAGAATATAAATTAAAGGGGTCATATGATGCGATTTCAAGTTTTCCTTTCTCTTTGGGGTGTTACAAGCTGTTTGTGCATAGATAAGATCCCTGAAGTTGCAAAGACTAAAGTCTCAAAACCCAAGAGATATTCTTTATAAAAGTTAAGACTCGACCACGCCCCCCTAAAATGGCTCATTCAAACACGCCCCCACATGTCTACGTCACGGTGTGGGGAGATTTGCAAAACACCGCCCAAATGTATACGCAACGAAAGAAGGCGGGACTATTATTCTCACTGTAGTATTGTTGCTACCGCCGGCGCCATGTCGTGGAGACGCTGTGTTTCATTGTGAAAGTGAAACTACTTTGTCTGGGCTTCCAAAAGAGGACGCAACTAAAAATCAGTGGTTAAGTTGTATTTACAACACTGTTCCAGAACAGTTCAACCCAAATATTAGAGTGTGTGCATCGCATTTTACGGAGGATTATTTCTTGAACCTGGGAGTAGCCTGCCAGCTGTGCTCAAAGACTGTTTCTATAAAGTGGGGCAATTCCAACTTTGCAAGGATAGTCTGGCGCTTCTCACTCACAGCCTGTAAGTATGTTTTCATATTTAAAGAATTTGCCACTGACGATTCAAACGCGAGTTTTGAGCAGTATAGAGTAGCGCTTGTTGTTTGTCGTTTCTCCGATCACAAATGCAGACATGGTAATGTTTACGTGACGCGATGCAATGCCTCGTTTGTAATGGGTTTTATTGTTTTTGTGTCATCGCGCCGGGACACGGCATCACAATACGGTAAGGGCCGTAACATTTCCATCTCACGGTTGAGGTATTCGGCCAATCACAACGCACTGGATAGCTGGCTAATCAGAGCACGCCTCGCTTCACAGAACGATGAACTTTGTAAAAATCGGCGCGTTTTCACAAAGGCGGGGCATAGAGGAGCAACAATAATATACAGTATGTGGAAAATAATGTGTTTTTTGAACCTTAAACCGCATAAACACATTGCATTACACCAAATACACAAAATAATGTTCTTTTTAGCAACGTCATATGACCACTTTAAAATTGTGTATTGTAACTAAAATAGATTCTTTTATCCAATAGATTAAGGTCAAACATAACTGATATCAATAATGAGTCAAATCTCCCATGCACTTTGTGTAAGAAGCATGTATGTAGAGCTTCCTAATTAGACATTATAGAGGTGACATAGAAGGTAGTTGCCTTTGTAGGTAATGGACAGCATGGCAGCTCACTTAGTTTTGGAACAATGCTAAATTAAAATGCTTGTATTGTACTGTATTGCTATTGGTTCTAAAATCCTAATCTAATAAACTTTTAATTCTTATAATTAAAACCTATAATTAATTCAGCCAAAAGCAAGTAATATATAAACAGTTTTGTAGGTAATTTCAGTCTGTCTTTCAGATTGTGTGACTGATCTTGTTTTCTTAAGCCTATTGGCAGACAAAATAAATGCAATTGGTGACTAAAATAACTTAAAGACTAAAATGACCTAAAACTTTAACACTAGTTAGCTGCACTGGTATTGTAGTATTGTACAGTAAAATGAGTATTAGAGTTCTTGTTTAATGAGTTTTTACCTCTGGATTGGCAGGGTTGAAAGCCACATTCAGGACTGTTTCAGAGTGTCTCGGGAGCTTATGGAGAAAGTTGTTGCTGTGTGTGTCATATATATAGGCCTGGAAGAAATGTTAAAAAACAAAGTCTCAGCACAGCACATAAAACACAAATTATTAACATCAATATTAACTAAACTGCTTGCCTCATTACATATTCAGACACTTTGTAAGATCACAGACATTTTCACACTACTTTAGCTTCGGTATTTGAGAAACTTCTTTCAAATACATAAAAAAATCTTAACAACCCCAGCCTTTTGAATGGTGGCATAATCGCTCTTTAACAAGGATTTACAGCATATCATTTACAGCATTAACAAATTAATGAAAAGGTTAATAATGCCATAGATGATATGAAGAAAATCTACAGTATCTGTCATTAACACAGATAAACACAGGAGAAGTATCTCAGCAGACTGGTCAGATTCCTCCATATGTTTCTTATTCAGGCCTCTTAGGAAATACACTGAGAGTGTTCTGTGGAAGACACAGGTTTTGGTGCCAGAAAGAAGCCAGAGATCGCTAACAGGTTTTTGCAACATCCAATTATGTGTATATTTAAGGCATTTAGCAGATGGTCTTATTTAGAACAACTTACAAATCAACTTCAGCTTGGTTTAGCTTCACATGCAAAACTGATAGGAGGCCCGTGAGATCTGCCAACACTGTGTCCAAATAAGATGCAACAATCAATTAAAGCTCTTTCCTGACCAACTTTTATCCTAACCAGCTACCAACAACATTTTGTCTATGTTTGGTTTTTATTATTATTGTGTTTAGATGGGTAGCTCCACCCGCAGTGAAATCTAATTGGTCCAAATGCATTGCTAAATTTCTCTTACATTCATCCACTTACTTTTGTTCATAAATGGATAGTTCGCCTGAAATTCTATCATCTGTTTCTTAACCATGTTGTTCCAAATGTATATGCATTTCTTTCTTCTATAGAACACAACAGAAGATATTTTAAAGTTTTTTTTGTCCATACAATCCAGATTTGGACTCTGACTCTCATTGTACATTCCACAGAAGAAATTCACAAAGACGATGCGTAAATGATGACAGAATTTTTATTTTGGGGTAAACTTTCCTCTTAAACTGCTTCTGATATGTAATGGCAACACAGATGGTTAAAAGTTTAGGAAAATAGCAAAACTTGCCACGTTTTCCATGTCCTCTCTCCTAGATGTGGTCAAAATTAATCACCTTTTGTTGATCATACTTGTATTTGTTGTTTATGGCTTAAACATAATGTGGCTTGGAATTAATGTAATAATGGGGTGATGATAGAGTTCCTTTTTCTGTGATTGTCTTGTGAAATATAAAATGCATCAACAAATTCATCTGGCTTAAGGAAGTCTCAAGACAGCCACAAATAACAGCATAGTAGCTCACTACTGTTGTCTCCGTTCGGCTTCCAAGAAACACTGGAAAGCGGTGGTGCTGTGGAGAACTGGAGATCTTCTCAAAAATGTCCTGCTTTACCCAGTGCTGGCGATTAATAACAGCTATCAACACGCACATATTATTCCACTGACTTGAGCAAAGACTAAACACACATACACAAACAGAGCAGAGACGGCAGTCCTCCCACATTGATGGAGCAAATGGTGACACACATGGAAAAGCAATTGTTCAAAAAGACTAAAAATATTCAGTTCAAAATTTGTATTACGATTTTGGATTATAAGAAAAAATGCTAATTGTTTGTATATTTAATGACAGCTGCACTTAAGATGCATGAACTCTACAAGTTTGTGTAAAATCTGATGATCATGTTCTCCAGAATGAGCATCTTGTGCTTCAGTGGAAGCATGGACAACTGACCATATTTATAAAAACATTCACATAATCAATTTTATTTGAAACTAATCAAGTTGTGTTCAATTGACCTAGAAATAGGGCCAAATCTTCTTTGTGAAAAACTAAATCTAGGTCATTCATGAGTGTTCGCATGAGACAAAACCCACTATCGCGAGTCATTTTTCATGAAATTGTCGAGTAACATCCACAGTTTTTTTTCAAGGTCATTGGGACAACAGCTCTGTGAAAGATACTTTTTTTCTCAGAGCTCTTTTAACAACAGAACACCATGAAAGTATGGATATCCCACTATTTTGCTCATATGAGCGAATTGTTTTGACAATTCTGGCAAAAGACACAAGACATGGAGAAGCTCAGCAGTAAATGTGATGCAGCTGCTGGATATGATAAGATATACTAAGAGAGGGAGAACTAAAGAGGTCAATGGAAAAAAGTGGTCCAGCGAAACAGAGATGATTGTAGGTTCCTCTCAAACTTCCCCTCTAGATAGCATTTGTGGTGTAAATTTTATGCACATTTTAATGCAGCCTTTCCAACTTGTCATCTATCTATCTATCTATCTATCTATCTATCTGTACTTCAAATCAAGGCTTTGCAAAGCATTTTCTAGACAAACTTTGTAATTACATTTGGTGCAGAAATTATATATTCAACCTTAGGCTTTGAAGCTAGAATACAGTCTATATTTGACACTATCTTTACAGATTCAACTCCATTAAGAGATAAAAGCAAGAAAAACCCCTGTTCTTACCTATAATGTGAGAAATGTTGTGTTCAGCAGCCCTGAATGGCAGTTTTATTACTACTGTCAAGATACACAGGCTCAAACTGGGCCAGAACAGGATTATCTGATTTACAATTATTCTGTACATTTTGTACAATGCTTGTAAAAATGTGGAGGTACTATGAATTATTGGTCTTATGAATTATATTACACCTTGTGTTCATCATGACACCATAAAACACCCTATTAAAACAAGCAGAAGCTATTCTCAATAAACACAGGGAGAGGATGAACTGAAGGAAACTAGGCTTACAGGACACTGTAGCAGGAGATATATTACTGTAAATCTACTCACAGAATGATCCTCTGAGCCAGTAGCTATGAAGCGACCGCAGGGTGAGAAGGCTACAGTGCAATGGTGACAGCGGTTAACATGGCTCTCATAGCGGCGAACACACCTGACAGAAATGGACAGAAAGAAAGATACATTAGTTATGTTAGTTATATGCCTAATTAACTTTTTTTTGGCTCCTAAATTGGTTTGCAGGCACTTTGTGAATAATATGCAAGGGACTGACATTAAATACCATAAGCTAAAGTGACTTAACTTTGCCCTTTATGCATTCATTCAAATATTTATCCATTACGATCCACTTCTTTGCAGCTGGAAAATGCATATACCTAGATTAAATAACATTCAGTATAAATGACTATTACCAAATTTGGACACTTTTGCATTGTACACAGTTGCAATATTTACATTTGACTCAACCTGTCAGGGGGGAAACTGAAAAAGAAAACACTCAGGAAAGTCGTCTTTGGCATGAAAAACAAAACGGTCATCAGTTCTTAAAGTGAATCTGTTTAAAGTCAGCTTTTCATTTTCAGGGCTAATTTTGGCTTTCTCTGTAGACATCATCTCCTTTAGTATGTAAATATTCATTGAGCAGGCACTACTCATCCAAAGCAACATACAGCAGATAGGAACCATCTTCAGGAACAATGTGATGACTAAGAAGACCAAAACCACAGAGTCATTTTCAGTGGCATAGGACCACACATCTGGAGCCTGTGTTTTCTTCATGAAGGTGCTATCAAATAGTCAGGGTCCATGTTTCATCAGACTCCAATGTTTTCCAGGAGGACTATGTAAACTAATGTGGGAGGAAACTTTAGAAAGCACATGAGAAGATGCTGCACTTCATTATTCCCATGCATGATGAGGGTTGTGTTTTCAATTGCTAGACCACATTTCCCTACATTCTTCTAGATTATTCTTAATGATGAAGATAATATTACATAATTGGAAAAGCTTCAAGTGAAAAGAAAAGCCATTGTAAAACATTGTAAAAACTTCTCCAGAGGTATGAGTGCTCCATAAAGCTTCTGAATGCAGTATTTCAAGTGGCCAGGTAGTGGCCAAAAGTGATGTCTAGAAGGGATATTTGCACAGTATTTGTTTTTAATGACTCTACAAGTTTAATCAAACCCTCAAAATATGAGGAGTATATTATATTAGGAAGAACGAAACACTAAACTCGGTTAAGGTATTTAACTGACACAATTATTTGGCAAGGCAAACTACTGCTTAACATGCAATATGGGTTTTATTTTACTATGCAAAAAATGTATAGAAAAAGTAAAGCATGTATTGACTACAATATAATCAGTTATTAATATTTCATTGGTTCTCCCTTGTTTTGGATTGCAGCAGCCATTCAACTGGGCATTACTCAATAATAATAACTCATTATTACACACACACACACACACACACACACACACACGCACACACAAACCTATCACTGACCTACATGCACAGTCCACAGCGATCCATTTTGAAATTTAATTTGTTAATAAGTACTACATAGATTTAGAAGCCAGACACACAGCTTTGTGGATCATTCTGTGTCTTTGGGTGAGAAGTAACAACATGGAATTCAAACAAACATACGCTCATTCATTGGGAATTTAAGGTCTGCACTTTGACTATCCACAATTTAAAAAGTGCTATTTTAAAATCCACAGAGGGGAGATTGCCCTTAGTGCTTAAACCCAACCTTTTTACAAATATAAACATATGATTTGTGCCTAATGAGGTTATTATGCCATAAAGAAAGTCACAAAACGGGCATATAAAGTGATTTAATGTTAGCCATAGCATTCAGCTCACCTCATATCATCAACCTTTATGGAACACCACAACCATATAATAAATTAACTCTTTTAATGAGACTGCATAGACTGCCTATAATAGACATACTATAAAAACAAATTAAACAAACAAAAATTTTGGCATACACACGAGCAGACAACTCAAGAGATATTAATATGAAGGTCAAAATATTTTGCACTGCAACAGGAAAAGAAAAACATCATGGAAGAGATCGCCTGAGGTTCTTGCTCATCACATGAGTGAATCTGGTTGTTGTGTTTAGTCTGATTGCTTTGCACGCCTTTATGAATCTAGGGAGCTTTTCTGAGGGTCTGGGCCTTGACTCACATCCTGTGCAAGTTAATCTGCTTCTCATTACCAGAAAAGATTATGCTTTAAAAGAAAGCATAAACAAATTTATTGTGTAAAGCCCGCATATTTTTTTCACATTTAGTCAACCACCAGAGCGGAAACGAACATCATGCCAACCGGAGAACCACCAGAGACTCCAGACCTGCAGACACCTTTAAAAATCAGAACGAAAACAAACTGTTGTATTATGCAATGTATATCACAATCTACATATATTGTATAAGACGTGGTGTGTAACTGTGTAGCTTGCTGAGCAGAGGTGTGCTATTATTTTCTGATTTGGAGCAAAAAATCCCATAACCACCAAGCAACCACCCAGAACACTCTAGCAACTGAATAACAGCATTTCCTGTCATTTTGGTTATTCCCCATTCAAGTTGTATGAGGACATTGCCAAGGTGGCTGTTAAGTGAACTGTTTGGAGTCGATCCCAAAAAGAACTGATTCTATGATTCTGGCACTGGGAATCAACAGTCAGTTTTAAAGATCACAGTTGTTTATACAGTATTTGTTCACTTGTTATATTTCCTTGTATATTCTTTCTGAAGGTTACATACTGATTATATAATGTTAAAAAAGGATAGCTCCAATTAGCAATCATAACTTAAAAATTAGCATTAGAATAACTTTCCTGGATTTAACTTGAGACAACACAAATATACAAGTTGTCATTTAAAACAACTTCACATTTCTAGTTGACAAAACTTAAAATTGACACTAGCGCTAATTCCCTAATAAATCACACAACAACTATTAAAGAAATAAATTAAAACACTAAAAAAAATACTTGTGTGTGTTGACTGAGTAATCAGGGTCCCACCAGCGGTGCCCTGACCTCCTGTGCCGTTGAAGACAGTGATGTTTCAGAGTTTTTAGAAGGTCTTTAGAAAGTACTTCAGGATCTGTTGCCAGTTTTTCTCATACATAATTCAAAATCCACAGGGCTGCTGCTCCCCTCTTAGCCTGAAGTTCAATATACTATTTTATACGTGAAAGGAAGCATTTTAATTATGATATGCAAAACATACAGTCCCAGAACAAGCAGAGAAGGGTGATAGTCTTCCAGAGCTCCTTGGCTTTTGGCTGAAGGTTTTGTCTTGGCCTGTGGAATGATGTCACTTGTGTTTTAAATGAAGTCTGGGGGGAGATAAAGCCATTTCACGTGCTTGAAGTCAGAGCACTGTTAAAGAGCCAGCTGTTGGAAAAATACACATAAAATGGCCTGTGCCGAAAGACTTCATTGCCAGACCTCAGTTTGTCAATGACCGCAGGCAAATGATGTCAGTAATTCTCACATACGCTTCCGTCCATGTTTCCCGTGTTTGACCTGCATTTATCTTTAGTATTCAGTCTTAAGTGTTTATCATGATTTCCTCTCTTTGACAGTTTTCCTTTCTTTTCCACTGGAACTAATCCTTCAGAGAAGTGAAAAAAATATGCTGTCCTGCAAGGTTGTTTCGGCCAGTCACTGTAATGATGCCATCTTTCTGTAACTCAAGAACGATCAGTCACATGGTTCTTACAGCTAATGTGACATTCCGTGGTCCCATGAGCAAAGATGGCAAAATTCAACTTCAGGGGGGTCGTGCAGTAGCTGAAAAACTGCCATTGAGATGAATGGGAAAGCTAATGAATAGCTTTTTCAAGATATTATAGACCTACTCGGGGAGGAAACTGTCAGTTGTGAAACTTACAGTATGTTTACATAATATATCGAAATTTATTTTAAAGCAGAGAATTGATGCTTCGTTGAAGCTGTTCGTTTCTGCAGGGATGGATGAAGCTGTTAAATGCTCCTAACCAGAACCTGACCTGGAACTCGGTGCAAATATTTATCAAGGCAAGTAAAAGGTATTTGACACTTTCTGGAGTTTGAAAGTAGGAAGAGGAAGATCTCCAAGCATAATAGGATGCAGGATGTATAAGTATAGAAGCAATTCACACAATTTCACAAGAATAAAAGAAAGGCAAGATATATTTCATCCACTCCTTCTGCTGCCATTATAAACTAAATGAAACTAAATGGAGAGGTTCAGCTGCAGAATATCTATACAGACATAAAATATCACTAAGTTTGGAGAAAAATATGTTCAGAGTCTGGAACTTTCCTCACAGATTCCTGTACCTGTACTTGCTGTCTCTGCTCTAGGTTTGTTTCTCCTTTCATAAGAGGATAGACGGTCCAAAATGCTTTTTCCACCCTGATGCATTTACGGAGTGTTCTTAAAGCAATAGTTCACTCAGAAATGAAAATCTGTCATTATTATTCTCCCTAGTTTATTTCCAAAGCTGTGTGACATACTTTCTTCTGTAAAACATAAAAGATGAGTTTTTTAAAGAATATCCTGGCCACTGTTTTCCACATAATGAAAATGAATGAGGACTGGTTCTGTTAAGCTCCAAACAAACAAACAAACAAACAAACAAACACCATAAAAGTAACATACAGTGCCGTGCGAAAGTATTCATACCCCTTCATTTTTTTCATGGTGTTTTTTTTTATTTTTATGTTGCTGCCTTGTTGAACTCCTTTAAATTACTTTTTTCTCCCACATCAATCTACACTTCGTACACCATATTGACAAAGCAAAAACAGAACTGTCACAACTTCGTAAATTTATTAAAAAATAAAAAAATTAAATAAGTACATTGCATAAGTATCCATACCCTTAACTAAATATATAGCTGAAGCACCTTTACAGCCTCAAGCCTTTTTTGTTTGATGCAACAAGCTTTGCTCATCAGCATTTGGCAATTGTCTGTCATTCTTCTCCTCACCTCTTCACCTCTCAAGCTCTGTCAGGTTGGACGGGGGCAGATGCACATTTTCAAGTTTCTCCAGAAATATTTGATTGGGTTCAAGCTCAGGCTGTGGCTGGGCCACTCAAGGACATTCACAGAGTTGTCTATAAACCACTCTTGCTGTGCGTTTAGGTCCATTGTCCTGTTGGACGGTGAGCCTTCTGCCCAGTCTGAGGTTCTGAATGCTCTGGACTGGGCTTTCATTAAGGCTATCTCAATATTTTGGTGCACTGAGCTTTTCTTCTACTCTGACGAGTCCCTCAGTCCCTGCCGCTGAAAAACAGCCCACAGCATGAGGCTGCTACCAGCACACTTTACTTTTTGGATGGTACTCTGCAGGTGATGAGCTGTCCCTGGTTTGCTTCAAACATGATGCTTGGAATTGAGGTTCATCAAACCAGAGAATCTTGTTTCTCACAGTCTGAGGGTCCTTTAGTCGCTTTTTTTTTGCAAATTCTAAGTGTATTTTCATGTGTCTACACTGAAGAGAGGATTGATTCTTTCCATGCCGGCATAAAGCCCAGATCGGTGGAGTGTTGCAGTGATGTTTGTCCTTCTGTAGGTTTCTCCTGTCTCCACATATGATCATGGAGCTCAACTAGAGTGACCATCAGGTTTTTGGCCACCACACCAACCAAAGCCCTTCTCTATCAATTGGTCAGTTTGGCCAGGAGACCAGCTCTAGGAAGAGCCCTGGTTGTTTCAAACGTCTTCCATTAAGGGTAACAGAGACTACATGCTTCTGTGAACCTTCAGTGAAGCAGAATTTTTTTCTCAACTCTTCCCCAGATGTGTGGCTTGACGCAACCCTGTTTCTGAGCTCTACAGGCAGTTCTTTGGACCTCAGGGCTTGGATTTTGCTCTGATATGCATTATCAGCTGTTAGACCTTTTATTAACCCATTTAATCCCAAATTTTTCCCAGACATGAAAATATCCAAATAATATGTCATTAGTAACCCTTTGAAATAATCAATAATTATTTTTTTTAAAATTTTTTTGGAAAAGTGTCTGAATTGTCACAATTGTGACCGGTGGGATAATGTGTGTACTGAATTAACATATTTCTGCAGTCATAAAAATTGTTAGATATGTTAGCCCAGCTATTTTAAACTTTTTGATCACATTCTAGGGTTACTATTATGAATAAAAAAACCTTATGCAACATTGATAGGAACACTGAGATAAAAAACAAAAAAAGTTAACTGTCACAGCATTTCAAAATTGTTACTTTTTTTGTAAAATTTAACATAAAATTTTTATATAAATGCTATGAGTATTACAACATCATTATTGTACATTTTTTGTAACATTTGAATTTAGTGCAATATTTTGTCATTGCAACATTTTATTGTCATTTTCACTAGCAACTGCAACTGGATTTATACTGTATACCTCAGTTCACTGTTATCCCACCGGTCACTATTGTGACCGTCAAAATGTTTACTCATTCTATGACCACACTCAACAAAACTAAATATATGCGAATGCATATATTAATACTAGACACCCTAAAGATCATGTGTACCAAAAATCTTTGTCATATCTTTATGTTAACATACTTTACTAGCCTTTTGTTTGGAGCTTTGATGCAGTCATCAACTTCTCAAGGTGCAAACAGGATGTAAACAGCTCTGGTCATGTGACAATTTGCACTAATCATGTGAAACTGCACATATTTAATTGAGACCCTTTATTTTTTCTCCATATTTGCAGGAAGTGTACTAAAACATCAGTCAATAAGGTTTTTAGAGCTTTATAAATGAAAACGTTTTTTACGGTCACTATTGTGACCGGTTGGATTAAACGGGTTAAGATGTGTGCCTTTCCAAATCATACCCATTCAATTCAATTTGCCACAGGTTAACTCCACTCAGAGTGTAGTAACATCTACAAGCAATATGAATGCTCCTGAGTTAAATTCCAACTGTCCCAGATAAGGGTATGAATACTTACGCAATGGAATCATTTAAGTTTTTTTATTTTTAATAAATTTGCGAAGATGTTAAAAACATGTTTTTTGCTTTACCATTATGGTGTATAGAGTATAGATTGATGTGGAAAAACAGTCATTTAAAAGCAGTTTAACATATGGCAGCAACATAACAAAACATGAAAAAAATGAAGGGGTATGAATACTTTTGCAAGGCACTGTAAAAATACTGTTTACAGAGGATTTGATAGCTAAAAAGGTGGCTAGTTAGTAGAATAAAACAAAATATTTTTATATTTTAAATATGTGTATATATATATATATATACACAGTCATGGCCAAAAATATCGGCACCCTTGGTAAATATGATCAAAGAAGGCTGTGAAAATTAATCTGCATTGTTAATCCTTTTGATCTTTTATTTAAAAAAATCACAAAAATCTAACCTTTCATTGGATAATAAGAATTTAAAATGGGGGGAAATATCATTATGAAATAAATGTTTTTCTCTAATACACGTTGAACACAATTATTGGTACCCCTAGAAATTCTTATGAGTAAAATATCTCTGAAGTATATTCCCATTCATATTCACAATTTTGAGCACTCCAGGGTGATTATGAACATGAAATTATCCAGCCATGGCTTCCTGTTTCACAGAAATATAAATAGGAGGTAAAACAAAGCCCAAATTCCCTTAATCATCCATCACAATGAGAAAAACCAAAGAATATATTTTTGATGTGCAGCAAAAGATAATTGAGCTTCACAAATTAGTGAAGTGGCTTTAAGAAAAGAGCTAGAGCAGTGAAAATTCTCATTTCCACCATCAAGGCAATAATTAAGAATTTCCAATCAACATAAAATGTTACGAAACTTCCTGGAAGAGGACGTGTATCTATATCATCCTAATGTACGGTGAGAAGGAGAGTTTGAGTGACTAAAGACTCTCCAAGGACCACAGCAGGAAAATTGCAGAAAATAGTTGAGTCTCGGGGTCAGAAAACCTTAAAAAAAAGGTCAAACAGCACCTACATCACTACATGTTGTTTTGGAGGGCTTCAAGAAAAATTCTCCTAGCTCATCCAAAAACAAACTCCAGCAAATTCAGTTATCAGACACGACTGGAACTTCCAATGGGACTGGCTTCTATGGTCAGATGAAACTAAAAAATGAGCTTTTTAGCAGCAAACACTCAAGATGGGTTTGGTGAACACAGGGATAAAAAGTACCTCATGTGTACAATGAAATATACTGCTGTATTTTTGATGTTGTGGGCCAATATTTCTGCTGGAGGTCCTGGACATCTTGTTTAGACACATGGCATCATGGATTCTATCAAATACCAACCAGTGTTGCCAAACCCTCCCTCAGAAAATCTCTAGAACCACCCTCAAAAGTCTCCATTTTTCACAAAAAGTCGCCAAATATGAAAAGAAAGTAAATACAGGTAAATTTGTTAAAGGTAAAGGAAAGTAAATATATATATATATAGGCCTACTTTACAAATGATGACAGTATAAAAAATAACAAAAGATGAAGTATAACAAAAAAATTCTTAAGTGAAATTAGGAAATGCTTACTTGTATCTCTACACAACACATTTGAATCAGTAAATTCTTAACAAAAGACATAATGTTGGGCATTTGTTTCATGTGTCACCAAAGTGCATCCCTGTCCTGCTCAAATACAACAGATTTTCTCCGCCATCTTGATGCTTATAATGAAATAGTGGTGTGTGTCATCATATCTGAATGGCAGGCGTACTGATGTGTGTTCACTGCGCAGACTCATTGGCATGATTGAGAGCAAACGTGAGAGGTCACGGGCCTACAGCAGGGTGTGGCCAAGTAAAAATAAAAAATCTCCAAAAACAAATCGCTATTTTTATTTAAATATAGCTAAAATAGCTTCCTTGTCGCAAAAAATCAATAAAAGTCGCAGCAACAATGAGAAAGTAGTTAAATTTGGCGACAAAATCCCCAAATTGGCAACACTGATATCAACAGATAAAAAAATCAATATGTGACTGACTCTGTTAGAAATCTTATAATGGGCCATGTTTGGATCTTCCAACCGTACAATAATCCAAACACAAACCTCAAAAACAACACAAAAATGGGTCACTGAGCACAAAACCAAGCTTCTGCTGTGGCCATTCCAGTCCTCTGACCTGAAAACTATAGAAAATGAGTGGGGTGAACTGAAGAGAAGCAGCACCAACATGGAGCTGGGAATCTAAAGGGTCTGGAGTGATTCTGGATGAAGGAATGGTCTCTGATCTCTTGTCAGGTGTTCTCTAACCTAATCAGGCATTATAGGAGAAAATTTAGAGCTGTTAAACTGGCAAATGGAGGTTTCAAAAAGTATTGAATAAAAGGGTGCCGTTACCCGTTAATTGTGGCCAATGTGTATTTGAGAAAAACCTTTATTTCATAATGATATTTCTCCCCATTTTAAATTCTTATTATCCAATGAAAGGTTAGATTTTTGTGATTTTTTAAAATAAAAGATCAAAAGGATTAACAATGCAGATTAATTTTCACAGCCTTCTTTGATCATATTTACCAAGGGTGCCAATATTTTTGGCCATGACTGTACATATATATATATACTGTATACACACACACACACACACACACACACACGAGGGTTCACAAATTATGTGCAATTTGGGCAAACTGTTACTTTAAGAACACTCTGTAAACACATCAAGTTGAAAAAAAAAAAACATTTTGTATTAATCTGTCGTCCTATGAGGAAAGAAACAAAACCAGAACAGAGAAACTACAGGTACAAGAATATGTGGAGAAAGTTCCAGACTCTCAAGACTAAAAAAATATGTGTTTGCAACATCATGAGGGTGAATGATCTTTTACAGATTTCAAATGATAAATGGATACAAGCACTAAATTAATTCTGAACTAGAACTACCTGAATTAAGATTCAATTTAGAATTTATTAGCAGGTTTGTTTTTCAAATTCCTTTGGTGTTGGTGTTTATTTATCTATATATTTAACATGGTCTTACACAGATCAGTGAGGACTATGAAAGAAACAGCATTGCTGTATTCGCTCAGTGTCCAGCTAAAGCAAAGTGGTTACTGTTAGGTCAACTGCACAGAAAGAATTCTTTCCAAAGCCCTTTTGGCTGAGGTCTGGCCAAGGCTTAGTTTTGAGAGAATCTGGAAATTTTGGATTCTTAGTTTAAATGATATATGTACCTTTCTGACTAGACTTAATCCTGGTTGATCTTAACGATCTTAAGGGCATTATGTAATGGTAGTATCCCACAAGCCTATAAACACCCTAGGATTTGACCGTTACTCACTTCTCTGAAGGACAGGTTATCAGTGCTTTAGTGAGGTGAGAGCTTGAAAATGTATGCTAGGCTGGAAAAACATCATACAGTATGTAGAAGGCCATTGCAGCTAACTAAATCATACAAATATTGTCATCTTTATCAAAAGATAATTTGCATCAGATAACTATTGTATATTCAACATTTAGGTCTGTAAATGGAATTTTACTGTGAATTTTGCAGTTTTTCACTCTAAAGGTCTCAGAAAACCCAGAGATCAAGGGACCTACCTTGCAGTGCGCAGGTCCCACAATTTCACACCATCTGTTATAGCGCTGCTCAGGAAGAGATTGTATGATTCCAAAGCCTGTGTACAGAATGAGGATCCCTGCAATAAAAGAAAAAAGTCAAACAAGTCAAAAAAATAAAAAATAAAAAAATAAAACTGAATCAAACCAAATTAAACTGGTCAAATAAAAGGAAATCAAAGATTCTTAACAGGGAAACATTGGGAAACCTGCTAATAACTAATAATAAGGACACAATCAGGACATCAACACCTTCTACAGACGATACTAAAGGACAGATGTTCATTGTCTGATAAAAGCCTCTAATTAGGCTGATATTTAAAGAGAATAGAGCAGCTTTACTTGTGATTTAACCCCTCTATGAGCTGCAAGATCAGGTCAGCCTTTAAAATACATGTCAAAATTTTAGGGTCTGTAAGATTTTTAAATGTTTTTGAAAGAAGTCTTTTATTCTCACCAAGGCTGCATTTATTGATCAAAATACAGTGATAGAACTGTTAATATTGTGAAATATTATTACAATTTCAAATATTTGTTTTCTACTTGAATACATTTTAAAATATAATTTATTTCTGTGATAGAAAAGCAGAATTTTTAGCACCAATTTCTCCAGTGTTTAATGTCAGATGATACTTCGGTGCTCTTATTATTTTTGATGTTAAAAAACAGTTGTGCTGCTTAATATTTTTTTTGTGGAAAGTAACAATCATATTATTAAAAAAATGTACAGATCCCAGACTTTTGCATGGAAGTGTACATGAATCACAAGAAAAAATAGCATATGACACATATGCACATAAAACTACTATCCTAAATAAATGGGTATTTAGTTATCATGTTGACCTGTCATAGAAGAGACTCAAATCTGGTGGGAGATTGCAAACAATCTGCACGTGCGTGCTGAAAGTGTGCAGACTTTCCAGAACTGAAGTTATACCAAAAAGCCAAAAAGTCCACAGAATGGAAATGTTTGTCATACATTGTGGAAGACCGATGAAACCATCTCTCTCACCCTAACACAAATACAGATGGTTTAAGGTATTCTGCATGGCTACTCATACACAATTAGACATTCATCAGAAATATTCTCTATGAATGTGGCTTTAGAAAGTGGAACATGTTGCCCACGGTGGAGAATGTAGAGTAGCTGAGAAGAGAAAAGGTTTGTTGTAAGCTCATTCACAGCTGGCAAGAATTCCCAGTGATCAGCTCTATTGATCCCTCTAGGTGTCTCTAATGTGTGGGCTTCTTGTTGGAGGATCCCACATGTACGTAAGAGCCAGGTTGTGTTATTGTGAAGAGATCAGACTCACAAGTACAGCAGACAATGTGTAGCGTGACTGGAGGCTGGTATGCTGGTATGGAAAGTGGCCACTCGGGGAACGTGGGAGAGTGCCTGCTAGCTAAAGCCATTATATACTGCATTAGATCAGTTAATCCAGTCCACTGTCCTCTTGTGTACCCAACTAATCTCAGCTGACCCTCTCAAACTGGGGAGAATCTGGGGCAATGAATACTCAAAACACGTGATACACTGCTCTAACGTCATACAAGTAAAGAGTTTGAGTAAAGACTTACATTGTTACAAAGAATGCTGAAAAAAGTAGCACGGTTTCCACTAAAATATTAAGCAGCACAACCATTTTTCCAATGGTTTTCTGTTTTTCAAGCACCAAATCAGCACATTAGAATAATTAGAGTCATTTCTAAAGGATGATGTGACATTGATACCTGAAGTAATGGCTGCTGAAAATTAAGCTTTGCTATTACAGGAATAAATTACAATAAAAAAATAAAATATATATATATATATATCTATCAAATAAATGCAACCTGGATCAGCATAAGATACTTAATCACACACATCTACTCAGGTGGATGGAGTGCAATGGTGAAGCCCATGTTGGTCCAACAACATTTGACAGATGCATAGGGACAGTAAGACATTCGTAAGACTTCACCTTCTACAGATGGAATGTGCTTACCCAACATGCTTGGCTTAAGTCAGATCCTCCCTCAACTTATTTCATGTATCCATCCTAATCTGCAAACCTGAGGGATTTAGAGCAAGATACTGAGCAAGATAAATGAGACACGAGAGACCTACAACTTAGGCCCACCTTGGAAAACCTCACACAACTGTGGTTTGGATTGTCCCAACTAAAATGGTGAACTTTTATCCTTAAAAGAAGAAGACATCATATCTTGCATAACGTTCAGAGAGGCCTTATATAATGGGAGGATGGGAGTGCCAAACTGCAGAGAAAATTTGGTTTGGACAGTGGATTTGTTACGCAACTCCAACACAAGCTGAATCCGTTCTTTTGCCTTCACTTCCTTCAAGGTTGCCGCACATTAAAGTTGAGGTTAAACTTGGATATCCAGAATGGTCTACTTCTTCCTGACTACACTAAACTCTTGTTCAAAGCAGCCTGAATAAACTAATATCTGGGAATGGACAGTAGTATTAGCTCTCTATGGGCCCCTTTTCCCCTCAGTATGATTTCCCAGCAAACAAAACTCATTCAACTAGCTTCATTAACTATAATTATCTTTAAGATGTAGGCTCAGTCAGTATTTCCTTGGTATTGTTTCTGAAAGTGATTTCATCATGGATGTGAGGTTAACCCAAAAGCAAAGTGAGTCAGAAGCAAAGCGTCTTACTTTGGGTTTACAACAAACCCAGAGCATAGTCCAGCTTCACAATAAAAATACATACACTACCCACAAACAGCTTAAGTGGTTTGTAATTCCAATTTTAGTGATGTAGCCTAAGGGTCACCACCAGTATTGAGTTGTGTGCACCTTGTAAATGACCACTGAGGTCAGAAAATTCTGAGTGAAAACTGCATTGGTCTCTCTGCAGCATGAGCGTCACTGCATTGTTTTTAAAATGGTGAAGACAGTCACGACAAAACAAGTTTCAGGGGCTGGAGTAAAAAGTTGGTTGTGCCATTCAAAAATACAGTAAAAACAGTGAAACACACAAAAAGTTTTTTTTTTTTTTTGTGTGCTGCTGTTCAAAAGTTTGGGGTCAATAAAATGTTTTAATGTTTCTGAAAGAAGTCTCTTATGCTCAAGAGGGCTGCATTTATTTGACCACAAATACAGTAAAATATTGTGAAATATTATTACAATTTAAAAGAACATTTTTCTATTTGAATATATTTTAAAATGTAGTTTATTCCTGTAACAGCAATGCTGAATTTCAGCAGCCATTCCTCCAGTCTTCAGTGTCACATTG
The DNA here is from genome assembly GCA_039654775.1 of Spinibarbus caldwelli. Taxonomy (NCBI): domain Eukaryota; kingdom Metazoa; phylum Chordata; class Actinopteri; order Cypriniformes; family Cyprinidae; genus Spinibarbus; species Spinibarbus caldwelli. The sequence continues at coordinate 10,069,184 of CM077243.1, forward strand.
ATCCATCAGGAGAAATGGTGGGAATCCACTGGTCTACATATTACATCAGTCCCTTATTTCAAAAGAGCAAGACAAATCCAGGCCGACAACATGTGCTCTCATTCTCTTACCTTGTTCTGGGTGAGGTGGTGGACAGCTCGACAGTGGGCATCAGGGATCTGAGTGGCCATACAGCCCTGGTTCATATCAAACACCTGGATGGTGCGGTCAGCGCCAGCAGCCAAGACGATATCTGACACACTGCGGTTAAAGAGATACACTGCATCCTGTCATCTTGAATAAAATCCAATACTGTTATCTAACAGTTTTCTGTATAGTTCATAGCATTTAAAGCCTACCAATGAGATTACCCTCTACATTACATTATACTCTGTAAAAGCTATATTTCATAATCCAAAGTCACATAACAAATTATAACAAAGTTACACAGGAAAATCTTATTATTAAGCTAATGTGTTCCACTGCATGTGTTGGCAAATCAGGTCCGCCACATTACCTCACATAAGGATTAAGATGAACTCAATGAGTTATTAACAAACTGCAGGGTTCAGAACATTTATTGCTTAATATATTACATGTAAAACGTTTTAGGGATTAAAAATGAAGACATAGCTGGATATTAGACAGATATGAATCAATTATACCACCACTCAAAGGTTTGCATACTTGACTGAATTTATCAAGAGCTTAAAAACCTTTCGATCTAAAAGCATAAATGCTTTAAATTCAGTTTGTTGACAAATATAAAAGTGTGTGTGTTAATTTATGTTACAGATATGCAAAATATTGAAACTGCAAAATATTCAGAATGAGCCTGTGTGTTATTTATAGTCAAAGACAATTGTGGGACATTATACTGACATTGTACTGCTCATGCTCTGAAACTTTCAGCTATTGTTGAATTGTGCAAAGCCAAAAGGCTAAGTCAGATATTTTAGGATACAGGAGTAGAAGTCATTGATGGCTGACACTGAAGTGATGTCTGTTCCTGATTTCATGCTGAATTTACTGGCCAATTTGGACTTACTTCTTTGCTTATACCTGTGATTACATGAAAAGAAAAAATAAAATTAAACACATTCCACAAATAAAGATTCTGAATTTATTCCAGAATCGTTTCTATGGATTACCACAAAGCACTGCAGTTGAAGCTGTCTGAACATGAACCTACATATGGACCATTTTAAACAAATATGCCAAAAAAGGAAAACACGGTCTATCTGTGTGTGTAGAGATTTTCTACCACCTTACATAATGCTAAAAAAGGGTCTTAACACATAATTATTCTCCCTCTATAAAGGGATAGATAATGTTCCATCATAAACAGAATATGATGTGCAATATCTGGCTGATGTAAACCTCTCCTATGCATCTCTTCTATGAATTCCCCAACACTTGTATTTAGATACACAGTATAAATACTGGGATTCTTCTCTGATTCTTCAGAAATGATGCACAGATTCTCCACTGACAAGTGCTCACCACTCTGGCACAGAAATACACATTGTATTTCACCATGACAAAAATATACACAGAAATTCTACACAGCTTCCTGCCTTAGAATATGAAGTATGTGGTTTTTAAATCAAACAGGTCTGACAAGAGGTTAAATTAGGTTTTTTGAGATGAGGCACCCTAAAATATGATAGCCTGGCATACTCCCAGATTTTACAAGCCCTTGAAACCGAACCTTTCTTTTGGCAGAAGGTCACCAACACCCTGCATTTCTTGTTACTTGCTCATTGTCTATTAACTGCTTGTACCTCTTGATGTCATCTCTTGTGGTGTCCAGATGGTAAAGGTACAACATTAGATTCGATCCCGACGACAGCAGTAAAAACTTGTCCAGATAATAAAACTGAGCACTTCTGATAGGCTTTGCGAACTGGTCATCTCCCTGGAGAACCATGAAGTTAAACAAACAGTGCATTAACAGACAGTCAGTAAGACACATCAACAGTGCAGTTTATTAATAGCCTTTAAATAAGTGCTAAGTGCTTTCATGTCACAGCACATAAAATTCAGCACCATATCAGCTTAAAATATCCCAACCTCAGTCATTCTCTCTTTTTACCAAAGATGGAGTGTGAAGAGATAAATGAGGATAGAGGAATGTTGTTTTTCTGTCTGGATAATATGAGACTAATGAAAGTCAACGAGAGACAGTTTGGTGAGTGGAATATGAGTGCTACTGGATATTTAATGTACTTACTGTATACAAGCATGTGAATGTATGTAGCCTCTAGCTTCATGATTTTTAATGCATTTTTGCCTTCCAAAATTACAGTGCATGTTCCATTATCATCTTTACCACATTAGAGTAAACTTGCTGCTTTTATTATACCAGCCACAGCCATATCACCTTGCAGCCCAAGACTGGTTGCCCACGGAAGCTAAGCAGGGTTGAGCCTGGTCAGTACCTGGATGGGAGACCTCCTGGGAAAACTAGGTTGCTGTTGGTAGAGGTGTTAGTGAGGCCAGCAGGGGTTGCTCACCCTGTGGTCTGTGTGGGTCCTAATGCCCCAGTATAGTGACGGGGACACTATACTGTCAAAAGAGCACCGTCTTTCGGATGAGACGTTAAACCGAGGTCCTGACTCTCTGTGGTCATTAAAAATCCCATGACACTCATCGTAAAGAGTAGGGGTGTAATCCCGGTGTCCTGGCCATATTCCCTCTACTGGGCCTTGTCAATCATGGCCTCCCTAAAAAATCCCCATCCACTTGATTGGCTCTATGACTCTCTCTCCTCTCCACCTGTAGCTGGTGTGTGGTGAGCGCACTGGCGCCATTGTCCTGTGGCTGCCGTCGCATCATCCAGATGGATGCTGCACACTGGTGGTGGTTGAGGAGATACCTCCCCACATGACTGTAAAGCGCTTTGGGTGTATAGCAATACACAATAAAGCGCTATATAAATGCATCATTCATTCATTCATTCATTATGCTACTTTTGAATTATTATTCTTATTAATAATTATTAGTTATTATTCCTACTGTTTATGCTACCAGCCAAATATTTGTCTGTGTTTGCATGCTTACTTGAGTATATAAAATGTTTTTATACTCCGCTTTCAACATTAAGTAGCTCTGTTTATTATTGCAGACTCAGGATTTTCTCTTTAATATAAATGACACAAACACTGATGCACTGGGTCATATTTGGCTCCAGACACACACAGATGCACAGGTCTACGAGGCTGGGTGGGAAGACACCAGAGAGAGACTCTGAGCCAGAATGTGACTGAAGAAAACTGATTTGAATGAACTTCAGTTGTGTTGGGGGTTCTGGGAAAGAGGGAAATAAGGGTTTAGAGAGGTCTGCAAGTGTTTAGAGCACTGATGTGCTGACCAGGGGCTTGCATAGATGCCTTTGACGTTCCAACAGAGGAACACTGCCAAGAGAAACACTTCCCACAGGCGTACGCATTCAAATGCAAATAAATTTTTTGAATCTTAAAACTTTTCTTCACATACTTCCCTTATTGGTTCACTCTGAGCTGGATTTGATAATTGTAGGTACTGCATAAGCTCAGAACTAATATCACTTTTTAAATTGCTCATGTCAGTGCAAGGACTGTATTTGGTTTAATTGTTGATACGTTACCATGGTCAGAACAGGTTCAGAAGCATTTGCGGTCCAGATGCAAAGGGTGGGGTCCTCAGAGGTACTCAAAAACCACCGCTTGCTGTGACTCCAGTATACAGTGTTCACAGCCTTACTATGCCCTGCAAAAAGAAAACATCAGAGCCACTATCATTGGCCCGTGGCAATTACGTGATTGGTAGGTTTGTCAAATGCTTAACTGAGACAAATTTTAGAAAGAAAAACCTGCAGCACCTATTAACATGATCATCTTAATGCTGCTCTCAGCAGTGTGGGTGGCATTGAGATGTTTGCTAACAAGATATTGCTGCAAAGGTATTTCAAACTTCTTTTTACCCCCAAGGTGAAGAACGAAAAAGAAAGTTGTGAGTATATCAGGGCCTTTAGTCCAATGAAAAGAGCATCTATTTCAGGGACAGGAAGGGCCTCCAAAGTCAAAATTCCCCAACTGTCAGTTTCAGCTGTCAGTATCAAGTGCTGTCAGAATGGCATGCAAAAATTTAAATACTGAATCAAGTCCTTGGTGCCACTCATTCAGGAAATGAAAATAAGAGACATGCAAAGGAATGTTACAAAAAATAAACACTACAGATTTGAAGCTCTCCCACTACCTGTGTAGACAGCTGGGTTGCTGGTGAGTGAAGAGTTATACAACAAAACAGAACCGTCTCCAAGACCACACGCAATCTGCTTTCCATCTCCTAGACACAAAAATAGAAAGTTAACAGTCAAAAACCAAGGAATAATTAGTTCAAAAATTACGCTCCTCAGGCGCAGGTCTAAAATAACAACTATAGCACTCTTAAAAACAGCTGTACACAACTTTATTGTGTTTAACTCCAGGAGTCTGCTCTGGTTTGCTGCTGGTGCTACAGTATGGAGTCTTTATGTGAGACCACAGGAGAACCAAAAATGGGCAAATGAACAGGCAAATGATTGTTAGCCATGGCTATTAAGTGCTGTTGATTGTGCATAAAGTTGGAAAAGAAACTGTTTGCTATGCAAAGTTAAGCCAATGAAATTACAGCAAGATACTACAGTGCTACAGGGGTGAACTTTGTGTAGAAATTTGACCATTTATAACCATTTATATTTTTATTTAATGCATTTTACATTTTTAATCTATTATTAATTGTAATTGTTGTATTATATGTTTTATGATTTATTAAAAAAAAGAAGCCCTAGAGTGTGACATGATTTCTGGTTGCCCATTTTCTGGTTGTGCAGTACAAAGAAATTTGTTTAAAGCCTAGTGTGATTATACTGTTACTCACCTGAGTACTGTAGAGAGCTGACTGGGGTTGGAGCTGTGGAAACTGTCAAATGAGCATAAGGCATACTTGGTGCTTCAAAATGTGATGGATACTCACTTAAGAGGCTTTTCCTGTTGAAAAACAGTGCATAGATTTCAGCACAAGCAACAATGGTCTTATTCAGTACTACTGCATTCTTGAAGCTCTGTACTGAAACTGACAGAATACTTACGTATTTGTGCTAGCTGTTGAGGCAGAGCTGCTTTTCTTCTTAACATTGGTCTTTGGTCTAAACGTCCTACTAAAAAAGAGATATATGTTATAGCTTATAGTCTAATTCCTGAAAATTCAAGAAAACGTATCCTAGTTTTTCATAGACAGGGTACTCAACTTGGTCACAAGCAGATGCAGCAACAACATTTGTGATGTGTGATCATTGCGATTCTACTAACACAGACATCATGAAGGCCCCCTGTACCTTCACTACATAATATTGAAATAAAAAATGTTATGGCAAAAAAGCCATTCAGTAACGTGAGTCTAAGCAGGCCTGTATGCTCCATGGAAACAGAATTAAACAGTGTTTAAATGAATATTATGCTAGTGACCTCAGATTAAACTCCAAAGTTACAGCATGGAAGATATTAGGTGTGAGCACAATTAGTGTCATTTACTTTAATTCATGTTTAAAAAGGCTACCAGAACACAGTCTGAGTAATCGTTTCTATAGAATAAGTTTCTTCGCCTATTAATTTAGCTAATTTGACATATGCAGCATTCTATAAATGTCTAACACTCTCATTACACACACTAAAGGGATTCATTTCACACATTTTCAGAATGTTGCTCACAGCAGGGTGATTGACCATGCACTGTTGCACATTTAACCCACCAATTTCTACAATTGTCAGAGCTTGAAACCATGTGAACCATATAAATGTAAACCTGAAACCATAAAGTTTGTTAGAATGCTGTGTGGTCTACTGACTTACTGAGGAGCTGTATTGTATCCTGATGACTTCACTTGTGTGTGAAAAACCAAAGGCTGATCCTTTACACTCTTCTGACAGCTCACACCTAGAAGACAAAAAGAGAACAGGTCAGTCACATAATTAAGCTCTGTCTTTATGCAGTCTGAACATTACTCATCTATCATAATTGTATACCACTAACACTATAATTTGAAATAAGCTTGATATAATAATATCAGTTACATTACTACACACTTAAATAACCGTTTTGCTGATAATATATCAAGCTTATTTCAAATTATAGTGTTAGAGGCATACTATTATGATATTTCCTGCATAGCTATTTTCTTGACTCTCATATCACTCTAGAGTCTCTTTCTGCTCATGTAATGAAATAATTTAAACTTAAACCAATATTTCATGCCCATATATTTATTTATTTGGTAAAGCTTGATACTGTACAATCAGCTGGTCATTATTGTAAAATATACCCTTTCAGGATCCACACAATCTGATTGAGGTTTATTTTTCGATACTAAGCAGCTGACTGTACATGATACCTTTTTAAGAGATATTGATACAAAATTTATACAAATAAGATCTTCAAATAAAAAGTCATATTACAGTAAAAAGATGTTATATGATACAACCTGAAGAACTGACATTTCTCAGAGTTTCCTTCACTTTAGTGAGCTAATTTTTTCCAGCTCCATTAAAACTAATGCACATGCTTCCAAAAATGGTTCCCCTGTCAAACATAGACTAAATGTATATTCTGAAAAGTGGAAAATAAATGTAACTATTTCCTAAAGCAGGGGTGTCCACTCCTGCTCCTGGAGGGTCAATGTCCTGCTGAGTTTAGCACCAATCTTGCCTGAAGGTTTCTAGTAATCCTGAAAATGCTGATTAGCTGGTTCAGGTATGTTTAATTAAGATTGGAGCTAAACTCTGCAAGATAGTGGCCCTCCAAGAGCAGTACTGGACAAATCACATCTGTAAAATCAGTCAAATTCATTATTATGCCATTTATTTTTGAGGTTTGAACTCAGTTCCCGTCTTTCGGTTTTGCTGTTTTCTTGGGAAACACTTCCAAACAACTTCAACTAAAAATAAAAGATACCAGACTTGAAGCAAGACTGGGCCAAGAACCTTTTGTGAGAGTTGACTAAATTCCACCATATATTGAGCACAATCATTATTGTAATTACTTTAATAATACTAAAACAAATTAGTGCTGGTACTACAAATACAAATGGAGAAAAAACCTCCATGTGCTTTGGACAACATGAAGTTCCTGTCATGAGATCAATCAATAAGAAATCATGTTCATAGACCATACTTATTACTGTGGTATCCCAAATTATTTCAGTCTACATTGGCAAAAAGTACCGAAACAGTGTATTGAAGAGAGATTGCAGTTTCTGGTCATTGTCAACAAACCACATCCTGACATAACCCATTATTCAAGACTATGTCACACTGTTCTGAGATCAGCCTGTTATCAGACCTTCAATCACAGGCCCTAAACTGCTGGATCCCGACTATAAGTACATGTCAAAGCCCAGCAGTATGAAGAAAATGAGTTGTCCTAGTTATGGTATTGACTTAGGCCCCAGAAAATGCTATGGAATAAATTTAAACCTCCAAGGATGTGTAACTCTAGTAAGGAAGAAAAATAATGCCCAGTTGGAGATTGAAGAAGAGCCTCCCTTTAAGGAGAGAGAGAGAGAAATAATGATGATGGATTGCTTTTATATCCATGAGACATATAAGACAAAAAAATCATTATGCAGTTAAAACACACTCAAAAAAGGGAAAAAAGAGTCTGGAAGCATACAAGGAAATACAAGAGGTCTAAAAAGTATTTTGTAATTCCTTATTCTATTTGTTTTAATTTTGACAAAAGTAAGGAGAAGGGAGGCACTACTGCAGGTCAGTATGTGGGCTACACCATTTTGCCACTTTGCTGAAGTGCTTGCAAAGTCAGCATAAGAGACTTCTTTGGAAAATATAAAAACAAAAAGATCTTATCGACCCCGATCTTTTAAGTGGTAGTGTAGCTTATAGTATAAATGGGTACATTTTTGTGTTTGGAATGATATGCAGTGATGAATCATGCAAATTAAGACCAAGATCATGTGTGAAGAAAATAAACAGGGTACATTTTGATTTAGCACTGAGTTTTTGTGACGTGGTCTGTACCTCGCTTCTTCATTCTGTGGTTATCAAAACCCTATATCTTTGTGACCTCAGACACCAGATGGCAACAGACTGTTTTATAAAGAGTGACAGTTTCATTGGATGGTTTCCTTTCCATGTATTTCAAAAGTATTTCAAACTACAGTATACAAGGAATTCTGCTGTGCCTAATGACAACTTTCTTTTGCAAAGCTATAATGTGGTACAGACCTCCACAGGCCAGAAAGATTAACATCTTGGACAGTAATGACTCAGCATTGTAAATATTACCATGGGGGGTGTCGATGACATTGAAATGCTAGTTAATACAAAGTGTGCGTGTGTGGTTTTGTAAACTCCAACCAATTTTTCTCTGAGGTTTTGGGCCATGTTTTGCGAGCTCAGCATTCAGAGGGGACATTGTCATCAGAGGAGAACTGAAAATAGAGGAAAAAAACAACAAAATAGACTTCTGTTACTGGAAACAATAAAATACAGCATTTTCCATTGTGGTAGTTGACTCATCAAGAATATCGTTAACAGTCTATAAGAGAAAATGCGTCTACTGAAGATAATTCTGGCTATAACCAAAATCTAACATTGGGTAAATTATTCTTGGATGGGGCTCAAAATGACACCCTGCATATTCTTAATCCAAGCACAACCTGGCCATGATCAGGAGCCTCATAGTGATCGAAAGATGAGTTTTGTTACCTGGGCACAACTGAATGTTTCTCATCCACAGAGAAGCCCGTCGCCATCCTAAAGTTGAGCACGTCCAGCCCGGCACTATTAACCTCTAAAAGTGCCACTGAAGCCCCAAATAGAGAAGTCACCAAACAACACATCTAGCCAGAAAGAGGGAGGCTGAGGGTAGTCCTAATGTTATACTGTTTCACACACACCATTTTCCTCCCAGAATGCAAACCACAGCCAAACCTTGTAAAAGCTTTACATCTTAAATAATCCTGGCTTTGTGAAACCGTAAAAACTGCTAATTGCAGGGCTGTAAAAATACCAAAAGTGCTATACATGTGAACTCTAGAGCAGCTTAAGGTTAACAATACGGATCATTAAAAATATCTGTCAAAAAATTTAGAATACTGTAAATATATAAAATATTGTTTTTGTATACATATTGCACAGATGTACAGACGCAGTACTTACATTGCCACCAAGTCCATTAGAGATGGCCCATGACCCTGCCATTGAAATGCTTAGGTCACCTATCAGGAAAAAAAAACTGCCACTTTAATATTTAAAATATTTACATACTACACTAATTATGTCTCACAGCCATGAAGTAAAAAAAAATGTTGGGAAAATGTCATGTTTCGAAACTTGATTTTGGTTTGGAATAAATGAGTGGTAAACCAGGAAGAATTAGTAAATTTGAAAACTAAACAGTCATTAAACTTCAGAAACCCAGACAATGGCAACATGCTGGCACCATGCTGATGGTGTATTTTCCCATGCTTCAAGTATTTCTAGGAAGCCATTTGTTATAATGAAAATCATGATGTTTATGCATATTTCTGAGGTGAATTTTGTTTTGAGGTTGCAAGATTTAACCAATGTTATCATTAAGTGTACAAGGACATGCACTGACTTTCTGCCACTCTCTAAAGTATCATAATCCTGGAATATTCCAAGCTAGAAGACTCAATCTTTAACTGGTTATCACACAGAAGACTAATTATACTCTAAAGTTTTGTTGACCACTAAGGCCACTGCTGAATTTATTTTTATTATATTTTTTGCAACTTAAAACTACATTTTTTAACATTTTTACTAATAAAGATAACGAGGTAAAAATAGAATGGGTCAAATATGTACTTGAAAAACTGCTAAATTTGAACCTAAAAATTTTTGTTTTTGTCATTTTTGTTTGAGAGTTAACTGAATACTTATAATGCCTTTGAGTGGAAGATTCACGAGAAGCTCTGAAGTATCCAGGTCAAGCAGATACAGCCCATCAGAACTTCCGATCCACACACAACTTCCTCTATGAAGGAACAAAGAAGAGACTGTTTACAAAAAGACACTACAAAGAACTAAGGCCTGGTTCATGTAACAGGATAAAACAGAAAAAAAAGAAAAGAAAAGAAAAAAAGATCTGTATTGTATAGACCTACTGTAGGAATTCACACCCACATTGCCACAAAGTCTCTTTTGAGAACATCTATGAAAACCTGTCATATTAAACTACAGTGGCAGAATCTATGATAAGAGATTGCACAAGCTTGCTCTAAAAGAGAACTGCACTAAAGCTTCGAAAAATGTGATTTAAACCAGTGTCTTATTGCAGTGCAAATCATAAAGCTGCAGAGGTCAAGGGTCATCTCTCCTGTCCAATAAACTACAGTTATTGGGGTAACATGTTGTTTTCTATGAATCACTATGAATCTGTGAATAACAATGCAAAGAATTCATGCACAGTTAGTTAACTAAACATGAGTGTGTAAAAGAAGAAATTTAATTCTTTTATATTTTATATTGTAATAAAATTAAAGGCTTTTGTCAATGTTCAAAGTTTTTAGTATTTATGCTTTGGAAAATGAGTGATTTTTGTGACTTTGCCTCTTCCTTTGCCTCCCTTACTTTCTGGGTCTTCAGGCATTTCTCCACCAGTGTTTACAACATATGATATTACAAATTTCAGCATATAATGACATGTTATGTGAAAGTTTTCAGGTTCAGTTCGCGATACAATCTTGTCATAGCTGTAACTGCTGTTTGGACAGTATGAAACCATATATAGGAGTATAATGACTTCCTAATTGAAAGTTTCCTGCCACGACTATAAAAATATCTGTTGAAAAATGAAGACAGGTGCATCATGCTGTATATCTCTGCCACAATTTTACAACGTCATGACTACTACAGTAATGACTGTTATCATACATACTGTGTGCTTGTGAATAAATTTTTTCCAACTTACATCATTTTTTACCCCAATAATTCAACAATTGCTCAAGCAGATAAAGGTGAACAACAATAACAGACCAAAGATAGTACCTCTGCTGCATGCTAACATGACTGGACTGCAGTTTCTGTGCCCAGATTCTCAGAACAGGCTTTGCTGTCTCCACTGATCCTTTCACATCATTACGAGTCGTTTCTAGAAAAGCACACAGATGAAGCTCTGTGAGATCTTTTTCACTTGAAGCAGATCGTTTTCCACAGTGAGGTAGGCACATGAAAAACACTAGTTATACACAGTCTGAATTGTGGCTTGTGGGTTTTTTCGAACCATCTGGTCTATTTTGAGGTGAGCTGGTTTTTCTGAGGTTTCTCTCATGCTTCTGTTCAAGCTTTGAAAGGTCCAGTTTTGTCACCAAGCGGCATTTGTGGTCCACAGGGAGAGTGTAGCACCAAAGCTTGAATCACAAAGAGATTCAAGATTCATCACAAAGTGATATATAGATTACACAAGAGAGGCTGAAAGTGTGTGTGTGTGTGTGTGTGTTACTCACCTGTCCATCACCAGACCCTGTGATGAACTGACTGTTTTGCTCCACGAAGAACAGACTAAGCAGTGGATACGCTGTGAAACAAAAACTTCAGCATCTTCACTACAAATTCTCTACACTTACAGGCTATGAGTTAAGAACCTCAATTTCTGTTGTATAAATATTGCTGTAACTATAAACTGACCTGATAGGACAGTAGATTCAAAGAGTATATCTCCCTTCTTCACATCCCAAATCTAATACAAAAGAGAAAAAGAAATCATATGCACATATATATATATATATGAAATAAGTATACACTGGGATTAGTAAGATTTTTGATGTTTTTAATGGAGTCTCTTATGCTCAACAAGTCTGTATTTATTAAATCAAAAATACTGAAAATCGGTAATATTGTGAAATATTATTGCAATTTCTAATATTGGCTTCCTCTTTTAATATACTTAAAAACATCATTTATTTCTGTGAAGTAGTGCTGAATTTTCATCAGCCATTACTCCAGTCTTCAGTATCACATGATCCTTCAAAAATCAATCTAATATGCTGATTTATTATCAGTGTTGAAACTGTTGTGCTGCCTAATATTTTTTTGGATGTGATACTTTTTTTTTTTGATTATTTGATGAATAAAAAGTTAAAAAGAACAGCATTTATTCAAAATAGAAATCTTTTCTAACAATATAAGTCTTTACTATCACTTTTAATCATTTAACACATCCTTGCTGAATAAAAGTATTAATTTCTTAAAAAAAAAAAAAAAAATAAATAAATAAATAATACTGACCCCAAACTTTTGAATAGTAGTGTATTTTGTAACACAAAATTTCTATTTTGAATAAACCCTATTCTTTTTAACTTTTTACTTATTAAAGAATCCTGAAAAAAGTATCACAGATCCCAAAAAATATTAAGCAGCACAACTGTTTCCAACACTGATTATAAATCAGCATATTAGAATGATTTCTGAAGGATCATGTGACACTGAAGACTAGAGTAATGATGCTGAAAATTCAGCTTTGCTTCATGGGAATAAATTATATTTTAAAGGGGTCCTATTATGCTCTTTTACAAAGTCTTGATTTTGTTTTGGGTGTGTACTAGAACATGCTCTCATGATTGGTGGTTCAAAAAACACATTATTTTTCACTCTCCCTGCGCTCCATTCTGAAGGGCTCATCCCTATGCCCTAATCCCTTCAAAGGGTTTAGCCTCCGGAGTGAGAGCTTCGAAGGGTTGAAGGGTGTAGGGGATCAAACAACTGTTTCTTAAAGTGCCCTTCTGCGTCATCACCCCGTGCCCACATGGAGGCGCCGTCATCATGCAAAGAATCTGCGCAAAAGATTATGGGGGCCCAAAGTGTCCATCAGTTGTACCCTTCGAAATCCTTCATTCCGAAGGGCTCTTTGAAGTTGCTACTTTTGAGCACTTCAGTTTGGAACGACCATTCAATATGGCGGCCATGATTGTTTTCACTCCGAAAGTGCCCTTCAGAGGGCGATATATCCCGTTTAGAACGCACTGATACCCAGCCTGACACAAATCTGGATCCCCAGCCTGACACAAACGGCTCGATTTGTTCCGGGTTTGATGAAGGCCCGCCTTCTGAAAAATGAAAAGTGTTGTGATTGGTTAGCTGTCCCAGTACGTTGTGATTGGCGAACAGCTTAGACGGTGTTTCAGTACTGCCCCGCCCCTTGACAAAGCAGCAAGATCCGTCTGGCATCAATATTGACATCAATCTGTTCTGGATTCACACTCCGAGAATATTGAACAAGAGGATCGCGCAGAACCTTTGCACACACGGATATTGCAATACATATTAGAGTGGTAACGTTATTGTTTTTTTTTTTTTTGGCTAAATCACGTTTTAGATAGGATGTCAACAACCGCTTAAACATAACTGCATTTACTATGTACAGATCAGTGCAATGGTTATATGTATTATGTTTATTGTTCTTTAATTCTAACATTATAACATGAATTGCAGTGAAACTGTTATACAGTTGAATTTATTTATACCATAGTCCCACAGAGTTACACTATTTGTGGCGACATATATATGCAAATTAATTCTCTGCCAGCGGGAGGCGCTGTTGGAGCGGGAGAGAGTGAGGTTTCCCCGGTAACGCTGTACACAAAGCAGCGCTCCTCTCACAAACGTTGCTTTATCAGACATTACATGCAAGATGAATTGAAAATGACATCCAAACTTTTCTGAAGACAGTCGGTTTCCATCAGAAATACAGTGATATAAAAACACTCTCACCGTGTTTCGATTTTGAAATGTGCAGTGCTCATGTTTATTCAACGTCCATCTATTTGTGGTGGTCAGTTTTAATATTTGTGGCGGTCAGTTTTGATATTTGCCACAAATAAATCAGTGTATGGGAAACACTGTCTAAGTCTCATAATTTAAGTGTAAATTCTGCAGATTACATCATTGTTCAGTATTGTACTGTCAGCAAACGTTTTCATAATTGTAACATACATATTTACATACATAATTACTCAGGTGCATGTGTAATAACTTGCGAAAACTTGATGCTACAGCAGCACTTCTTCAAGTTATTACACATGCACCTGAATAATTATCTATGTAAATATGTATGTTACGTAATATGTATACGGTTATAACCATAGAAATATTTACGTAGATGCCTCATTAGCAACTGTTTCTATGGGCCGCTATACGTAAGCCATCCGCCATATTGTAGCGGTCAACTTGAAGTCATTCACCATAGTAATCACTGAATATTTGAAAGATGCCACAAACCTGCACAGCCGATGGTCTGTGAACCTACTGTATGGTAAATGACGTCAAGTTGACCGTTCCAAGATGGCGGACGCGTCTACGTGCTTGGAGCGGTCGAATGGGGCGTCTATACATGTCTATGGTTCTAACTACGACCTCGCCCCTCCTCACCCCCCAACCATTCGAATTTCTGTAGACGGGAATTATTTTAATGATATTCTAATGGAACGCTTTGTGACATCACAACACCCGGAAATCAACTTTGTAGTCCAAACGAGCCATTCGTTGTAGTTCTTGAAAAGTGATTTTTTAAAAACAAAATATGTCTCTTTGGAGTGGACTTTGGAGATTTGTAATTTTGTGGATCTTTTTCATGCCCAAACATACACACCACACACTGACTAAAATTCAAAAAGTGAAAAAGCATAATAGGACCCCTTTAAAGTATATTCAAATAAAAAAACTGTTATTTTAAATTGCAATAATATTTCACAAAATTATTTTTTTTCTGTATTTTTGGTCAAATAGATACAGCCTTGATGAGCATAAGAAACTTCTTTAAAAAACATTAAAAAATCTTAGTGATCACAACATTTTGAACAGTAGTACAACAAACACATGTCCATATTTAGGACAGATACAGTCAGGCTGTCCTGGTTTGGGTTTGTATCGTATCTGTACCTTAAATGTTCTATCTTCTGATGTTGAGATGAGAAGATTAACGTCCCATGGACAGAACTCTGATGCAGTCACAGGACCAAGATGAGCTTTCAAAACGCCAGGCACTTCCTCTCTCTATAGAAAACACATACACAGTGGCCCCAAGTTTTGTGTCTTTATTTAAAAATATGTTCACTGTTTATTAATTTGATTTAAACGTGTTTTATTACATAATGCAAATATGTTCTTAAGTTTATAGCTTAAGCAGACAAATGCTGTTTGAATGTGATATGACCATTTATTTCTGATTTACAAGACAGAAGCCAACAAGGAGCTTATTCTGATTTTTTTTCATACTCTAATTTACTGCTGGTTTCATATGAGTACTTCAATGTTATCTCTCATCTTTATGGGCTGGTCAATCACAGTCTGGGTAACGGAATGTTCTACATGCAGACTTTTTTCAGCGTTTCATCTGGAGATGGGTCAAAAAAGGCATTTGTTTCCTTTTTACTGTTTCAGCATAACTGCTTCTGTTTTCGATTCACTGAATAAAAATCGTGTGTATCTTATTTCATACCTCTGCATTCAATAGAAACACTCTGGAGCCTGAGCATGCGGCCACTTTCACGCTCTGTGGACACAGTGACAGATGCACCACATTGCCAAGCAATGTGCCAACAACTCTACCTGAGGCAATTCCACCTGGAACACAGATGTCATGTTTCGGAGATGAGACAAGAACGTGACTGACAGAGAATAATGGCTACATGCTATTCCAGAGTAGAGAATTCTTAAGTGTCACAGTTTTATATGCTCTGCAGACGAGCAAAATATTTCAGTCTGTTTTTGAATCAAGGCCTTTGCATGTGTTATTACCTTCTTTGATCTGTCTGTAGCAGCGAGCAATGTCCCAGACGATAACATAATCTTCAGAAGCACTACAGAGGATGAGGCAGTCTCTAACCATCCCAAATGCCATGGCAGACACATCATTATGGTGACCAGTGAGTTCCAAGGGAGGCTACAGGAAACATTAAAATGACATTTATATGTTAACTTAAACTAAAAGTTACATTTTTAAATGTTATGCAACAATTTAATCCTATTAAATGTTTAAAATGATAGCACAAAATCCCCAGAAACTTAAAAAATCCATTTAATAGATACATTAGTATGGGATTGGTGGTACTTGCCTTTATTTAGAATCCATAGCAAAAAAGATACCAGTATACAAATATTTAAAATAGACCATCTTTACATTGTTTCTACATTAATTTGGAAATTAAATGTGGAAATATATTCATGATCACAAATGTTAAAGTTAGGGGGAATTAATTACAGCAAAATGTGTGATTAATTACTTCATTTTACATTCAACTGACAGTAATTATATATATTTGTTTGTTGAAAATAGATATAGGTGAACAAAGACCTCCAGGTTGTTGTTTTCGTAAATCCTTATATTCTTGTCCTGCCATGGGACAGCACAGTGAGAAGGACAGCAGGCCAGCTGCAGGTGGGACACTGGCTTGTTGCAAGTTAGAGAGAACCTCTCAGTAAAACACTTCACTGAGGTTACAGCAGCCATGGAAATCCCAATAGTCCCCTGTAACAACACACAATGACAAAGTCTGAATAGAAAACGGTGCTTAAATGTTTAGCAAGGCAAGATGACATCCAACAGGCCCAGTTAAGAGCACATTCCATGAATGCAGTGAACAATGGTATCCCATGAGATTTTTTTAAAGCAACGGTGAACAAGATATCCACTATATTAAAGAAGTGGATAAAATTCATTTATGGGACATACACGTTTATTAATAACTATACATTAGCAAACTGGTCCCAAACTAGCTAGCTTCTAAGAGACCGCTTAAATGAAGACTTCTGAAGGTTACGCACCTGCTTTACTGACCATCTGTTGAAAACTGCTCTTACGTTGTGTTAGTTTTAGGCCGTGTTTTGCGGAAAGTGTTACAAGTATTACAAATGTAACCCATATATTATGATAATGTGTATGGGTAGTTAGTAAATGAAATTCATATATTCCTGTGTGACCCAGCAGTTATTGCGTCTTTGTTGCTTTGGAAACGGAACACTTTTCGGGACGGCACACCAGAAGGGACAATTGCTAACGCGTGCACCAAGTCTCCAAAGTCTTGTACTGTTGGTTTGCTGGTTTGGACGATTTTATTAGTTTATTTATTTATTTTTGTGAGTACAGTTTACAGCGAAACGAGTACGTGCACAGTAGAATTGTGAAAGTTTTGTCTCTGGCTTATTGCAGTGATAATTTCATGTCTATAAAAACATTTAATGTTGTTAAAGTCTGATATAAAGACAAATACATGACGACCTGATGGATTGATTTACTTGGATACATCTGTATTATTAGCAACGCAGCAGATCTGTTCCCTGATTTATTATTTACATAAACTGTCCGACTAACCCAGTACTAGTTAAAAAAAAAGGGGCAGTTCATTCATTTTCTATGCAATGATACCCTCTGGTGGTAAACTGTAGTCAGTCAGAATGTACATTGAAATTGAGTTACATATGTATAAAAAATAATAAAATAAAACAAATAATAATAAAAAATAAGTAATGGAAGCAGTAAGAAGACGTCGATGATGAACAGGTTGCAGGTTGTTTTGCAAAGAATATATAGATTTTGTCTAGTTAGGTTTTCTTGTATCTATGTGTTAATCCAAGCTCATTTCAAAATCCTTATAAAATGGGATGGATTTAGATATACATGTGTGAATAAAAAATTACAAGTTTTAGCATGTTGGCACTGCTTTTTATTTTGTTCACAGTAATAACAACGTCTTTAACAGTTATACAAAACAGATATGAAATTTACCCAAAGTGTGCAATTTGACAATCATAAAACAAAAGACACGATTCTTCTGTCGTTTCCTTTAAAAAAGATGAATTTCTTCAACACTAAAAGTGTATTTAATCCTATATTAATGTTAGAAAAGCTAAATATTTTCACCAACAAAACGATCTGCGAGTACACGCCCACATCTGTTTTTCGCCAATGAGTCTCAGCCAAACACACTGAGCTATCCAATCATAAAAGCGAAATCTACATATGCATCTCTTTGGAAACGCCCCTTATCGTAATCGACCAATCAGTCTTTCGCTTTAGTCAGTCAATCAACTCTCCCCGCCCAGTTTTTCTGACAGAACGGAAGCCGAGATGGGCCAAACCAGCCCATCCGGATAACAGAGACAAACTTGGCAGCGAGCGGATGAACTGGTCGGATCTTTGTTCTTCACAGCCAGACTATCAACCTCTTTATATTTTTGCGTCTCGTCACTTATATGTCTCGCATTTATATCAAGATTATATAAAATACTTCTTCCCTGGACACGCAGCTTCAGCACAGACATATACTTTTTGAGCTAGCATATTTTCCTAGTGTTTTTAGTTCATTCTCCCCCCCCCCACCACCGACGAGGTTTTATTGGACCAAGATAGGCGGCGCGGGCACCAAGATGTCGAACCGGATGGTGTGCAGAGAAGCGAGCCACGCCGGCAGCTGGTACACGGCCTCAGGTAGAGCCAGAGACCCGCGAGCGGCCCGGGCCTGAGGTCCGGTGTGCTGCTCACACCAGTGTGTGTGTGTGTGTGTGTGTGTGTGTGTGGCAGTGTCTCAAAACCTAGTGAGCTGCCTACCTAGACAGCATTTTTGGAACGTTCAGCACGCTCAAAAATGCTGCCTAGGTAGGCAGCTCACTTTGTTTTTAGACAGAGCCTGTGCGATCAGCTGGGAATTATTAAATAGCTGTGCCTAAAATGGTTTAAAGACCACAGGGCGAGTTTTATCATATTTGTATCTTTTTTTTTCTGAACTGACTGTCTTTAAAAAACTAACTTTATTTAAAATGTCAACTAAAACATATTAGCTTTATTTTTTAGAAAATCACTTTAAAGAGATTTAATTCTGTTCAGCAATTAATCTAAATCTCCAAAAAAAAAAAAAAAAAAAAGTGTGCCTCGTTCATAAAATGTCATTTAATTTGTCTTGTCATTTAGATATTATTGTATAAATTAAATGTTAAAAATGTTTTTGTATAATTATTTCTGTTTTTCATTGAGCAGACAGAAAATATTTGCATTTAAATTCATGGGCCATTATTTAAATCGACCGGACTGTATGTTTCTCTCCTATTTGCCTGTTGTTGTTTATTTTTGTGTTTATATTGTAAATGTGTAGCTTCTGTGTGTGTAATAGCAGCTGAGAACAAAAACAGGCCAACTGTTAGCCTGTTAGCCTATAGCCGGTGTGTGTGAATCTCTCCTACACGCCAACTACACAAACTAATACCACAGATTAATATACCATCCACACTAACTTTACCCAGCCCGACTTTACCGGATGAGTAAATCCAGATAGATTAACTTCTGTCGCAATTCAGAAGGCTGGATTTACCCTGCTAACGGCTAAAGCTGTTTGAAGAAGTTCATATGACAGCTGTACATGACAGCTGTGTTTTCATAGAGAATAAAACCATGTTTTTCATTAATATTGATGTCAAGTAATACTGTGTTTATTGTTATATGGGTCAGCATTCATGAACAGTTCCATTCCAGTAAATACAGTGAGTGAGCACAGTCAGCACATGAAAGTCTTTAGAGGGCCGATGCTGTTTTTTTCCTCTCATGCAGTAACAAAGGATGCATGACAAAAGCCCAGTGCTGCACACACACACTAGATCACATATTTTTACCCTGTACAGAAGTCAGTCTTGTGGCCTTTACATGATGATCTGTATTTTGTCACTATCTTTAGAACTCTTGTTTTGTCCAGAACACACTTTTTTTGAGTGTTTGCATATATGTGTTCTAAAAGGCTTGTCTCCTGCAAAAAACATATAATGTGATGTGTTGGGGAAAAAAAAAGTTTATACATGTATAAACATGCCTTAATGTCTTCAGTTACAGTTTTCAGATCCTGACTCGTTATTATTCATCTGACAGTGATGACTCTGGCCAGTTAGTCAGGAGTGTGTCAGCTGGACAAATTGTACAGACAATGAATAATTATTTATTTATATTATTAAATAATATACATTTAAAATATTGCATTTAGAATATATATTATTAATACAGCTCTCAGATAGATAGATAGATACTGCTATACTGGTATTCCTCATATATTCTAGATTGATATCTTTACCAGGTCTCAGCAAACCTTTTACCATTTTTTATGCTATTTATTCATCTGTATTCTTAATATGTGCTAGAATATGTTATCTCTTACACTGCATTATATAAAAACAGCACTATAACCACCTTGTTCTATATATTAATGTATGCATCAGCCATAAAAACCCATATCAGTCAGACACTAATTGAATGCATTTGCACATGCATCAATATTCAGACCTGACTGCTCTTTGGAATATCATTAGCGATGTAATGGCATGATTCATTACAGTGTAGAGATTTGATTAACAACTGCTAAAATTTGACCAAATTGGTTGTATTCTTATTATTCCTTTACAGAATCAGCTGAAGTTCATCTGTTCACTGGTTCTCAAAACTGTTATCTTGTCCTGTCAGACTCTGATAAGAAAGTCATTAGAACTGGGACAATGGCACTGTCTGAGGCTGAAATATTGCTGAAATCAACATTCAGGACAGCCATTTCACCTATTGCGTCATTGTTTGTTTGACTGATTTATATTTAGAAGAGAAATCCACAGATGAATGCTTGATTATAAGATCTTTTAGCATGTTGTGGTACTGAGGTGATATTATGATAAATAAATATTTAATAATATACATGATTTTTTTTTTTAGCATTGCAGATTTTTTTTTGTTGCGTTCTGGCATTGGAAATTAGGGAGGAAAATGTGCTTTGCAGTAATATGTAATGAACATGGTCTTTTTTATGTTGTAGATTATAAAGGGTGACTTGTAATGCTTTAAAATATTTCTACAGTGACGATGCTGTACAAACTATATTTGGAAGACATTCAAATAATTTTCTTAGCTGCGTCAAAGTTGTAAAATTATGTCTGCATCTCTCATATTTCCTAATGACATTTTTCTCTGTCTTTGCGATTAGGATCCCAGCTTAACGCACAACTCGAGGGCTGGTTATCTCAAGCACAATCTACAGTCGGTCCAGCTAGAGCCATAATAGCACCGTATGTGGAGTGAAAGCAGACAAACATCTTTTTTTTTTTCTTCTGTTTCAGCTGTCTTTCTGCATTCTTAAACCACTGTCTTTTGCAGGCACGCTGGCTACACTTACTGCGGCGCGTGTGCCGCCCACGCCTACAAGCAGGTGGACCCCTCCATCACGTAAGTGTCTCTCCTGTCATCAGAGCTTCTTTAAATTCTCTTGAAGTAGCCGTAATGTTGAGTTTGCCGTGGGGAGAGAGGTAACCGCAGCGCTCTCTTATTCATCAGTCGGAGGGTGTTCATTCTTGGCCCCTCTCACCATGTGCCACTCTCTCGCTGTGCCCTCTCCCCCGCTGAGGTCTACAGAACGCCACTGTATGACCTGAGGATCGACCAGAAGGGTAAGGAATCTCATTCTCTCCCTTGGCAGGATTAAATGCTGATTGAATAACAATGCACAGAAAGGTGTAGCCCAGATTGTTTTGTATGTCTGGCTCATTTGCTCTCAAACTGAGCTTTGCAGAAGAGATTGCAACATTTTCAAGTTGTAAATGACTGTATTTGTTGTTATTCCATAGTGTTGTGGCTATAAACATGATGAATGTGCAACAAAGAAATGTGAGAGAGAATCTTTTATTTGATGGTGTTCATATTAATGAGGCTTTGTGTAATTATCATCGTAACTCCTCAGTGCAAAACACAAGGGCTTTAATTCCCACTGCTCCATCTCTTTCTCTGGCAGTTTACGCTGATCTGTGGAAAACAGGCATGTTTGAGAGGATGAGTCTGCAGACAGATGAAGACGAACACAGCATTGAGATGCACCTGCCTTATACCGCTAAAGCCATGGAGAGGTAACAACCAGATATTGAATGTCTTCATCTTGACTGTTAAAGGAACAGTTCACCTAAAAATGGAAATTCTGTAATCATTTACTCAACATGATGTTGTTATAAACCTGTATGACTTTCTCTCTTCTGTGGAACACAAAAGAAGATACTTTACAAAATATCTGAGTGTGTTTTTTTCTCTCTCCATACAATGGAAGTCAAAGGTGGTTCAGTGTTGTTTTGGACCCTATTGTCTTCCATTATGTGCACAAAATTAGTTCTTCAACTGTAGAAAGTCAGTCATACAGGTTTGGGACATCAAGCACTATCCACTGAGTACCTCGGATTCTGAAAAACACTACCATTCAAAAGTTTGGATTCAAATACTTAAATTGATTAAACATGCCAGTAAAGACTTTTACATTGTTACAAAAATTTATTTCAAAGAAATGATTTTTTTAAAACCTTCTTTTCATCAAAGAAACCTGAAAAAGCCACCAAAATATTAATATAATTTTCAACATTGATAATAATAAATGTTTAAGCACCTAATCCAGATATTAGCATGATTTCTGAAGGATCATGTGACACTGAAGAATGGAGTAATGACTGCTGGAAATTCAGCTTTGTCATCACAGGAATGAATTACATTTTAAAAAGTACTTAAATATAACACAGTTATTCTTAATTGTAATAATATTTCACAGTATTACTATTTTTTAAGTACTGTTTCTAAGTAAATGCAACATTGGTAAGCATAAGAGACTTCTTTCAAAAACATACAATTTTACAGACCTAAAATTTTTTAACTGTAGTGTATATAATGTTTATTTAGGAAATAAAGCACAAATGTAAGTGGTTTCTCTGAAGGAACCAAGAATATTAGTGGCACTTGACAGACGTACATACATAACATCATAGGTGTTGCATGCAAAGTCTCACCTTTTGCTTTTCAACCTTGTGTCAGTGTTGCATTATAGCAAAAGGATATACAATATAGCTCTTTGTGGTTTCCTCTAATGATCTTATGTGGCTAATTGCTGTAGTCTGTCTATAAGACATACACGTCCTTGTGTAGGACACAGTCTGCCCAGGAAAAAATGTAAACGTAAAGAAAAGGAAGAAGGATATATCAAGGTTTCACCTCATCTCTATGCAGAGGCCATGAGCAGCGCTATTGACCCATAGTCGCACTCATGCTCATTCATCTCTGCCAGATCCACTAATTATGTTGTCAGGATCTGTTTACCTAGTGTGGTGCCTCTAATTAGTTTGCTGTGATGGATGTTCTGTTGTTTTTGTTGTTGTTATGATTTTTTTTTTCTATTTTTAATATTAATGCAGGAGCCACCAACCGCTTCTATTATTCCCTTAAAACATTACAATATGTGGGCATTGGAAAGTTAACATCCCCTCAATTTGTTTGATTAGACATCTGGGTAATTTTTTTCCACAAGCAGACCAATTAGTTGCTGAGCAACTGTAATATTTCTAAAGGTTTTCAGTTTTTTTTTTTTTTTTTGCACCACATTTTATTCTCACACCACTGAAAACCTTTATAGAGCTATTGATTTGACATTGCCACAGATTTTAATGAGTGATGCAAAACTCATTGACAAAAGAATATTTATAAACATGCAAATGTCAAATCTCCATCTGGGACTTGACAAATGATTCTGTTTTGTGCTTTGTTTTTCAAAAACAGCCATAAAGATGAGTTCAGCATCGTCCCTGTGCTGGTGGGAGCTCTGAGTGAATCTAAAGAGCAGGAATATGGCAAGCTGCTTAGCAAATACCTGGCTGACCCTTCAAATCTTTTCATCATCTCCTCTGACTTCTGCCACTGGGGTTTGTGTCCACTCACACACTTTAATTTTTCAACTGTGAAAAAACGACACTTACAAGGGTACTTGTGTTCTTACAAGGGTAAATAAAGAACTGGAGCCGGTTGCAGACTGGTCATAACTTTTTATATTCAGTTATGAAAAGGTTATGAAAAGGTAGACTGATCTTATTTGTATTGGAAAAGTAAGACTGATAACCAAATGCTAGTAAGTTTTGTATAGTATTTTCTTTACTCTTTACTAAACTATCTAAAAAGGGTAATATTTTATCTATTTGAGGTCTGAGATGTGGGAACAGGGAAGAGAGAGAGGGCAAACATTTTGCATTTTAGGTCTAATCAGCCAATATTTTCTTAAATAGCCTGCATAGCACTTCATCTTTTATAACATGGGATTTTTTACCAAATATATTCAATCTTGATTTTTGTAAAATGAAGCAACAAGATGTTATTTTTTTGTGTGAAAAATTGCAGTTTTGGACATATAAGATAATAAAATATATTTTTAAAAATACCTTAAAGTAACTACAAATGAGCATGTAAAACAAATATCTTTAAAAAAAATTCCATGTGGAGCCTTCCCCGGGTTCTCACCTTTTTTCCCCTTTTACCTGTTTGCATCTCTGAATATATATATAAGGGGTGGAACGGTACACAGATGTCACGGTTCAGTATGTACCTCGGTTCGATACGATTTCTGTACAACAGGAAAAAAAAAAAGTACTATGCTCGGTTTCTTTTCATTTATTTTGAACAGACAGTAGTACAAATTACAATTTTTTCCACCTAGATGTGAAAATACTAAATATTACTACATTGTTTTATATATATATATATATATATATATATATATATATATATATAAAAAAAAATCTGCAGTACATAAACATACAAGGTATAAATTCTTGAAATATATTTGATTTAGTTTACAGATAAACAAGGGAAAAAAACAGTGCGACACGTAACGTAGCTTATATACAGTGCACTTCAAAATTTGTGAACCCCTTGCAGAATCTGTGGAAATGTGAGTAATTTTAACAAAATAAGAGAGATCATACAAAATGCATGTTATTTTTTATTTAGTACTGTCCTGAGTAAGATATTTTACATAAAAAATGTTTACATTTAGTCCAAGACAAAAAATAGCTGAAATTATTAAAATAACCCCATGCAAAAGTTTGTGAACCGTTGATTCTTAATACTGTGTGTGGTTACCTGGATGATCCACAACTGTTTTTTGTTTTGTGATGGTTGTTCATGAGTCCCTTGTTTGTTCTGAACAGTTAAACTGAGCACTGTTCTTCAGAAAAATCCTCCATGTCCTGCAGAATCTTCAGGTTTCCAGCATCTTTTGCATATTTGAACCCTTTCCAGCAGTGACTGTATGATTTTGAGATCCATTTTTTCACACTGAAGACAATTGAGGGACTCAAACACAACTATTAAAAAAGGTTCAAACATTCACTGATGCTCCAGAAGGAAACACGATGCATTAAGAGCCAGGGGGTGAAAACTTTAGAACAGGATGAAGATGTCCAAATTTTTCTTATTTTGTAGAAATATAATTTTTTCCCATTTAGTACTGCCCTTCGGAAGCAACAGAAGATACCTTCATGTATCCACACAAATATAGATACACGATCTTCAAATTCAAAAAGATTTTCACAGATTCTGTACGGGGTTCACAAACTTTCAAGTGGCACTGTATGCTGAGTTTCAGTTCATTTTTTTGCTGGTATAAAGAAACAGTTAGTTTTTAAAGAAACAGTCAATCCCACTACTTATAATGCGCAATGACAAAATGGACGCGCACACATACAAAAGTTCACTGTTTTTTTATTTTTTAAATTTTTTTTTTAAGTACATTTTTAAAGATATTTTAAAACGTTTGCTGCATGGATTAAAAATACCTTTTATAAATTTGCATTTTTGAGGGACAAAAAAAAAAAAGAAAAAAAAAAGAAAAAAAAGGTAGGCTAAGCCGCGTAAAGGCCAAGTCCCGTTTTATTATTACATTCATGAATAATGTAAAATGCTGGTATAAAGCTAAATGTTTACTTACATTATAAATACAGATAGACATTAATAAAAGATATTTTAGTTCTTCTCACTACATAAAAAAAAAATCCTTCAAATTTAAGAGTATTCGACAAACTAATGAAAAATAGTTCAAGTAGTTAAACGTCAACCCAAAACGAATTCATTGCTGCTGAAACTGGAACGGTCGTTGGGCTCACATAGCCTAACTCTCACATTCCGCACGAATCCACTCAAAAATGTTTCCATGATGTATTTGAATACTAAACTATTATTTATTATGATTTGAACTTCACTGCACATAAATCATCCTTCACATGTGCAATGTTTGGTGAGTGAACGCAATGGTTTGTACTATTCGGACTATTTAGGCCTAAATTGAGTAGTGTGGCCTAACTTTTTAAATGTTTGGTTGGCTTATTTTATTTTGATAATGAACAGGCTGCGATGTTATAACTAACATGTTGTGTGTTCGCGGGTGAGGCGCCTGCGCGATCAGTAGAATTTGCTCTTTATGACAGCAGAAACAAAGGTAAGAGTGAGACATCATATGAGAAACTATAAACTCTACTTTTATTTGTGTACAGTCACAATAACAACAAAACACCGTGCTTTACAAATTAAGGAAAACAGATGTCACTTTCTGCCATATGGGCTATAATGATTTCCTTTCCGTGAACTTGTTGCATTAGAAAAATGGACAGAAACTTGGCATATAGAACTTGTCGCAGTTTTTCTTTTGTTTCTGTGAATTAGTTATTTAAGTCAAATATATTTCACGAATAGGACTATTTATTTTATAAATGCGATTTTATTCCATTTTTCTCTGTTCATATTTGCTTGTATCATCTTAATTCAGCTTTATAACAGAAATGTTTTTAATAGTTTTAATTAACTTTAATAACCCTACCCAAATGGCAAAACTTCCATAGAGCTGCAGTAAGCTACACTTTCAATTTTTTAGCTGTTGCAAGCCACAAATATTTACAAATATTTACAAATATTAGTTTAATGCCAATCTGGGACAAAATTTCAGCCTGACCTGGAGTCTCATCCAGGAATAATGAAAGAAATGTTGGCAAAATTAAAACAATGCGGCTATCTTTTGTGTGTAAATTCACTTTTTTTATCGGTTATTTATGAACATGACACAAAACGCTATAGCATTAATAGCATGAAATGAAATACGGTGAGTCTGGTAAATTGTGAATTAGCGGTCATCAGAGCTCGTGCAGCCAGCCGCGCTGGAGAAACTGCGATGACTGTAATCAGTGTCTGCTTGTGAATCGCTCTTGCTGTAGCCTACTTTGATGACACACACACTGCAGTCAGACGCTGATCGATCTCCACAAATTCTTTCTGGGGGGAAAATGTCCCCCTTTGTCCCCCTGTAGCGCCGGGCCTGGTGATGGTTCAGTACGAATACATGTATCGTTCCACCCCTACTGCCTACATAGGCAGCTGACTTCTATGGCAGCATTCTAATTGAAATTAAACCTAATAACTGAGTGTTTTGGAATGCTCTAAATAGGTAGGAACCCATACAATTATCCCTTTTGGTTTTTTGGTGCCGCCTCTGGTTAATTGATTCATTTGAGCCATTTTTGTCTATTCTGCAGGTCAACGTTTCCGTTATACCTACTACGATGAAAGTCAAGGGGAAATCTACAGATCTATCGAGCACCTTGACAAAATGGTAAACTGTTTCTATTCCCCTTTCCTTCTGGTAACTCACTTAATGTGTGACATATGAGGTTTACATGCAAGAAGCCCATTCTGGTTTGGGATACACAATGTGCTAATCCTATCGGTGGTTCTAGAAAAAAAGGTGATGGAATTTTTCTCCAAGCTAAAGAGTCATTGTTATGGTTACTGTACCATGGAAGTCGGGGATTCAAAGAACAACTTTAATACTTTCCACCCATGACAGTCTGTCAAATAGCAGATGTTCTTCTTAGCAACCCAAACCTCATTAAAGGCTTACCAACTGGGCAAAGCACTTTTGCCTCTGTAGGGTAATTTACTGGACAAGAATCACGTTTGATCTGGAGCTCCTTCTAGGAAATATCCATCATTATTGTGTTACAGAAAATCCATCTTGCTTTTGGAAAGTTGAATATTTTATATTAAGATGTTGTGTTGTGCATTTAAACCACACCAGATGTCAAATGCAACATTAGAGAGTCATAAATAAAACAAAAATAAAAATTATAACATTATTAATGCCAGTAATGAGAAAGCTTTGTTGATGTCGGTGAAATGTATGCATGTTAATTTCTTTTTTTTAGGGAATGGGAATTATAGAACAGTTGGACCCCATCTCTTTTAGCAATTATTTGAAGAAATATCATAATACTATTTGTGGTCGCCATCCCATCGGCGTTCTTCTAAATGTAAGTACCTAATGAATGATTCATACAGCATGAACGACTTCATGAATTTCCCCCAGGACATTTTATTTAGCAAACCGCTGTTGGCTCAATAAAGCAAAAGCAAAATAATGCAAATAATGGCTACTCCGTAAGCATGGTAATTAGCCTAGCACTTAACTGTCGCAGAGCTTTTATTAATGTCATTTTTTCCCCTTAACTAATGTCTTGCCAACTTCCTGCTCTTTCATTTTGAAGCTTTTAAGATTACAGTTGTCAGTCTAAAAGCATCTCTTTAGTGTTGACTCTCCATTGATTCTCTTCACTCCATCAGGCCGTGGCGGAACTGAAAAAGAACGGCGTAGACATGAACTTCTCTTTCCTAAACTATGCGCAGTCGAGCCAGTGCCGAAACTGGTCGGACAGCTCTGTGAGTTACGCTGCTGGAGCTCTCATTGTTCATTGAGGTGAACTTTCCCAGGAGCCGCGGAGCCTCCTAGAAGACCCTAGCCCCTCCCACCCGTATCCCCATCCTTCCCCGCCTCTTCTATAGGAAGGACAAACGAAGGTTGTCGCAGCTGGGAATCCTCATACATACCCCGAATCCAGATTTAACATTAGATACTAACCTCCTCTTTCTACGGCTTTCCCTGTACCCCAATTTCCACGTGAGGCAACTCGGATGATGCTATAGTTTGAAGTACAGCCGCAGTTTTTTGGGTGTTGCAAGGTCAGATTTTTGGTTGTGTTTTTTTTCCTTGTTTGTTTGGGGAGGGGTCTTAATGAGGCAAAATCCGCTTTTGACCCTCCAAGGACGTTAGATGTCCAAAGAGCCCTTGTGTAATTTAAAAGCAAGACACATTTAAAGTTTAAATAAAAGAAATAAAACCATTGACATTGCACTCTTTTTGCAAGTCTGCATATATAATCTACATAACGACTCACCTAATGATAAATAATGAGAAAAAGGAAGTTGACAGACTGCAACATGCTATGTCCATGTACACCCTGAGAATTGTAGTAATAGCTACTGCGTTGGTCCTGTTGTAGTTTTTAAAGGGCTACACAATACCCACTAACCCTCCACTATTCTGGATATACCAAAAAATAGTTTTTCTTTAATCTAATCTTTTATTGTAGTCAAATTAAAGTTTTTTTCTGATTCTTATATTCCGTTCCCTTTGTGATTACCATTATTTAGCTTTCTAGATTTACTATGCGTTTGACATATAATCTCAAACTGTGTGGAAGCATATAGTAGTGTTTGAAGTCTACAGGAAATGCAGTACAGTTCAGACTGCCTCAAAATGGCTGTTCTATCCCTTCAACCCCGAAAATTTTAAATCGTAAAGGGGGGGATTATTTTGGTTGTTCTGAAACGATTTTATTTTCTCATGCAAGTTAGCAGCCATGTTTAACAGCTGACTAGTAGTTATTGATGCACACCCATATTGAGGAACCGCCGGAGGTGGATTTTCTGAACGGCGTAGGTATTTTGTCTGGCTTTCCTCCTTAACCCATCTACTCCCAAAGAGCACAATGCAGCAAGATTTTACCTGGGTAACAAATTGGACAGAAAAACGGCAAGGCACCTGTACATCCCCATCAAGGTTTGAATGTCTCAAACCAGATCCTCAAACAGAAAACAGACAAAGCATGTCACACCATGCAGATGTGCCTTGGGTCAGTGTTAAACATGTTTTTTTTTTTTGGTCCTGTGCTTTCCACCCTTGTCCACCCTTCATTTACCCACTAAAAAGACTTGATTTAATCTGTGTTGAATCAGTTTTCGCCGTTTTCAAAGTAGGGGAAGAGATTCATCAGCTTCACCCAGCACAACACCTGTTCTTGTACTGTTAGAATTGTTTGAATTTTTTATGTTAGTACCGTTTATTATTATTCTAACTATTATTGCGTAGAAATTAACAGTTCACACGTTGTCAAACCTATGTCGAAATTAATTGAAGCACTCCTTAGCGGAGTCATTTTTGAATCTCAGGTTACATTGAAGCATTACAGAATTCTCGCCAGATATGACAAGGGTCATGGCTGATGTTGCAAAGAAACAATAAAGTGTAATGACAAACGTTACTATGCTGTGGTGTTTCTTGTCTTATTGTTTGCGATTCCTTTCTGTGTTTGACATGTTTACGAGCAGTTGGTGAGTTATTGGAGTCAGAGCTGGCCAAGATTAATTTAAGATGGCATATATTATAACACGAGTCATGTGCATCTCTCCCAAGATGTAGTTTCTCTGCTGTTCCTTTCAAATTGAAGGATAGCAGAATCATGGGTGTGTGAGTTTAAACCACATTCTATTCTGTAGTAAGTAAATGTGTAAGTTGAAAGGGTTTTTGGGCAGTAAAAGCAATCCTTAACATGTTTTCCAGTCATTATAAGGATATTATGGCTACCACTTGAATT
This sequence comes from Spinibarbus caldwelli, assembly GCA_039654775.1. NCBI lineage: Eukaryota > Metazoa > Chordata > Actinopteri > Cypriniformes > Cyprinidae > Spinibarbus > Spinibarbus caldwelli. The sequence goes on from CM077243.1 coordinate 10,099,726, forward strand.
TTGCATTTTTGCAACATATCTGCAAATATGTCCATCTTAACCAGTCTTGACAAATAATTGCAGAACATAATTACTTGTTTTTTTTTTTTTTTTTTTTTTTTAAAGTGCCCCTATTATGGATTTTTGAAAATTACCTTTCATGCAGTAACACAGCTCTAAGTGAATGAAAACATCCTGCAAAGTTTTAAATCTGAAAGTGCACCATGTATAAAATTATTCTCTCAAAAAAAAAAAATGAATGAGGTAAATAAGGTTAAAATAAATGCATATTATAAGAAAACGAAAGTGTTTTTTGACCTTGCATGCATGTCAACCTGTTGTTTGGGACTCCCAAAACCAAAATATGAACCATTCATAACCCATAATAGGGGCACTTTTAAATACTGTTATCTCAATATTAAACAATATAATAATTAAAAATATTTAACTGTGAAGTTTCTTTAGTGCACATTTGAGGAACTTTCAAAAGGTGCTTGAAGGTTCCCCAGATGGTTCTGCCAGTGTGGAAACGTAAGGAAACCCAAATGGTGCCTTAAGTATCTTTTTATTTTTACAGTCTGAGAGGAGATTTCCTTTTGAAAAGTATTAATATTTACACCAAAACTAGCATAAAAGAAAAACCTCCCATTTGCCTTCCGGAAATATGATGATACTCAAAAGAATTAGCCCCTTCTCCTAGTTTCTCATGCTTCGATTTGTGTAAACAGGTTGATGAAAGAAAAACAGACTGGATTATTGCTCTTGTAAAATACTGAGAAACTAATTTCTCTGTTCACCTTTCCAAACAGATATTCACAGAATCAGGCAGGTAAACATCAGCACGCTCCTCCTTTCTGGTGGCAGCCAGAACTCGCCGAGATGCACAAAAAACAGACATGCTGGTGTTTTTAGACCAATTTGTCATCTGAAAGCTGATGCTCCCCAACAGTGCATTAGTGGAAAAAAATCTCTCTCAATATGTCAAAAGGGAAATCTCTTTGAAAAAGGCATTCTCACATTTCAGCAGGGTGCATGCTGTAGCATGGTCAGGATTCGGCTCTCCCTCTGCTTTTAGGGAGGAGCTGCTCTGATGCGCTGTGTTTGCAGAACTCTGATGATGGGTTAAGTGGGGAGATATGGCATTAGACTCAAACCTGGTCTGGAACCGGACAGAACGTCGACCTCCACGCAATGCCAGGAGCTCCTCGTGCGGGCCTGAGCTTGGCGATGATCCTGGCTGGGGTAATGCACTTTATATGTCTCATGAAGTCTCACGCAAGGCTAGCCTGGTTCCTCCAGGAGCTTCCTGCTCTGCTGGTGCCCCTGCTTTTGATGCTGACCACGGATGGAAACAACAGCACCAGGAGACACCTGATGCTCTGGACCTTCTGCCTGCACTACTTCCAAAGGTAAGCTGTGTGCCTGATGGGAAAATGTGAAAGATCATTGGTGGGGCCTGAAGAAGTATTCAAAATGTAACTAAAACCTTTATAGTATAGTAATTTAACATCTTAAAATGAAAGATCAGCTTTTTTGCTACCATTTACAGTACTTGTTTATTTAGTACACCGTGAACCCAAGTTCAGGTACACCATTTCACAAACCTGGATGTGTTATCTAGCTCACCCAGAACAAATGAGGAAAAAATACCCTTAATCTGAAGACAAAAGGGAACACACTGGGTGGAATGTTCTAGATTCCTGTTTCTTTAGACAGACCTGCTGTGCTGACAATTAATCAAGGCTTCAGAAATGTAACAGCAGAATTTTATTCATATTTCAGTTGAGTAATTACACATAACTGCGCCAGAGGCAGATGAATAAAGTGAGAAATGTTTGAATAATTCAACAGAAGCGTGATCTGGACAAAATATAACAGGTTTGGGAACAGGTGTTGAATTACAAAGACACATAATAACAGTGGAAGGGTAATGTACTGTGGGCAGATGACCAAAAGGTGGTATTTGATATCAACGTTCTGGTTTCCAGGAGCTGCATCTACTCCCTGCTGACCAAAGGGCGGCCTTATCCGCTTAACATCATGCTGTTAGGGGTGGTGTTTTGCTCTATTAATGGCTTCCTGCAGGCACACTATCTGCTGCACTGTACTACATATCACAACACGTGGTTTTCTGATACCTGTTTACTAGCCGGTAAAACTTGTTTACTGAAAGAATTGCTATAATACAGGGTTGAGTGCTATTCAAAATTGAATTGAGCATTTGAATTGAGGTATTCAGTTGTCAGTATTTAAGAAAGTAGAAATAAATGGAAGGTACAGTCAAAGAAATTCATACATGATATGAACAAATATATTCATACTACTACTGTTTATTTTATAAAGCCATCTGAAAACTGTAATAGACATTTTAGGTGCTGTATGAAAAATTAAAATCTGTTAATATGGCTGTGTTAATTGTTATAACTGAACTTTCCATTGAAAATAAATAATAATAAATGTATTCTACATAAGGAATAAATATGCATAAATACCTAAAGGTTAATAAAAAAATATTTATTTGGCACAAAGCTTTTGTTGGACTAATGAAATTCATTGAATTTGTGATCAATTCTTTTCAAATTCCAACTTGTGAATTGAAAAGGAGATAATTCTTAAATTCAGAATTTTGCTCAACCTTTCTATTCTATTTTAGAATGTATCCAATTTAAAAAATGCCAAATAACTGCACTTAAAGAAAGGTTCCAAAAGTGGGGTTTTGTAGCAACGTCATAGAAGAATCATTTTTGGAACTTTAACCTTTGGGACCTTAAGAACATTACAGTGAACATTTCTTAAAAATGAATCTTTATATTTAAAAGTGTAGAGTATAAATGTACATTTTTATATAATCGATTTTTAATACGTATCTATATTTTTCTAGGTCTGACAATATTTTTCATAGGAATGGGAATTAATATTCACAGTGACCACATTCTTCGCAGCCTGAGAAAACCTGGGGAAATTTCCTATAAAATCCCGAGAGGTACAGATATTTCAGGGTCTTTTTAATGTTAGCAGCACTCATCATTTATTGTCTTTATCTCAGTCTCTGTAAGCAAACTGCAATTAGCTGCACTGAATAAATGCTAAGCTGATTTATGTGTTTGTTTTAACTGCAGGCGGTTTATTTGAGTACGTGTCTGGAGCAAATTTCTTCAGGGAGACTGTAGAGTGGGTAGGCTAAGCTGTTGCTACCTGGTCTTTACCCACATTTGCCTTGGCTTTTTTCACAATTTGCTTCATAGGCCCGAGAGCCTATCACCATCACAGGTAAACTAAAATAATCAATATTACTTATAAATTTAACAAATGACTTACGGAAAGTTTCATCTGGTATATCATTGATTCACTAAACTGGGTTTTGAGAGTACAATGCAGCGATGCAATGAAAAAAGTGTTAGAAAAATGCATGGTTTCTCTAATGTGTTCCAGGTTCTATAATGAGAAGTTCAAAGATTGCCCCAGATCAAGAAGATCTCTCATACCCTTCATCTTCTAAAGAGCAATGACAGATAAATGGAGTTTTGTTCTGACAGAAGGAAAGAATTCATTTTCTCAATTGCTATGGTGTACACCTGTACTTTTGGTTTGTTTTCATTACTTGATTTAGTATGCAGTATGTAGGAAAGACTGTACAGTTTATGACTTGAAAATGTTATCAGATTGTTTGTAATGCTTTTGACATCCTGATAGTGGCTTAATCACAACAGAACACTTTACTACAGCTTAGTCTTTTTTATCATTTGTACAGGCCTATGTTATCACAGTTGTTAGTGTATTTGTGTGTTACTGAGTGTAATTTTTTAAATACTTTCTCCTTTTGCAGCTTAATATGCAGAGAAAACTGTAAGTAGGCTGATTTGTCCAAAAAGTGTAAACATTGTGTGACTATGTGGTGCTGTTACAACATGAGCATCTTAACTAGTTTGTCACGACATCGACTGAGTTTGGGGTTGGGATTATTTATTTGCTTATCAGTGATGGACAGTGTAAACCTAATCAGTGACACTAAAAATAGCCTAATCAGAAATTTGCTATTAATTGTGGTGATGCTAACCATGCAGTATTTCACTTCATATTTAAAATAGTGTGACTTAAGATAATAGCAAGAAGAAGACATCATTCTTATCATGAAATGTCTATTTAACCCATGGTTCTTATTGCATCACATGAACAACTGAGCATGGTTCACTGACTATTATAATTATCAATTGTGTTTCATAAGGCATATAAGTGTGTCTGTGTGTTTCTGGAGAAGCAAAGTTTGTGGAAAAAAACCCCAGTGCTATCAGAAAGTGTAGTGTACTATCAAAAGCTGTAAACAAGCAGAAAGAGCTGTACCATTGCCGTCTATGGCATCACAAAAGGCGAAAACATTTGCAGGAGGTCATACAATGTGCAAAGAAACATTTACCTCACTCCTTGGCCCTTCATTGTGGACAAATTTGTGACAAACTCCTAAATGATACTCCTACGATACAAACCGTTTTGTTGTAGGCTACTATCTACATGATGTCCGATTTGTGAACGGAGCGATCTTTTAATTTGAATCAGTTGAACCGGTTCAAAAACCCTGTCTGATTCACTCATGAATCGGACTGAATCGGTCATAAGAGAATAGCGATTCTTAGCGAACCCGAGAATGTCTTTCGTACACGTTTGATTTGTAATGAACATAAAATCACTGAGGAAACTGATAGCAAATGCATTTTAATTGAACTGAACATTTGACTGATGGAGTGAAAACATGATACTTTAATACTTCACGAACAAACAGCAGGAATGTTAACATATTGGAAGGATTAAACACTAGTGTAGAGAACTAGATCTACTAAATACACTCCCGTTGTTCTTTCTTACAAGCCTATATAATTTTCTTCAAAGCAGATACTTCTATGTGGTAATTTAGGAGATGTTTTTGTCCTTATGGTGCACTAATTACAGGAACATTAGCCTTGGAACTACCTGGAGATAAGTGCATTTCTCAAAGGCACATAGAACAATGAAGATGACTCAGGCAGGGTCCAAAATTAACCTTTTGTCATACCTGTCAAATACGGGTGAACTGAGAAAACATACCATAAACCCTTTTTAGCGGCCATTAAATTTTATTTTGCTTAATTTAAAACCTGTCCTTATGATGGCAGATTTAGCTGCTTGCATATTTGTAAAAAGTGCAACTGTGACTCTTGCAGCATCATCTAAGAAATCAGACAATCTCCAACTCTCTGTGTTCCTCATATCTTGGTTTTGGAATATTTAACATGTATGTTGCCACACTGAGCTTTGCTGAAGAAAAAGTCTATAAATAAAATACACCATAAAATACATATTCAAAGCACAGCTCTTCGTTCATCAAACTCAATTGATATCCTTAATTATATATTTTACATCAAGAACGAAATTAGCCATCTCGACTGCCACGATCAAAGCATTGAGCTTGGCAGAAAATGAATCTAATATTCTGGGCTGATTGTCAGTGTTTTCCAGGGAACCAGGAGAGAATGTGTGGTAAGCTGTATTTAGAAGGGTCTTCTCCAGGTTGGATCTGTCCTCCACCAGGCCACAGCCACAGGTTTTGGAGTATATATCTGGGACCCAGCGATGAGCATATGTCAGGTCAATGAGACAGTCCTGTCCATCATGCTCTAAGGAAAGAGCCACAGATTGCAGAGAGTTGCCGAATGCCTTGACTGCCATGAGGAACTCAGACTGAGAGACGCACAGAGCTGCAGCTGTTGTTGCGGCTTTGGACTGATTCTGTGAAACAAGTGACAAAAAATGAAATACAGCAGCAAGCAGAAATTAGGGTTAAGGGTAGATGATTCATCTACTGGGCATGTGTGCACATCAATATAGCATAATTTTTTGCCACACTGCACAACTTACTGTTTTTGCATTATTGTAAAGGGTAGTTTTAGGGTTGGGGTAGGTGTAGACGTTATTAAAACACAATCTAACAGGTAGAAAATGTAATTTATTGTTAGCTTCCGGTTTTAGCTGTATCCCTTCTAGCCACAACCATAAATTAGAGGGTACATCAATGGCATGTCCATTTTAATGTTGAGTAGATTTGTTTTGTTATAGCTCCCCTAGTGGTCATTTTAGGTCATTTTAAATAAATGGTATGAGCAGATTTGCCACCAATTAATAATAAATAATAATAAACAACATTCAATGAAATAAGTTACATTTTGTGAGGACTGGTCTGAATATGATCTGAGCCAATTATTTTGAAGATTCATCAAACCATATCAAATTTTTGAATAACCTTTGACTAGCATGGCCTTAAAATTATGTAAAATTAATAATAATAGAAAAGAAACAGCAAACATTCTGACCAAGAGCATCGTTTTGACCGGTTATGAAGAAGCTTTAATTTGAAGGAGCTTTTTTTATTTCTGGAAGTGTGCGGACATCTGTTGTGTATTGTTATTTTTGGATTATGGATGTGCATTTTTGCTCAAAATGATTTAACCCAAAATTGAAGACGATCCAACAAAAGCTGTAAGGTATAAAAAACAAAACAAAACAAAACAAAACAAAATCAAACTGGAAAGGTTTAAAAATCTAGTCAGGCAGAAATGTGGCACTTGGCAAGCCTTGAAAATAAATTTCACAGTTAATCCCTCTGAAAAAGGAATGCACAATGCATGAATCTTTTCATAAAATTCTGACAAGTGGAACTTTATAATCAATACTGTAGAAATGCAATTGAATGTGATGTGTAACTCAGTGGAATAGAATACCATGTGTGTGATGTGGGTGGCCAGCAGCGTCTCTGTGCAGCCTCCTCCAAGCAGGGCGTAGGGCTCCTTCAGAGTCAGTCGCAACACATGTTCTGCTCTTCGGCATGTCATCTGTCCAACAAATGGAACAAATGTTCATCGTATGAGAGAAGTGAAAGAGGGAATTAATGCAATAAATTTGAATTATTTCAAATTGTGTGTTTGAATTAATCAATATAAAAACTATTATATTAGTGCATTTAAATGAAAATAATAAAAATGAGTAAATGAACACATAAAGATCTCTACTGCCAAGATTCTGACTAGAACCAGAAAAACTGAGTATATCACACCAGTCCTCAGGTCCTTACACTGGCTTCCAGTTACATTTAGCATTGATTTTAAAGTACTTTTACTCGTTTTTAAATCACTCAGTGGCCTAGGACCTAAATACATTGCAGATATGCTCACTGAATATAAACTTAACAGACCACTCAGATCATTAGGATCGAGTCAGTTAGAAATACCAAGGGTTCACACAAAACAAGGGGAGTCTGCTTTTAGTTACTATGCCACCCACAGTTGGAACCAGCTTCCAGAAGAGATCAGATGTGCTAAAATATTAGCCACATTTAAATCTAGACTCAAAACTTATCTGTTTAGCTGTGCATTTACTGAATGATCACTGTGCTACGTCCAAAGTGACTGCACTGTATTTTATGTATAATCATTTTCTATTCTGTTCTTAACTGTTTTAATTCATTTTAAATCCATTTTTAAATCTTTTTAAATTCCTTGTTTTTATTGTTGTGATTATTTTTTATGATTATTTTACTTTCTTTTATGTTAAGCACTTTGAATTACCATTGTGTATGAAAAGTGCTATTTAAATAAACTTGTCTTGCCTTGCCTTGCTTGAACATTTAACAAACCTTCAGTTCTTCCAGCATAGTTTCATTTCTGTGGCAGAGAACCATGGTGCTAACAGCAGCATCTTTAGGAGGAAGGAGCTGGAGCAGCTCTCTGGATCCACATGACTGGAAACAGAATCCTTTAACCATCCCATAAGCTTCCGCCGGGACTGAAGAGTAAAGAGAAGCAACAGCCTGAGCACCTGAAATATTAAACACAGAGCCAAAATGAAACCTCTGTGAATGTAGTCTGCCATATATTTTCAATACTATTTTATCTATGGTGTTGTATATTATTATGATGTTTTATATTAATAAAAATAAGTAAATACATACATTATACAAACATACAGTCCTGTTCAAATGTAGGGTCAACAAAAATTCAGTAAAAACAGTAATATTGTGAAATAGCATTACAATTTAAAATAACTGGTTTCTATTTTAATATATTTTCTAAATGTAATTTATTTCTTTGATGGCAAAGCTTTTTAGCAGTCATTACTCCAGTCTTCAGTGTCACATGATCCTTCTCAAATAATTCTAGTATGCTGATTTGCTTTTTTTTTTACAAATTTCAACATTTCTTATTATCAATGTTGAAAACAGTTGTGCTGCTTAATATTGTCTGTGAAAATTGTGATATATTTAAAAAATGTTTACAAAAAGCATTTATTTGAAATATAAATCTTTTGTAACTCTATAAATGTTTTTAAGTATTTTTTAAATCAATTTAATGTCCTTACTGAATAGAAGTGTTAATAAAAAAAGGAAAAATTGTAGTGTCTATGAGGGGTGGCAATACCAAAGCAAGCCCCCATGCACAGTTTTTGGGGATTTATTGTCTAACATGCACAGTTGTGTTCACAAATATTACATTACCATTAAGTAATCATCTATACTGTTTAAAATGAAAAATAAATAACATTTCAATATCCATCATGGCACCAAGTCAATACACAATATAAAAAACTTAAAGAGGTTATAAATGTTTCTGAGCTTGTATCATTAAAGAAGACATGCGGTTCTATTAATATTACATAGGCTACTTAAATATTATAAATCATGTTTTAGTGCAAGTTTAAGAGCAAGTTTAAGAGTAACACTTTTGAATTTCCTAACATTAGAAAGAAATACAGTAATATCACAGCATTGAAACTGGATCAGTTTTGAAAACAATGTATGATTTTCTGTTATTACCAGAGATGGGAATATCTGTAATCACCCAGAAGACACTATCAATAGTCTAGCAACACCCCAGCAACTGCAAGAGCCTAGCAACCACCCAGAATATCCTAGCAACCAACTAGCAACACTTTAGCAAACATCTAGAACATCTAACTGACCAAACTATTTATGTTTCTTAAACAAGACTTCAAGACAAGCCAGCATAAATGTGTCTTTCAAACTTCTAGTTATTACAGGTATTCTTAAATGCTTACACACAATTCAAATACACAGATGACTTTCCTGCCCAGTGTACACTCATGAGATCAATAACACTTAAACTCTTAGGATTCAGGAATTATTATTGCAGCTCAGTGTCTATTACAGTATACAACATAAATTAAATTACACATAATAATAATAATAATAATAATAATTCAGCAATGAACTTTTGGGAACAGATAATATTCATTTTACTACTGTAAAGTAATCTTGCAGTAGATGAAAAACACTAGAAAAGTTCAAATACCAAAGAATTGTATATGAACTTGGTATGCACCACAATAGAGTACAGTAAAAAATAAAAATAAGTAAATTCAGCATCCACTGCACATTTGGTAAAATTTCATTACAGTATACAGCAGTTTCCTGGTCTCCTGACACAAGACTAGCCATCTCTAGACAGTCATTTCTCAGTTCTGCAATCATGCAGTACACATAAAAAATGGTTACAAATTAAATTTGACAGTCACACGTTTGAAGGTGTACAACATGTGCTACAGTTTACTATACATATAGAATAGTGAAATCATCTAATGTACTGGTACTGTACTGTAATTATACTGAATGTGTAAGTATAAAACCCATGTATATTATTCGTTCAGCTCTCTCCTCTCTCCGTTGTTAGGATGCAGAGATTCTGATTGGTGTCATCAGTTTTGCTACCTAATGTTTAACTTACTCATTGTTAAACTTTCTGAGAAATGTGTCTTTGTTTTGAGAATTGAATTAATGATTTGACAAAATGGGCCAACTAAAATCAGTTATATTATGTTAACAACCGAGAAAACTGCAATACAAGATTCTTACCTAACTCTGCTATTAGTTTTCGTGGTCGGCATCTTCTTATTGATTTCATGTTATTGTTTCGTCCGATATGGCAGAAAGGCCTATATATCCATGATGAAAGTGGAGCGAGCGGTCGGAGAATCGGATCACCAAACAATTACGGGATGAATCTCAGACATATCCGGACGGGATTAGATTTCTCAGAGGACTTCTGAATAAACCGAGAAGCAGTATCTGAGTCACGAACAAATGCAAAAACAATTCGTTATGGGCTGCGCTTTGTGGTTTTAACTCAAAAAGAACCGGTTCATAAGAGTCATTTGTTAATGAAGCCGACTACACTGGGCGCGCTGCGTCCGTGCAACCATCGTGCGCTATCATCGCCACGGCTGAAAAGTAGCACATGAAACACTGTTTACAATTATATTTTATTCTGTGATAATTCTGGGGTGGCAGGTGGGGTGGCAGGTGGGGTGGCGAAGCTTTTTCTTAGGGTGGCAGTTGCCACCCCGTGCCACCCCGGTAGATCCGCCCCTGGAGCACATGGCGTGTACACAAGGCTCTCCTCAGATCACGCTAAACCAGGGGTTTTCATCTTTAAACTGTTGCGGTACACGGGCAGGGAGCTCATTTTGCGGGCCGCCAGACTTCACGCCCCCGTGAAATCATCCGACGGCGCAATGCTGTCTTTCTTTCCAGATTTTTCTCCGATCACCGCAAAAAGAAGCGAGCATTTACGCCAGTTAGGAAGGAAATAAGAGAAGCTGGCATCCAGAATTTTCTTCTTTATCCTGCAACGCTGAAGGTCATTCTCAATCAAGGTGAACCTAAAATGCTATACTCCCCAGAAGAAGCAAGAGTTTTTCTCAGATCCCATTCATCCACCAGCTCTCAGTGAGCTTCAGCGGGACATTTGCTGTCTAATCAGAGAAGAGATGCTCTAAATGGTTAGGTGACTGTGTCTTTCACTGTTCACTTTAATGTTCACTTCTTAATTCATAGTTACTAGAAGCTTTCTTTGTGCATACAGAATCGCTTACTGATTATGATGTTATTGTATTTATGTTTTAGTTGTATTCCTTCTCTCTCTCTCTTTATTTGATCTATTTATTTATTTATTTTTTAAATAGAGATGCTACCTAGTCAATATGTGATTATGGGGCCAATGTTGGTGCTTCAGTAATGTGCAGGTTTTTGTTGATGCCACGGATCATATTAAGGGGTGCTGGCAGATCAAGGTTTGTTGGTTTGATCTGCCATAGTTCATGCCATGGGAATGTATTTTTTATTTATTTATTTTTTTTGAATAGTGACGGGAAGGGTGTGGGTGATTTAATGGTAGACTCAACTGGTTTTATTTTCGAACTTGTATTTTGTCTTATTATGCAGTAATTCTGTTCAATACCTATGACTGACCTTAATATTCTGAGTTGTAATATTAATGGCCTAAATGGCCCTCACAAATGTACAGGTTTTCTGGATTTTTTTGCGAAGAAGAAAGATTGATATAGTTGATAGTTCTAGTTTTAGTTCAAGAATCCCATTTGAAAGAGGAGGATATACGCAGGTGTAATAAGTTTTATGAAGTGGTATCTCACTCATCTTTGGATACTAAAACCAAGGGTGTCCTAATATTTGTGCGGAAGACTTTAAATATTACTATTTTAGATAAAGGTTGTGATACAGACGGTAGAATAACACATATAAAAACAATAGTGGAGAATAGGAATATTGTATTTCTTTCAGTTTATGCCCTTTGTACTCCTGACCCTACTTATTCTCTGTTTTGTCAACCTATCTCTTGAAATTTTCAGATTTTGAAATTAGGTGCAGATACGAATTCTGTAATGCTGCATATCCTAGATAGATCTGGACCAAAGGAAACACACTCTCAAGCTTTTTTTTTTTCTGAATATGAATCTGTCATCTTCTCCTAAGTGTAATCTCTGTTCGCAAGGATCTTTAGGCATGTTTTCGCATTGTTTTTTTGGGAGTGCCCCTTTTTCTCTCACCCTTTTGGTCTCAGCTCTCACAGGACCCATTATATTTGTTGGGTAATGAGATATGTTTGACTCTGCGCCATTTTTTCTTGAATGACTTTTGGGACTTCACCTTGTCCATCCAACAAAGATGTTTATTGTTAGCTGCTCTCACAGCAGCAAAAAAAAATTGTTAGTCAACCGTTGGAATCCTCCTCACACAACGAACAGACGAACCTGGACTGTGTATTTGTTGGACATTATCTCGATGGAACTCTCAACTTCTCGTATACATGGATCTAATGTGGAAACTGTAAATTTATGGTATTCAGCTTTTAATGTTGTCATCTTTTCTAAAATCCTTGTAAAAATTATTTTATTGTGAGTTGGGGTGGGTTCTAAATTTGCACAGTTGCTTTTTGTTTTTTTACTACTGTTCCCAGAAGAAAATTTAATAAAAAGTTGAAAAAAAAAACAAAAAAATATGAAAAATTGTAGTGTACATAATCGTATTTTTTTTGTAGTTTAGATTTTTCTTTGCACTGTCAGCAAAATTGTATTTTTTATAAACAAAATGTTGAAATTTTACATTTCATTATTATTATTTAAAAAATGTTAAATACATATTTAAAATACATATTCTGTATTTTCTTAAAAAAACTATTTTTCATTATTTTTATTTACAAATAAAGTTTTTAATTTGAAGTAATTGCTATTAAACCTATATTAAACTCCAAAATGGCTATAAATTCATGTTCAATTCTATGAATATTCCTTACTGTTGTTAAACATTTACCTGATATCTGGATAAATGGTTCCATCAGAGCAAGTCCAAGCCTCTCTATCACGACCACTCCGTGTTTCCTCAAGTAGTGTTGCAGAATAGGATGTACTACTTTTTGGCATGCAAATAATCTCACTTTGTCCTTAACAACTTGTTCCCCAAGATTCAGGAGCTGCTGAAGGATATCACTCTCTGGGTCCACTCCCCTATGGATCTCCAAAGCTACATCTCCAACCTCAGAGATATCACCTGACAGTGATACTTTGAAAAGCACCACCTTAAACGGACCAGATCCCAGTCTCTTAAGATCTGCAGGCTGAAGCGTCTCAGGGACATCCACCAGCAGTCCTGGGAAAACAGAAGAATCGCTCACAGATTGGCCCTCAATGCCGATGGTGACTGTCTTTCCAAAGCATGTCACACCAGAAGAGTTGCAAGGGATGGAATACAAGAAGGCCTGTGTGAGCAGTGAACTGATATGCTGTGTTTCCTTGCTATTCAACATATAGGCTGGTTTGCTAGTGATCATACTGTGGGCCAGAGCAATGAGTGAATCACAGCTGGTGAACTCTACTGGCACCTTACAACCACAAGAGTCTCCTTTAAGATACGTGTTGCATTCTTCCACAAGTTGTTTGTATACCTTGGCTGCTGCAACTGTCCTGAGGTTATATTTTTGAGTATTTTCAATAAGCCTGAGCATGAAAATCCCCATAAACAGCCCACAGTCACTGTACCGTGCAGTGTGATGTTGAACAGCAGTTGAGATCATTTTGAGAAGTGGCTCAGACATATCCACTCGTTTGAGCAGGGCTGTAGAGGTTGAAGTCGTCAAGACGTGGCCTCCAACATTGTTGTGTATTTGTTTCAATCTGCCAGTAGGTCCATAGGCAGTACTGAGCATATTTCTCAACAGAGCCACCTTTTGGCAGATGTTACTGTCAGAAAGTGGTTCATCTGTGCACACAGCTGGTTTCTTCTTACAAATGCGAGACATACTGTGGTTTCATTCAGAGAAGTTTACTGATGTTATTGATACAGGTAAGTTACTTTTCAATAACCAGAAATCAATAGACAACGTTTAATAATACAATAATATAGAGGATTTTATGTATTGATTGATCAATATTAGGGAAGCATAACAACATAAGAATATTTTTTTTTTAAATCAACATCAAGATTTTAAGTTAAAATTTATAGAAATGCATAAAGGAAAGAGTATATCTTAGGTCCTCTAACCGGTCACCATGCATTTCTCTTACGTTTTTCACTTTTTTTTGCCTTCACTAGTTCATTTTAAATGACACTGTGGTGTGACAAATAAAATTTTAAAAGTATAAGTATTTTATGTAGTCAATGTCATGAAAACTGCATGCATAATAATTGTAAAACAATTCGCAAAACGTTGTTTTGAAGTTTAGCATATCACTTCGCAACTACTTTAGGTGCTACCCATTACTTCTTAGCATTACAGAAATCATATGAAAAATTGTTGCTGATATCTATTCAAAACAAACGTAATATCTTATAAAACGTGAAGAGACGTGTAAAATGTAGCATGTGAGCCGCTTATTGTTAAACTAACTAAAAACAGATAATAAAGAAAGACCTTAGAAACGTAAAAACTGACGGTAAAACCCAAGCAGATGGTGTTTACGTTTTACACATGCTCTCTTATGGTGAACAAAACATGCCAGTTATAAAGTGTGTAACAACAGAAGCCCTCACTGGATTTTAAATCGCTAAGATTACACATTAAATGCGTGATTATAATTTTGTTTAGCTATATATCATCATTGATATTTCGCAATTTACTTGAATAACGAACGCGACTGTCTGGCAAAGTGTGAAGCCTCCTATATCCGACTGCGTCTCCGTGACAACCGCACGCGCCGGGGTCCTAACGTGTGACAGGGCAAGTTTCAAACCATCGGCGGGAGAAAATGATTAAAACTTCATTCGTTACCGTTATTTTGTTATCCTCGAGTCGTTTTAATTAAAAAAATATAGATTGTATAGTATCAGTTATATCTAAATAACCCAGGAATATCATAAGAAAAGTCTGTGAGCGTTACTTTACCGTCCCTTCCTGCTTTGTGTTTTTATTTTGTTTTCCTACAACTTCAGTCCGACTGCATCTGTCACAAACACGTGAGTATTTGACGCTTGGGGTTTGGGTTTCATCACTATATGTTTCTCTAGAAGTTATGAGATTGTGACCATTTTTGTTTATGGTTGTTCAACGCATTCTTTTTGAATTTTTGCAGTGTTTCATCAAAATGCAGTCTTCTAAATTTGTAGTCAAGGTATGTGAAGATATTTATTTTATCTGTTGATTGTAGAAACTTGGCCATTGCTGTAGTATTTTGTGTTGACATTATTGTTTTTCATTGTGATGAAATTAAATATGCAAGGCCATTTCCGCTTTGGTAAATCATAAATATGCCATAAAAAGTCATGAGTAGTATGACAATGACTTTTATGTCATTAATTTAGACTTTTATCTAATAATTTCGACTTTATGACATATTGACTTTTACGTCATGATTATGACTTTATCTCATAATTTAGAATTTTATCTAATCTTTTTATTTATTTATTTTTTTGTCTCATAATTTAGACTTTGTCTCATAATTTCTACTTATGTCATAATTATGATTTGACATTTTATCTCATAATTTTACATTTTATCAAATTTTTTAAAAAACATTTTGACACTTTGTTTCATAGTTTTACTTGTCATATGACATCTGTCATATTTATGACTTTATCTCATTTTTATCCCTTTTATGTTATATTAATGACTTAAAAAGTCAAAATCACGATATACTGTCATAGTTATGATATTCGACTTTTTACGACATTTTGACTATGTACTGTTATGATTGACTTTTTATCCCATGATTTAGAATTTTATCTATTATTTATTTATTTTTTACTTTTTTGTCTCATAATTTAGACTTTTTGTCTCAATTTCCACTTATATCATAATTATGATTTGTCATATTTATGACTTTATCTTAATTTAATTGAATCTCTTTTATGTCATTATTGTGACTTAAAAAGTTGAAATCAGGACATACTATTCATAGTAGTCATAGTCACAGTTTTCATATGTGGCTGAAATGGGCTTCTCTACATTGTAGTATACCTCTTTTGGAGACAAGATCAAGGCTTAAAGTGGTGTTCAGAGCAGTTGAAAAAATATACCTGTACTTCACTTTTTTAACGCTAGAGGGTATGGTCGCTTCAGCAATCAGTGTTATCAGGTAGTACAACAGCATTGAGCTGTCTGAATGGATTCATAGTGTAGTTTACAGAACATAGCTTCTACTTTTTCATGTTGTCTGTTTGTGCTCATTGCTTGTTCAGCCTGCATTTTGTTACAAACCATGCATCTTTCAGATTTTGTCGGAATGTTAGGGTTGCATTAAATTTTCCGTACCACCGCAGTCTTTTTCTTTTACATTGCATCCCATTTGGATGTTTTTATGATCATGCATGTATCTGTCCAGCTGAATGTCTCCTCCGTGTTTCTCGGCAGCACAGATGCTGGACCGGCCCTGTCTATTCATCCACAGGCCAGATGAATGAATGTTAGTGCTAATGCATGTCAGATGTTTCTATTAAGCGCTAAAAAGCCCCGGGTCTCTTTCTTTGTTGATGTTTCATATAGTGAAGGCTTTAACTCTAGTTCCTGGACGCTGCTGTGGATCACACACATCCGTGTTTAGTGCCAGACTTTGGCTGCATATTTCTCTCTTTCTGTCTTTCTCACTCATCATCTCTCCCGTCTTTCTGTTTTTCATTGTGGGAGAGCACCACTCACCAACTTCACCCTCCCAGTCTGCACATAATGATACTGTTATATATGTTGCTCTCCCTGAGAAAGGAACTGTCATGCCCAACACTGTGACCACAGGGAGACATTTAAAAATGGGGACGCAAACAATACCATCAGCTGGCCCAGTTCTCAGCTTTGCTTTGGCGCTAAACAAACTGCTCTAGCGGCACGGAAGACCTGTGTCATTTTTTAGATATAAAACTATTTTATTCTATCCCATTTGGGATAGAAGGGATTCCAAAAAGGCTGAAAAACTGAAAATTCTGATTGTTGACTCTCATGTTGTTCCAAACCTGTTTGTTTTTCTTTCTTCAGTGGAACACAAAATAAGTTATTTTGAAGAATGTTTCAAGTCATTATATGCATAAAAATGCCATACAGGTTTAGAACAACATGAGGGTGAGTAAATGATGACAAAATTTCATTATTGGGTGAACTTTTTTTCCTGTTAAAGGAATATTTCACCCAAAAATGAAAATATGCTAAAAAATATACACACACTCAGGCTGTCCACTATGTAGATGAGTTTGTTTGTTCATTGGAATAGATTTGGAGAAATTCAGCATTACATCACTTTCTCACCAATGGATCCTCTGCAGTGAATGGGTACCGTCAGAATGAGAGTCCAGACAGCTGATAAAAACAACATCATAATCCACAAGTAATCAACATGACTCCAGTCCATCAGTTAACGTCTTGTGAACTGAAAAGCTGCATCTTTGTAATAAATTCATCAAGACATTTTTAACTTCAAACCTCTAGCTATAACATTGCAATGAATACGTTGTCTTGTCTGAATCAGTAGAGAACAGTCCAAAACAATTCTAAAAAAATTTGATGTGAGAGGTCAACAGAAGATGGACCTTTTCACTTGAGTGGGCATTATAATGAATTATGAATTGGTATTTTGGACATAAGTGGTAAGATGATAAAATAACTTGATGGATTTTTTTTGTGAGCACAACTTTTCACTTTTTTACTTTACCTGATGGTGAAGAAATTTTCAGCAGATTTTCATTTTGGGATGAACTATTCCTTTAAGACAACCACAAGTACACTGTAAGAGAAAATCCATAGAAAAATTACTGGTAAATTTCTGCCAGGGCATTATCAGTAACGTTCACTGACATTTCCTTTAACCCTAATTCAGAATACAGGTAAAACAGCTGTGTAGCTGATTCGTAGATTTATTGTTTGAAGATCCTGACCAACATTAAGTTGGATGTCATGTTTCCACTGTGCAGTGCAGTTTTTGTAGGCGATGAGATACTCCCACGTAAGTTGACTCATCGTGCTACAAGTCGAGGCCCTGACTTTCTCCTTAACGCCTCAGAAGACACTGAATATTTACACAAGACCTGCCACGCCACTCCATTGTTATAGGGAAAGTGTGATTCTTGTTTCTGAGTATGAACATTAAGTGCTGGGTAGTATGACAGATGTCTTGGCTCTGGTTTATGTGCTAGGTCGACATCCCTGGTAGATACGGACCACACACTTGGACCTCCGAACATCTTGTTACTGTCATCGAATCAAGGAAATATGTTGTCATTTCTGAAACACAGAGGAAATACTGGGATGTATGCAGCTTAACAGACATGGGAGGATGTAATAGAATTCTTATATACTGCTTTGTAGATAAAGTCCAAGATGTTTTTTTCAGTGTATTTAATTACTGCAGATGTTTAGGTTTACAAACTTAATGTAGGTAGTTTAGCAAAAGTTACAGTTAAATTACAGTGTAAGAAAGTAGAAGGATGGTTGTTTGGGTTTTTTACTTTCTTTTTTACTAGAATTCTTGGGATCTTTCTGAAATTGTTCAATTGTTTGTAGAGCTTTACCAGGTGATATTCCTGCCTGTTCTTGCTGTTGGAATTTTGCTTCTGGGTTGTGTCTTCACGTATGGAAAAAACACAACTCAATTCAGGTGTGCTAACATCCAGAGATTAACTCAGAGAGCACTTCAGAGTTCCTAGAAATAAAGGCCAGCTTAGTCATAATCACACTGATTTATTAGTGGTTTGTGTTAAGGTTTTCAAAACCCCTGACCCTAAACAGTGGCTCCAGACTAAAAATGATTAGAGATTGATTGGCCCCTATAATAAACATTGGCTTTTCAACAAATTCCTTTAATTTAGCAATTAGTTTTCTGGTTAAAAAATACACAATTGCCAAATATATATATATTTTTTGTACAATATAATTTATTACCAAAAAAAAAAAATCTATTCTTTGTTTAGAATCGCAGACCCAAAAAATTACTTCTGGTTTAGTGAGGGAGTGATTGTTTTAAGGCTGAATGATTTTGATTCAAACCGATAGTCAAGTCTGAATATTTTGGGAATCTGTTTAAACAATTCATTAAAAAGATAATCATTTGTTCACAAACCAGAAATTAGAACTCTTGTTGTGTTCGTGCATGCAGCAAACACCAGCGCAAAGGTGTAATTAAAGAACACCACCTCGTGAGATATCTAACAAAACCACATACCTATAGATTTATTTTCTATAAAACTGTAAAAAATACTGTCAAATTTATGGTTTTCACAAGTAAAAATTAGAACCATACAAAATTAAAGCAAAGAACAGTAAAAGGACATTCCCTGTGTGACAGAAGTCCTTGTGTGACATATTACATATGACTATATTTTATATAAATAATTTTATTTCTTCTTAGTTATTAGTATTGTACATAAAGGTGTTTGTGTTGCATGATATTTATTTTATTTTGTTAATGTTTATTGCATTATTTTAATGTCATATGTGGTGATGGTGTTTTGACCCTGAGCACCCTATTTTTTCCCTGTTTTTTCCCCCCTCTTTGCAGTGTAGTTTTTAATTTATTGTTGCAAATCTTTAGTTTTTGGTCACATTTTTACTCTTTTAGTTTAGTTGCTAAGTTTTTTTTGCATGGATATAAGTCTCAAATCATTTGGCTTATTGAAGAGAGGTTTACTGTTTTCTAAGACAAATGCCATAGACCTTTGAGCCATATCTAGAGAAACCATCACAGAACGCCTTAGCAACCTCATAGCAACATCCTGGCAACCACCCAAATCACACTAGTATCACAATGCTGAGTTTTGCATGTAAAAATCTAGTTAAACTTGTTTGTGTCTTGCAGCTCTCTTGCTGTTTAAGATTGACAGCGCTAATGTTGACCCTCTTGAGGGAACGCCAAGTGACTAATACAAAATCAGCAAGTCAAGACCAAAGATTTAAACTTTTAACAGGCAACACCCATAGATCTAAAGAATTCCCTTAGGCTCCGGAGACTGTTCGTCGACCTGCGACGCTCTTACAAAGACAAAGACAGAGCTAGACGAAGGGGGGAGTTTTATTGAGTGAGACTGCTTCTGCTGCCCTCTGTCTCGCATTCTCTCTCTCTCTCTCCCAGCATAAACATCTGTGGCTGGTTAATGTTAGCCCCGGAGCTAAGTGCAGAGAAAGGGGGTCTGGTTCTCACAGCAGCGATAGCAGTGGTAAAAGGGCAGGGAGGTGTGGTGGCGAGCAGGCAACTGCTGCATAAATGCTCCTGGGCCGACTGCCCGACACTAATCAGAGAGTGAGGGCAGGAGAAAGCGCAGTTAGGGAGGGTGAAACTGATAAGAGAAGGAAACAAGGGAGCATCTTGGGAACTGCAAGTGATGTAGAGCAGAGCCAGGAATCCCAAAAGCCGAAAGCGACCCGGTTTGCCTCATGTGTTTTCTCAGCGATTGGGAGTAGAAAATAGCACAGCTTAGCCGTGGACTTCGGTCAGAGTGGCGGGGACTGATTTGGTACTGTTCTGCTTTATTGTTTGTTTGGGTTCAGGGGCTTTGTAGTCGTGCTGATCTGATAAAGAGTGAAAGGTAAGAACAAGCTTAATCAGAAGGTTATTGACCCACAGGAAGCCTCAGGTGTATTCAACGAGGATCAACAAACAAAAGGATATAGAAAAAGAAAGAAGCAGTCCTTTCTCTCAAGCCCTAATAATTTATATGGTGAAGACTAAGAAAACCTTGTTTGATCCTATCTGCAAAGGGTTTCCTGAAGACAGTATCACTCTTCCTCTTGAATGTGACAAAGAGCTGTCAAGACTTTCATTGCACAACAGTGAAGGATTTGTTAAAACCATTGGAGGTGTTTAACATAAGCAGACTAATAAATCACACATGGATGAAAAATAAACCAGTGCATGAAAAAGTAACTCTACAAACAAAAGAAACTCAGCAAACAAACCTAAATTACATTTCTGAGAAATTTCATGTATCCACCGAGGAATAGTTTAACAGAGGTTGTGTAGCGGCTGAGGTCAGAGATCACCTTTTGGTTCAGCTGTTTTCTGACAGTTTTTTTGTTTTCTGAAAGGAATTTCTGTTAGACATTCAACAAAACCATTGCAAAAGTGACCGTTGCAAAACTTATCTTTTAATACAAATCTCTACAAATACAGCCAAGGATTTTCTTGTTTACTGGCATAATAATAGACTTTGGATGGCTGTAGTATTTATTGTGAAGTTTTGCAATTGAACTATTTTGAGACTCAACAAATCTCACACACAAAAAATATCAATCCAAATCTGTAGATCTTTTTTTTTATTGTAGCTTGGTAATGCAACCTTGTTTAACTTGCTTGTGTTCATGCAAACCGGATGGTTGTTAAATGTACAAAAGCTTAGAGTAGCGTCACCCTGACTCTTCCATCCAATCAAACAGGCATCTTTCAATTTCCTTTTCTTAAGGGATTGTTCACCCACAAATGAAAATTCTGTCACCATGTGCTCACTTAATTCTGTTTTAACCATTTTTCCTTGCCCATGCAAGGAAAGTCAGGAGGTCCAAATCAACATTGGACCCCAGATCCCTGACTTTTACTGTATGGACAAATAAAAAAACGTTTTGTGCTCTGTAGAAAGAAGAAATGCATACAAGTTTGGCACAATAAAATGATGAGACAATTTTAACAGCTTTAACAACAATTGCACTATTCTTTCCTGAACCAACCCTCGTCAGGCGTTAACTCAGGTTAACTGCACATTTAAAGACAGACACCATATTAGGCAAATCCAGTTTACTGCTTCTCACTGTCCCATAGTCACACAGGGCCTGGAAAAGCCGAGCAAACATGCCTCTCTAACACTGGGAACATTCCTACAGTCTTCAGTAATGGCATATTTCAGATTTCGAAAAGAAAGTGGAGAAAAACAGAACAGCATGCGAAAACATGGTGGTTCCAGAGGCAGCGTACGAAGACATATTATGGGATCATCGAAGCCGAGCTCCTTTTCACTGTCTGATTGACAGTTCCCATCCATCCCCTCCAATGCTTTCCCACGCCACGGTAATTGTGGAAGGCAGTCAGCCGAAACCACTGGTCAGTCGCAGAATGGCCACAGCACAAAGACGTGAAGAGAAAGCCGCCCAGTGTTTTCTAAAGGATCTGCTGTCCTCCACATACACACATACATAAGGATGCCTCTGTTTCTTCTTTTAGCTCTTGTCTCCGCTTGCCCGCAAAGGATTAACTCTTTCTTGGCTTCAAATGCCTCGTCGGATGAGATTTATCATGGATGATGGAATGAATGTATCTGTAATGATCTCAATGAAATGAAAACAACCTTGACACAGATCCTAACAGAGCTGTCTCATGTGTCACCACCTATATATAGCCACTTATCCTTAAAAAAAAAAGACTGCCATAGTTTAACACAAGGGGGCAGCCTGTCCCTCAGGTTCAGCAGGGCCGCCACCAAGCCAACCCTCATGTACTGTACACAAAGCAGCAATTAGAGGAAAATATGCTTTCATGTCAAAAAGAAAGCTATTTGGCATCACGATTTGGCCTGTCTGTGTGCTAATAACGTGCCGTAATCCTGCTTGACTGGAGATGAATTCAGAGGTTAGAAGCCAAACGAGACTGCTGGAGACGTTTTATTTACTCATTCGCTGTAGATTCCTCCGGTATGGGGAGGCATAAATCATTGCTTATGGGACAAGAAAGAAGATGTAAAGAGAGAGAAAATGAGTGTAGCCTGAGAGCGGTGCTGAACAATGGGCTTTACCCAACACACCCTTCTAATTCACTCTCACATCATCCCTTCCCAGCTGGCCTTGGAGAACCCAGAACATTACTGCCTGGCCCGGGCCACTTTAGGACTTCTCCAGGGTTCACTAAAACGCACACTCACTCACTTGTGTTCTATCGGGGTTTTATCAGGCACTCTGGATGTGCTCTAGAATGTGTTCTGAACTGTGTCTTGAAAGGGGGCATTTCTTCTGGTCTGCTCCCCTCTGATGTCATCAGCTCGTTCCCCCTAGCGTCAATCAAGTTTGCGTCCACATTTGCTTTGAGCTCAGGTGTTGACATGCTTCAGCGCCGGCTCCTCTCCGTCCTCTTGCGGGTGGTCCTGGAAAGGCCTGTGTAAGTGGACCGAAGCACGGTGACAGGCTTGGTCTTGCGCTCATGTGTAAAACATAATCAGGCTGGTGTGGAACGGAGATGTAACGATTGCCTAAATGGCCACGACGGCTCTGGCTCTCCTACTCCGCCTTGACTTATTGTCCCTGACGTGCTGACGCAGCGATCCAAGAATCCCACTCTTCGCTTGAAGTTCTGCAGCCTCCCCGAATCTGGCCCTCTTCTCGTCACATTTCCATAAACTAACAGGTTAGTGAGGGCATCCTTTAGTAAGGCATTTCCTCAAGCTGCAAATCCTTTGCTGTGTCAGTCCTCTGCACGGCTTTGGTTTTAACACCACCGTCTTTGAGATCAAGTGTATCTGGTTACTGACATAATGCTAATGAGGTGCGTTTACAAAGCTTGTAAAACTGGTGTGCAGAGAGGGGGGAAGCAGATGCACAAAGACAAGAGGAAGGGGATAGAGTGACTTACCTTGAGCTATGGATTTGAAGGTGTCATTCAATCAGCTCATGATGACTTCTTTTTGTTGTGTTTAAGCCCCCTGTCTCTCTCTCTTTCTCTCTCAAAGTGTGGGAATTTCGCCGTGCTGGTGGATCTTCACATACTGCCCTTAGGCGGCCAAGACAATGCCAGCTGGTTCTCTCCAGAGCACAGGAAGGTACGGGAATGAGGGTGTGTTTCTGTTTGTTTGTGTATGTCCTCTTACACTTCAATAGACTGATACTGCAGGAATCTGGAATTTGGATCTGCTCTTGGGGATCCCCCCCATCTTCCCTCTGCGTTTATAAGATATATGTTTTCATTGGCCCATGCAGCCGAAAAGCTTTGAATGATTTTCCCTCCCAGGTTTAACTCTACATGCAGATCGTCTACTTAAATTTGAGCTCCATATAAAAAGTTTAGAACGAATGTCACCTTGGGAGGTTGGTCTTTGTTTTCAAGATTGCAAATATATGTGCAAACTCTTGTGTTTTTGTATGCACAGGAAGTTGGCTCTCAGATTAGAGAGGCATTGGAGCTGAGGGTGAGGCAGTTTCAAGAGGCCAGATACCAGAAGATCCAGCCCAAACCGAGGAAGGATCTCACTCTGACCGCACTGCTCTGTCTTGAAGGTATAGCACACATGGGCTCTATTCCAAAACCTGCATCCAAAATTGCATACTGTCTAGTTTGTACTGTGATTGGTCTGAAAATTAATTCGAGACTGTCCTATATACTATGAATATGGGTAGTAAGAATGAATTTCTGACAAACTGCATCCACCCTATTGTCATTGTCACATGACCTACCAATACCAGGGGTGGAAGGAACCGTGTCACTTCATTGACAACTTCTATCCCAAAGCCTCATGGGGTATTTTAGAGTGCTAATCAGATGCACACTTCAGAATCTAGCCAGAAGTAATAGGTCATCTGTTTACTCTTCACCTACTGTTTTATGAATACTCTGAATTCGGACATACTACTCATCTCACATACTATTTCTCGCCTACCATAGGGTTAGTAACCTGCATACATAGGCAGTGTTTCATAGCATTTCTTTTCTAGAGTTGTTGCTGTTTATTTGGCAATGTTAGATATGTAACTGCATAATTTTGTTTATGCCATTGGCATGAGTTCAGTAGATGGTGACGTACAGACCCATCCTTTAGGTTTATTAATGTCTACTAATGTTTAACTATACAGATTTATGTTGTGCCCATTTGAACCACAAATACCACTGTACTCTTTCAATACAATACCAAATGTACGTGTCAAGATGAGAAAAATTTGTTACACCTGCATATTTGACAATTTGCTATAGGCTATTGAAATATATAATTAACCATGATCAAGCTGCAAGTGAAGACTTGCGTCTTTCCCTCTTCTTACCTACTTTAAAAACAATCTCTAATTCATAAACAAGAGATATGTCACACTGCTAAGCAGCCCGAGCACTTTGTACACGGCTGTCCCACAGCAGGAAGGGAAAGATTTCAAAACAAAGTGGAGAAATCGAGGCTATACCTGCATGCCAGCAAGAACAAAAACTAGTTGAGACTAGGTAGCACTCCCCAGGAGTGTCTCCACCGCCCCCATAGAGATGTGGTGAATGTGTTTGACTTGGCTTCTTCAACATATATGCAGGCCACCTCTGTTTTTTTCCTTCATATTCTCTTATTGTGTTTTAACTGTATGTTGACTAAAGACGTTGAAACTACCAGATTTTTTTTTTTTATCAATTACGAACTCCATTTGATCAACCCTAATATCAATTCTTAAAATCCCAAAGTTGAACTTTTACTCTATGCCTGTTGTCAGCAGATGTGTAGAATTTTTTTTATTTGTGCATTTTCTATCTTTCAGATTCTATTAGAACTTTTTTGTTTTGTTTTGTGTGAACTAAATTTTCTTGATATTTCCGTAATTAGAATTTCCTGTATTAATATTTTCTACAGTATTTTTATATTCATGGACAAATAAATGTTATGAACCAGTTTTTTCTAGTGAATCCAAAAAATCAAAAACAGCAACAACAAAAAAACCACAGCGTGACCGGTGTAACCTGATTCCTAACATGAACAATTCTTACTGTTCAATGAATCAAATACCTTGTGATTGAGTTAAACATACAAAGTGAACGGTGTAGTTTGTTTCATAAACAAATTTAATTCAATTCAATTATCAGATATCAGTTTGAATCGCTTTGAAACACTGTCCTGTATAATTTGTTGCATTGGCTAAGAGAGAATGAACAGTATAAATGAAAAAAAAAAAAACCTCAGAATCAAGTTGAATGTATTATTCTGACTCAAATCGAAAGGAAAAATCTGCTACCCAGCCCAATTAATAAAAGATACTTCATTGCAGGGCTGGGTATTGACACAGATTTTACTAATTAATTTGATTGAAATTCACAAGCTCTTGAGTCGATTTGATAATTCAATATAGATTTGATGAGTTTTTGAGTTCTTTTTACACCGTGCCTGCACCGGATGTGACCGTTGTTGCGTCGCATCGTGCCACATTGCAAATCCATTTGTCCTTAATGTGAGAAGTAGCGCAGGTGCTTGGAATACGTCATATATAGAACAAGGCATCGGTTTACTGTTGGAGACTTGTCGTGTCCCATTACGTCATGCCACAATGCATCTAGTGCATCCACAAGATCTCTGATTAAAATGGGTTTTATTGTCTTTGGTCGCATCACCTTGCTCACATCCTGTGTACAGCGTTAGTATTACAGTGCAAAAAAATACAGCACGACCAGTGTAACCTGATTCCCAGAACAAATGATTCTTATGAGCTGGCCAGATTTAGTTCGAAATGACATTGCCCGTCATACTTCGATTTTGCTTGAAATGTACTGGGTCCTTAAGGGAGGTGGTTCTTTTTGCACAGGTAGTACTTAAAGCCTGTAAAAGGCTGACTCACTGCATGAGCCAGGTCCCGCTGAGAGAGGTAGATTACAGGGCAGTTAAAGGGATAGTTCACCCAAAAATGAAAATTCAAGGGTACTTACACGATCAAGGTCCAGAAAATTACCAAGATGATTGACAAAGTAGTCCATGTGACATCAGCCTGTCAACTGTAATTCTACGAAGCCACGAGAATACTTTTTGCGCAAAGAAAACAAAAATAACGATTTTATTCCACTGTCATGTACTGTCGTGAACGCGCATCCACAAGAGAAACAGTAGAGACGAAAATGTGGAAAAAAATCGTTATTTTTGTTTTCTTTGCGCAAAATGTATTCTCGTGGCTTCGTAAAATTACAGTTGACAGACTGATGTCACATGGACTACTTTGTCGATCATCTTGGTACTTTTCTGGACCTTGATCGTGTAAGGACCTTTGCTGTCTATGGGAGGGTCTGAGAGCTCTCAGATTCCATCAAAAATATCTTAATTTGTGTTCCGAAGATGAACGAGGTCTTACTTGTTTGGAACAACATGAGGGTGAGTAATTAATGACAGAGTTTTAATTTTTGGGTGAACTATCCCTTTAAGCTCATAAGAAATTTCTCCTCTTTAGGTGTTGCTGCCCCTCTCACGGCATGTCAAGGCATGGCTGCACCGCTGCAGAGGTCCTCATCTCTCATCTCTGGTACTATTACATTTACATTTAGTCATTTAGCAGACACTTTTATCCAAAGCGACTTACAAATGAGGACAATAGAAGCAATCAAAACCAACAAAAGAGCAACAACATGCAAGTGCTATGACAAGTCTCGGTTAGCCTAACACAGTACACGTAGCAAGATTTATTTATTTTTTTAAGAAAACGAGTAAATAGAATATAGAAAAAAAAGAAACCTTTTTTTTCTTCTTTTCTTTTTAAATAAACAAGTAGATAGAATAGAAAAAAAGAAAGCTAGTGTTAGTTTTTCAAGAAAAGCTAGCAGTTAGAGAATAAATATGCAATTGATAGAGGGTCAAGTGTGTGTGGTTTTTTTTTAAATAAAAAGAAGAAAGATAGATAAAATAGAATTAAAATAGAGAGTGCTAAAGTTAGAGGGTCAAATAAAGATGGAAGAGATGTTTTTTTTACCGTTTCTTGAAGATAGCTAAGGATTCAGCTGCTCGGATTGAGTTGGGCAGGTCATTCCATCAGGTGGGAACAGTTAATGAAAAAGTCAGTGAAAGTGATTTGTGCCTCTTTGGGATGGCACAATAATGCGTCGTTCACTTGCAGAACGCAAGCTAGAGGGCACATAGGTCTGAAGTAATGAATTTAGGTAAAGGGGTGCAGAGCCAGAGGTGGTTTTGTAGGCAAACATTAATGCCTTGAATTGGCTGAAAGACCTGCCAAGAGAACATTGCAATAGTCAAGTCTGGACAGAACAAGAGCTTGAACAAGGAGTTGTGTTGCATGTTCCGAAAGAAAGGGCCTGATATTCCTAATATTGTATAAAGTAAATCTGCAGGACCAGGCAGTTTTAGCAATGTGGTCTGAGAAATTCAGCTTATCATCAATCACAACTCCGAGGTTTCTGGCTGTTTTTGAAGGAGTAATGGTTGATGAGCCTAACTGGAAGGTGAAATTGTGATGAAGTGATGGGTTTGCTGAAACTACAAGCAGTTCTGTCTTAGCTAGGTTGAGTTGAAGGTGATGGTCCTTCATCCAGCAAGAAATGTCTGTTAGACATGCTGAGATGCGAGCAGCTATCGTCGGATCATCAGGATGGAATGAGAGGTAGAGTTTAGTGTCTTCAGCATAGCAGTGATATGAAAAGCCATGTTTATGAAGAACAGAACCTAGTGATGCCATGTAGACAGAGAAGAGAAGTGGTCCAAGAACTGAGCCCTGAGGCACCCCAGTAGCTAGATGTTGTGACTTGGATACCTCACCTCTCCAAGATACCTTGAAGGACCTATCTGAGAGGTAAGACTCAAACCACTGGAGTGCGGTTCTTGAGATGCCCTTTCTCAATAGGGTTGACAGGAGAATCTGGTGGTTGACTGTATTAAAAGTAGTGGACAGATCCAGCAAGATAGGTAATGAAGATTTGGAAGCCACTCTTGCAAGTCTTAGGGCTTCAACAACTGAGAGCAAGGCAGTTTCGGTCAAATGTCCACTTCTTAAGCCAGATTGGTTGCTGTCCAGGAGGTTGTTCTGTGTGAGAAAGGCAGAGACTTGGTTGAACACAACTCGTTCAAGTGTTTTTGCAATGAAAGGTAGAAGGGAAACCGGTCTATACAGGTGCATCTCAATAAATTAGAATGTCGTGGAAAAGTTAATTTATTTCAGTAATTCAACTCAAATTGTGAAACTCCTGTATTAAATAAATTCAGTGCACACAGACTGAAGTAGTTTAAGTCTTTGGCTCTTTTAATTGTGATGATTTTGGCTCACATTTAACAAAAACCCACCAATTCACTATCTCAACAAATTAGAATACTTCATAAGACCAATAAAAAAAAAAAAACATTTTTAGTGAATTGTTGGCCTTCTGGAAAGTATGTTTATTTACTGTATATGTACTCAATACTTGGTAGGGGCTCCTTCTGTTTTAATTACTGCCTCAATTCGGCATGGCATGGAGGTGATCAGTTTGTGGCACTGCTGAGGTGGTTTGGAAGCCCAGGTTTCTTTGACAGTGGCCTTCAGCTCATCTGCATTTTTTGGTCTCTTGTTTCTCATTTTCCTCTTGACAATACCCCATAGATTCTCTATGGGGTTCAGGTCTGGTGAGTTTGCTGGCCAGTCAAGCACACCAACATCATGGTCATTTAACCAACTTTTGGTGCTTTTGGCAGTGTGGGCAGGTGCCAAATCCTGCTGGAAAATGAAATCAGCATCTTTAAAAAGCTGGTCAGCAGAAGGAAGCATGAAGTGCTCCAAAATTTCTTGGTAAACGGGTGCAGTGACTTTGGTTT
Organism: Spinibarbus caldwelli; assembly: GCA_039654775.1. NCBI lineage: Eukaryota > Metazoa > Chordata > Actinopteri > Cypriniformes > Cyprinidae > Spinibarbus > Spinibarbus caldwelli. Next base: position 10,128,944 of record CM077243.1, read on the forward strand.
TCAAAAAACACAATGGACCAACACCAGCAGATGACATTGCACCCCAAATCATCATAGATTGTGGAAACTTAACACTGGACTTCAAGCAACTTAGGCTATGAGCTTCTCCACCCTTCCTCCAAACTCTAGGACCTTGGTTTCCAAATGAAATACAAAACTTGCTCTCATCTGAAAAGAGGACTTTGGACCACTGGGAATCAGTCCAGTTCTTCTTCTCCTTAGCCCAGGTAAGACGCACGAGGAATATAACAACTGTAGCCAAATTCCTTGACACGTCTGTGTGTGGTGGCTCTTGATGCCTTGACCCCAGCCTCAGTCCATTCCTTGTGAAGTTCACCCAAATTCTTGAATCGATTTTGCTTGACAATCCTCATAAGGCTGCGATTCTCTCGGTTGATTGTGCATCTTTTTCTTCCACACTTTTTCCTTCCACTCAACTTTCTGTTAACATGCTTGGATACAGCACTCTGTGAACAGCCAGCTTCTTTGGCAATGAATGTTTGTAGCTTACCCTCCTTGTGAAGGGTGTCAATGATTGTCTTCTGGACAACTGTCAGATCAGCAGCCTTCCCCATGATTGTGTAGCCTAGTGAACCAAACTGAGAGACCATTTTGAAGGCTCAGGAAACCTTTGCAGGTGTTTTGAGTTGATTAGCTGATTGGCATGTCACCATATTCTAATTTGTTGAGATTTGGTGGGTTTTTGTTAAATGTGAGCCAAAATCATCACAATTAAAAGAACCAAAGACTTAAACTACTTCAGTCTGTGTGCACTGAATTTATTTAATACACAAGTTTCACAATTTGAGTTGAATTACTGAAATAAATGAACTTTTCCACGACATTCTAATTTATTGAGATGTACCTGTAGCTCCCTAAAAGAGTTGGGTTAAGAGTGGGATTCTTAAGAAGTGGGGTTTTACGAGCCTGTTTAAATGCTGAGGGAAAAACTCCAGTGTGAAGGGATGTGTTATCGATGTGAGTGAGTGCAGGTACAACTGCAGGAGAAATGGCTTTAAGTAGATGAGATGGAATAGGATCAAGCGGACAAGTAGTAGAATGACTGGAAAGGATGAGTTTAGAGACTTCTGCCTCTGAGAGTGGAGAGAATGATGTGAACGAGTGTATGTTTGCTGGTAAGATGTGTTTGACAGTTTGTGGTGTGGAGAATTGTGCAGTGAGGTTTGTAATTTTATTAATGAAGAATGTGGCAAAGTTGTCAGCTGTTAGAGTTGATGAAGGAGGGGGAGGAGGAGGATAAAGGAGGGAGGAAGATGTTTTAAAGAGCATGCAAGAGTTAGGTGAATTGTTAATTTTGTCATGATAGTATGTCCTTTTAGCAGTGGAGACATTAGCAGATTACATGCAGTTTTTCTTGTATTGCTCCTCTCCTTTTGCTGCTGGGATAAAAGTCAAAGAACAAGATAAAAAAAAAAAAAAGCAATGAGGTGGATTGTTTATAGTCTGGCGCTGGATATTGGGGTTTTTAGGATCTGTCAGTAGCTGGTTTCCCAGATAAAGATTGACTTAGCTCAACTTTCACCTATGATATGGTGTATGTGTCCAGCACATAGAGATCGATTTCAGATATGTCATTAGTTAATCTGGCGAGCACATCATGAATCACTTCTCACTGTGTATATAACGGCTGTGAGAAATGCGATGTCTCGCCCTTGGGCCAGGTGAGAACAGGGTTATTGTCTAATATATCAGAAAGACTGACTCATTATCTGTGACAGATAAGCATAACAAATGATGAAACACACTCACAGGGTGTGTACATGGACAGTCTGTTTCCTTCACTTGTGTCCATAAACACTGAAGTTTAAAATATTTTTAGGCCTCCGGCAGGAAACGGAGCTGGACTGTAACTGGGAAATACATACAAGGGTCACATGCTCAGTGTAGAGGTCAAACACTAACCTGCTGATATCCTTCCCAGAGATATAAACTTGTAAGAATGCTCACCCAGCAGATATGCAGTATCTCCCATTTTTGTGTCTTATGGGAATATATATGACATTAAAGACATTAAAGAGTAATGACTGTTGAAAATTCAGCTTTGCCATCACAGGAATAAATAAAATTTTAAAATATATTAAAATAGAAAACAGTTCTTTTTTTTAATTGTAATAATAAAAACATAAAAAACATCTTTATTCCAAATTTTTGAATGGTAGAGTCTATAACTAAAATCAGTGATGGGTAGAAACTGATTACATGTAATCTGGATTACTTAATCAGATTCCAAAAATGTAGTACTTGTAATTAGATTATATTACATTTTAGAATGCTCATAATCAGATTACAGTTACTTTTTTATGGATTACATGATTGCAAATTATTCACACAATGCCATTAAATTATTTATAATTTAGTTATTCTCAGATGCATGAGATGAATAATTACGCGAGTTACTTAACACTGCCGATGTATAACTGACAAAATATTTCAAACTTGGAAGACTTTGTCCATGTCATTGCTGTTTTTCGTGTTTGTTAGTGTTTAACCCCTCTAACCTAAAATATTAACTTGAAGTCCCTCTGAGATTTAAAGTAAATATTTCAGATAATTTAACAACAAATTTGTTCTCTGATGTTTGTTAATGGTCATATATTGTATTTATTTTCCCATTTAAATCTATAAACAAATTAGGTCAAAAGTAATGCAAAAGTAATCAGAATACATTACTTGAAATGAGTAAACTAGATTATATTGCTCACTCCAATTATCATCAATTTGTAATCAGTAACAGTATGTATGTATCTCTATGTGTGTGTGTGTGTGTGTGTGTGTATATATATATACTAAATTGACCGAATACCTTGTAAAGTCCACTTTGCAGCACACTTTCAGGCCTTTGGAACGTACCCAAAGAGTTCTGCGATTTTCCCAGTCACAGAACATGTGACCACTCCAGCTGTCGGCTATCAACAGCTATTAACTCTCCCCAGATCCTTTTGTGTGAACTCACTCAAACACGAGAGACATTTTTTCCCTCTCTTGTATGTTTCGGCCCAATTAAATCTACATGGTTTCATCATGCATGCATCAAACATGGTGTTTTATGTTTATTCCCAGCATAGATGTGTCTGTTGTCAACCTGTGTATGGCAGTTTGTGCATGCATGTCACATTTATCAGATCCTGCGAGTGTGTCACGTCGACACATTTCCTGAGCAGTCTGCTCTGCTCTCAGCTGCAAAGGCCATTTTCCAAATGTCAGCCCTTGTAGCTTCTCTCTGACTGGCTACCTCATGCTTCCCCATTAGCTCATAGTGAGTTGATTTATTTATGCTTTAGAGAGGGCAGGAAAGGGGGAACTTTTCCCACCAAATGTCTTGGCTTGGTGCAGCACGAGCCGGACTCTTGGCACACTAACCAAGGAAATGTTTTCTGCTGGAAGACAGCAAATTGCGTTGTTTTATGTAGACGTGTAGAAGCATATCTGCCCTGAAAAGGGCAAAAATAAGGTTTCTCACTGACTTTTCCTCCTTTTTAAGAAATAAAGATATTTGGAGTGAGATGAACGGTATACTGTTAGTACTCCTTCATGATTTTTTTTTTTTTTTTTTTTTAGAATTCCCTGCAGCCCCTTTATGACCCTGTCTGACACCCAGAGAGTCTGTTTGTTGCTATGTTACAAGTGATTTAACCTAATCTCTGATGCTGCAATTTCAAAATAGAGTTATTAGGTTTAAACGGAGAACATGAGCTAATTAGATTGTTGCTCAAAGTTTCTGCCAAAGAATTTTTTTTAAAGATGAAGCTAAATCAACTCAGTGTCTTTCATTGCAAGAGTTACAGCATGTTAAGAGAAGCTTGTTTTCTTTTTCTTAACTTACTCTCACCTCATTTTTCCAGAAGTACTTTTACTGAAAAAACCCTTGAATTAAAAGGTCAATCTGGCAATAGAGTCACAAAAGTGACCCAGTTTCAAGTGAATGTACACACATTTGAGAACTTAATGAGTGACTCACTTTGCATTCTTTCAGTTTGGAATGCAAGTAATTTGTGTGAAATCGATTTTGCGTGAATCGGTGTATCGAATTTGGGCACTAGCAATGATTTTGATAGACTAAACATTGGGACACTGATGACTCAATTATCATTTGCAATACGACCATGTGGTTACGTATTAAAGCATGCACTGGCATTTATCAACAACATTGCTATATAACATTCCAGGACTGAAATCCTAGTACTCTGTGTTTTGTTTACGGTTCATCTTCAATAACTGATAAAAGCTACTGTCGTCATGCAATATGCTCTCTTCCTTCCTTCCTTCCTTCCTTCCTAAGTGAACCTAGAACTAATTTCTTCTTCAAACAGTGTGCAAATCTTTTTGTCATTTCTAGGGATGCATAAAGGGTTGCACCAATATTAAAATTCTGTACCGTTTCGTATAAAAATATATATGAAATTAAAGATTACAGCAAAGGTAATCTAAATGTAAAAACAGGGGAAATGAGTATGCAAAATTAAATACCCAATATTGAATGATATACACTACTCTTAAAATGTTTGGCTTTATTTATTTTTTATTTGTTGTTTATTTATAATAAACTTATACATTTATAATAAATGTTTTTATTCTGCAAGGACACATTATAATAAGATAAGATAATAATAAGAAATGTTTGTTGAGCACTAAATCAGTCAAATGTATTACATTTTAATATTAAAATACCAAAAAGTTATTTTGGATTGTAATAATATTTCACAAAAAAATGTTTTACAGTATTTTTGATGAAATAAATGCAACTTTGGAGATATCCAATAAGAAGAAATACAGATAGATTTAAAACATTTTTTTTAAATATTGTAAATGTATTGTATTTGTTTTAAAAAATATTATAAATGTGTTGTAATTATTGTTGTTATATTGTAGTGGAAATTAAACTACGGTAACTAGTTAGGGTAAAGGTAGTTTCTTATTAGTTCTTTGTTTTATACAGGTCTTTTTTTTCCAAAAGGGTGTAAAGGTTGTTTGTCCATATGGTAGTAGCCTAATGTTCTTTTACTGTAGTGTCACACATACTAAATCCTGTACTGTAAACCAAGAAGCCCTCCATCAAATTCAGCCACACTGAGGCAATTAAAGTTACAGTGTACCATGAACAGCTGTTTGTGCTTTCACCCGTTAACTCAGAGATTTGCTACCTGTATCCACGTTTCCCTACACCAGTGTTTGATCGGATGAGTCTTAATGGATAAATGGGAGGAGAAACGAGGTGGGCAGTTTCTCCATACCCCTAATTCTCGCCGAACCCCTTCCTCTTTCCCACAGGTGCCAGGGCTTACTGTGCTGGCGTGGTAGAGGGGGAGGGAACACCTGGCAGGCTGTTCTCCCTGATGGTCGGCCGGGTTCAGAGGCATTTTCCCAGGCTCCCCAGATGAATGGTCACTAATAGCCGTGGGAGAGGGCTTTGCGAGCGCTGCACAGTGTACCAGGCTGACTTCTCTTGGCAGGCCCTGTGAGGAGGGCTTAAAGCAGTGCTGGCTGCCTGTGATCCAGCCCCAAAGCCAGCACAAGTGCACTGCAGCAGATAGCCTTACCGCTGGAGAATGTGTTTACAAGGGCACAGTGGGAGTGAGATCTCACTCAGTGAGTGGAGGGATGTGGGACCGGCTGCGGCACTCTATCCACTTCTGATTCACTGTGGCTGCGTTCACACAGCAGCAGAATGCGATGCTGTTATAGAGTGATAAATACAGTTACGTTCATATACACGTGCTTTTGAAATGCATTTGATGTTGCTGTCAATTAATTTAAGATTTGACAAATTGACCTGCGGTTTGATTTGACTTTTTTGTTAAGTAGTATCTAGTGATGCACAATATATCTATACCATATTGTTATCAGCCAGTGTTAAAGATTTTTAAATTAATCTAAATCAGTAGATATTGAATATACACTACTGTTCATACATTTTGAGTCGTTTTTGTATTTTTGAATGAAAATAATACTTTTTTTTAAACAAGGATGTATTGAATTGATCAAATGTGAGAGTAAGGACTTTTACATCGTTACAAAAAATCTGTTTCAAATAAATGCTGTTATTTTGAGCTTTGCATTTATCAAAGAATTCTGAAAAAAAAAATAAAATAGGTAGCAAAACTGTTTTCAGTATTGATGCTAATAAGAAATGTTTCTTGAGCACCAAATCAGCATATTAGAGTGATTTCTGAAGGATCATGTGAAATTGAAGACTGGAGTAATGATGCTGAAAATTGAGCTTTGCCATCACAGGAATAAATTATGTTTTAAAATATATTAAAATAGAAGACAGTTATTGTAAACTCTAATATGATTTCACAATATTACTGTTTTAATGCATTTTTGATTAAATAATGCAGCCTTATGTAAGCATATACAGTATATATACAGTATATATACAGTGTATATATATATATATATATGGCTGAAAAATAAATATATATATGTATTGCTGACCCCAAACTTTTTAGTGGTGGTGTATATTGGCTGATTTTTTAATTGTTTATACTTTTACATATATTTTTCATATATTTCTAAATTTAGATTCTCTAGATAAAAATTTTTTATATATATATATATATATATATATATATATATATATATATATATATATATATATATATATATAAAACAGATAATTGTAATCTTTATCGAATCTCAAAATGAATATCCATTGTTCATAGTGTACATTATGATATTGTGAGGCATAAATTTACTTGTAGCATTTAAAACTGATCATTTTGGTTCTAGTGTGTTTGTTTTTTATTTATTTATTTTTTTCTTATTTTTATAGTGTTATGTCTGTGCCCCCTCTCCAGCAGTTTGCAATAAGAGTGTTCTGTTTCTGCCCCTCATGCCCTGTAGCCTTTAAATATAAAGCATGTGGCGGCATTAGCAGCAGTTACCTGCCCTGGAACATGTGAGAGGGACTAGGCAGGATTACCAGTATGGGAAATGGAGACCTGGGAGCAGGAGCTGTTGAATTCCTTGGGCTCTTTTGACTGCCTGTCTGTCTGTCAGTCTGTCTGTCTCCTTGTTCTAGAATTAGCCCTTGATGCTTTGTCATGTTGCAGTTGCTATGCAAATCCACCTCCTAAGCCCGCGTCTCGCTGTACAGAAAAGCCCCTGGACAGCCGGACTCTTTCCGCAGCCCTTTCTCCCGCGCTTTCACACTCAAACTCTCGAGTACACAAATCTACAGAGTTCTAACACACCCGTCTTTGGCCCGAAACTGATGTTTATACATTCAGTATGACTCGATCTCACCACACACACCCCTGTCTTTCGTCCGGGGTCAGCGGTGTTTCTCTGCTGCTGTCCCACCACTGGGCTCTGTATGTAATTAGGGATTGGGGAAGGAGAGCTTGATCACTATGGGATTCATGGGACTGTTTCTCAACCACAATCTGGTCAGGCAGACTCACACACACATACAGACACAGCCTCTGTGAACCCAGGCTATATATGCCGCCTGACCAAACTTCACTTCAGGAATTACTAAATCGTTTTAGAGGATCACCCTGCCTTTTCCTCTCAATGTTTTCATTTCAAGGCCCAAGAGCAGATCAAATGGCAGGTCATGTGCTCAAGGGTTAATGGTGCTTTTCTCCATTGAATCCATCATTATTTTTTTGGCCGCTATTATGTTATAATTAAATGCATATTTGCCTGGCAGAGGAAGTTTGATTGTTCTTCCACTGTAAATGGCATTGCATATTTCGTCATTAAGGCCTTGCAGGCACCAGTGTGCTGTGCAGGTGAGTCATTTTTAATGCACACAAATTCATAATCGCACAAGCTGGATGGATTTAGTGGGAGAGAGAGATGAGGAGGTCTGGATTCAATGACAGGCCTAGCTCTGGTTCAAAACCTTCAGAGCTGCAGAACAGCACATAAGTCAGGTTTTCAGAAGCCTTCCCCACATCGTTAATCTGCTGGAACCAAACAGGAGGAATGTGTTTCCCTGCCCTCATTTACACCACACTTCTCTGTTTGCTCATGGGGCATCCTTAAGGGTCCCTGATTATTATCTTTACTGTACCATACCTGTATATCATTTACTGTAAGTATTTATGGATAGTTTTGTACCAAATACTCTGTATATACTGTGAATGTCTTCAAATTGCACTTATAAAAATGGTTATTCAACTATAATTCAGTCTAATTGCTGTTTGTCTGATTCGGACAGGACTGCTTTTCCCTAAGAAGGTGAGGTAATTTTGTCTTTCACAGACTTGCAATATGATTTTAATCAAACAAACATTCCCACAATACATTTCACCCTAATCACATGCTCACCTGTAACCAATCACGCTGTCTATTTAATACCCACTCAGTTCCTGTTCAAGCTGTCGAGTATTGTATAGCGTATATCCTAGCGATAGCTACTCTACGGAGCCTACCCAGTTGTTATAGTCTTGCCTTGCCTGTTTTCTAGTGTTTTGATTCTTGCCCGTGTTTCCTGGATTAACCCTTTGCCTTCCCGTTCGGACTCTGTTTGCACCTCTCTTGGACTACCGCTCGTGTACCTGGATTATCTCTCTGCCTTGCCCTATTGGATATTGTTTACCGATCGAAGACGCACGCTTGCCCTAGGACTACTCTTTGTCTTGCCTGTGTTGTGCCTGTTTGCCATTTGCATGAACCTTGCTTGTTTCCTGACCACGCCTTTGTTTAATAAAAGCCCTGCAAATGGATCCGCATGCCTCTCGTCTCGTCGGCTCCGTAACAATCAGCATCAGTTGCATCACTTCACTGCCATTCACAGATCCTTTCCCGTGGCCTCATGGGATAGTAAAGTATCCACTGAATGCACACTTCAGAATCTTGCTAGAAATAGTAGGTCATCTGGGGACTATTTGCTACTGTTTTATGAATACAGTGAATTCGAACATATTACTGTTTTTCTATATAATATTGAATTATGTGATTTCGAATGCATCCATTGTAAAGTTTCATTCAAGAATGCTGTGTTGGTGTTAATTCATTAGATGTTCTCACCTGTTTTCATAGCCTAGTTGATGTCATATACATTTATAGTGCAGGTGTAGCCAATTATCTAAGCGTTGCATTAGGTGCTATAATTAAAGGAGGCATCTGTGAGGAAAAGAGGTGGGATCTTCAGTTTCAGTGCAACTGATCACAGTCTTGATCTTTTTGCTGTGTCATGGGATTTTGGTCGATAAATGTCACTGTTTAAGTGTTTGGTCTAGCTTTTGATCTTTTTGTGTTTAGTAAGACTATAGAAGAAGGTTTCTGAAGGCACTTTAGTCTATTTACTTATCTTTACAGTTCTCCTTTTGATCATGTGTTGCATCCTCCTGTTGGGCCACATTGCAGCATTTCATAACCATGCTGGAGAGGTCACCCAAATGTTAAATTGAACACTCATGTGCAAATATTGTTTCAGGTGGACGTTGAACAGAGTGATAAGACACACCGCCCGCTCGGCCCAGGCTACAGTTACGCAGGCGGGTGTGATGTGCTTCCAGGAAAACCCTGCTCGGCCCTTCCATGTGGCGACCCCCGTGAAACGCTCACACACATACACACAATCGCCCGGGAGCCCCACCCTGACCCAGTAAGAGCAGAGGACAAGATCTTAGAGAGTGATTATTCACATCAAAGTGAGGGCCGAGAGAAAATATTTCTACAAATTCCAACTCGATCACCTAGACACCCGCTCTCCACGCGATGTCCCCGGTTTTCACGTCTGTGAGATCACTTCAGGATCGCCCATTGCACACAGTAGCTATATGTTCAGTTATCACGGATCGTACCAGGTTTTACCACCAGAAATTGTATCTGATGTTGTCTGTTTTTAGAGCTCGATGCGTTTAGATTGTACAACCTCTTTGGCTTGTCGAGATCTAGACTGTGGTGCTGAGAGATGATTATTATTCTTTCGCATGTTGAGCTGTCTGTGCTCTCCATTTGTTTAGAGCTGATCAGGTTTTTATAGCTCGTGTTCTTCTTTGAACTCTGAATCAGTGGAAAGAATGCCTCTAGTTGGAGACAAGGGATCACTCACCCCGCTCTTCCATTTTATTTCACATTCCTCTTTACATTCTTCTGGTTTGTTGACTTTTCGTTTTCTCTATTGTTTTCCCAGGAAGTGGTGAAAGCTCCAGGGAGCCCTGCATGTGTATGCACTGATGTACTGTATATATTTCTGCCTTGGCTTAGTGTCAGCGAAACCTGTGGGAAGCCGTATGTTGTGATGTTGTGTTGCCATGTGGATTGAGTGTTGGAACGCTTTTTCTCAGAGGGCATCTCAATCGTCTTCTCTGGAACATCACATGCCACTTGCAACATCCGGTGGGCCTGGTGACCATGTACTGATTTTGTTAGTGATACAGAATAATATTTGTTTTTCATAAAATTTTTAAAAGATTTCTTTTCTTTTTTTTCTTCACAAAACTATTATTTTCTTTACAAAAGAAATACTTGTACTAAAAGAAGTACTAAATGTTTTTTTCCTTTTTTCTTTCAAAGAATATTTGCATTCAATGCGATTGGAAAATAATGCAAAACATTATCAATTGGTATGTCATTTTCAACAGTCTTACTGATGCATCCAAAACTGTAAATTTTTATTTATTTATTTATTTTTTGCAAATTTAACAAAAAAACAAAAAAATTAAAATCATTAATGTCAGCTAGCTAGATAAGATTATCTTGGTGACAAATCAGCGGAATTCACAGCAACAATGTAGAATACACCAGAAATCCAAATATTTACAGTTTGCAAGGCATTAAAATAGTTGTACAATTCTGTCTACTAGCCTGAAACTCCCTCACGCTGAAATGACAAATTTCAGTGTTTAATTTTATGGGCACATTTGTTTACTTTTAAACAACAAGCAATTTTGATACAGTGTTGAATCGCCGCTCAAAAACAATTGAGAAGCAATCTAGACAGTCCAGTATTTTCTTTCCCTCAAGAAGGGGTGTTATAAATGTGCTTAAACTGCTAAAAGACACTGCTAAAAAAACTGCTAAAAATGTAAGATTTACATTTAGCTTGCTTGTCTGGACCAGAAGAATTGGAGCTGCAAGAGCTTTTTTTATTTTTTTTCAACCAACAGCTGATTTCTCGAAACAAGCCTTTTTGTGGTTCTACTCTAGAGTCAGACTCCTCTGTCAGCCTTGTCTTGGGAATTGCCTCTTTGAAGTAAAGGAAAAGAGGAAACACAAATGCTATTAAACTTTTTTTTTTTTCCTCAGTAAGGAGGTGGGAGGATGGGTCAGTCTAAGTTGGGATGGACATGAATGAAATGGACTAGACTGAAGGTTTTGAAGCACACAGGAAAGATACCCATGTCTTTATCTCCTGAAATATGCAGATTATCATTCTGTTGTTTGTTCTATCCATCCACACTAAAGTTGAAAAGGGAAAGAACATGCCCTAGGCTCCTGATGCTGAGCAGAGGGTCTCATGTTATGACCGAATTTTATTTTCCCATTACTCTCCCAAGCTTTTGGGGTGGCTGGTTGCATACTCAAATGATTAGGAGCAGGAAAGATAAGACGCTGATACTGTCCATGCACGCTTTATTTCACCCTCATTGAAGTTGGTAGGGTTCCATGTGCCATCTTGATCTCTCTGCCGGTGTTGCCTTTCTCCCTTGAGCGCTTTAAGGTCCAAGCCATCTCAAAAGCATATAAATCTGATATCGAAATCCTCCTCGGTTGATTCTTTGTGATGTGGAGGATCACCTGAGGGAGCATCTGATTCATATTAACCTGCATTTCTTAGATGAGCAGTTCTGTGAAGGTAGGTGTTGCAGTTCCCACTAGTCTTGTATCACTTCCCTTGAGCAAAAATGAGCACCAGTTGCCTGGAACCTTGACATGAATATCAACATTAGGAGCCTGTTTGGCAGGCTCACCAGGGTTTCACACAAGATGCTTACCATAGCCTATTGTTCTCGTAGGTGGGATAAAATAACGTTTATCATAATTATTTTGTATCTTGGATACAGTGATTTGAGTTTAGGGTTTATTAGATTTTAAATGCTCTGTTTGTCGTTTATATCAATGTTTGAGCCTTGAATGGAAGTTATTTCAAAGCAAGTGTGTGGAAGTTTTAATGCTGAGTCCTAATACTTTTCTTCTTTACTGTGACTGATTGTACCATTGTTTCTACAGCACAGTTAGTTTTGACCACCAATAGAGGAAAAAGGTATTGTAAATAAAACAACTAAAGTGGAGCTGCTGTTAAGCACTACCTGTGAAGTAGAAGAAAGTAGGAGGTAGAGCCATCAATCACATACAGGGGGTGTTGATGACAGTTTTGTGGCTGGCAGACACTGTAATTGCATATCATTACCTGCAGAAGCTCCAGTTTGAGGACCTAGCTAGCTGTTAGCAGGGCCTACGATGACATCAGCTGGTAAACCTGTATTCTCTAATGCATTTCTGCTCATTTGACACATCTAACACGTGCTCTGAAGACAGACAAATGTTCAAGATGTGAGGGTGAGGCTATTTTAGAGTGCCCAAGCTGAGTTTGTTTTTCTCTCTGGTTTCTATGATCTGAAGCGATATGCTCAAGCACTTGGGGTCATTAGATAGTAGTCCGATTCATTTTGTGTGTATTTTACAGTCCTGTGGCAGCCTAGGGCAGTCTCTCACAGACAGGCAGAGAGGTTGAGGGGTCTATTCAGGGCACAGAGTGAGAGCTGATGGATTCCCAAGCCTGTTTTCTTGTTTACAGCTGCACCAACAGATATCTAGCGTGCTCACCAGGCCCCCTCTCTTGCCGACAAATTCCTACCAGATTAAGCAACAGTGCTCTGCCTTCGCGTCTAGTGGATCTTGCATTCCTTGGACAATGACAAACAGATTTAGGCTGGATTCTTCCTTTGCCCGCTGTCTCTTAAAGTAAAACAGAATGGTCGTGTCGCTGCTCCAACACTAGGAGGGTTGAATGAACTTGTTTTCATGTCATGGCATGTTAACGGCGAATGCATATGGTTGCTGTGCAACTGCAAAAGTGAATGAACGTAGAATGTTGACCACTGAATGATTCATATAATGACACAAATGACACATTAGAAGTGATTTCAGTGTCTTGGGCTGTTTTCACACTTGATTTGATTTTGATGTGCTTGATCAGAACCATAGTCAATGAAAAAAAGTGCGGTATATAATAAACAAAAAAATATATTTAAATGAAATAATTGATTTTTTAAAATAAATTTATTACATAGACAATTTAATTCTCATCTTTTTCATTACCTATGGTTTGGACTGAGCAAATCAAATATTTAATTTTTTTAAATTAAATAAATAGATTTAATTTTTTTTTTTTTTTTTTTTTTTACATTTATTGTATATATATTACATTCATTGTACTATATGCACTGTAAATTGTCTAATATAGTGTTTAGTAATCACAGATCAGAAAACTGATTTCAGACTAATGTCAAACTGACTTGAGTCCACAACAGAAGCTCTAGTGTGAAAATATCCTTTTTTTTAAAGCACTTATTATTTTTAAAGGAATAGTTCACCCAAAAATGAAAAGAAGGTACTTTATAGAATTTTGAAGAACCAAACAGTTGTCGGTCCCCGTTGAATTCCATAGTAGGGAAAGAAATACTGTGGAAGTCAATGGGGACCATCAACTGTTTGATTACCAACATTCATTCAAAATATCTTCTATGTTCAACATAAGAAAGAAACTCATACAGGTTTGGAACGACATGAGGGTGAGTAAATGATGACAAAATTTTCATTTTTGGGTGAACAATCCCTTTAACTTGAATATATTTGTTGGTAATAGTATGCTTTTTCAGTTCTGATTCTTCTTGAAGGATGTCGATCCTGAATGAGTCACAAACTAATCTTGGTTTATGTATTTCAGCAGTTTGATTGGCCTTTGTATACACCCTATTTATTCACTTCTTCCATTGTATGAACATAATTGTGCAAACACTTAATAAATGTTGACAAATTATTTTATTTTGTGAGAAAAATTAGATTGATGAATGCACAAGAGGCACGAAACTAGCAGTGTGATCAACTATACAGTCTAGCAGTTGCACACTAAAATATTTGACCTCAGAATGCAGCAATTGACCAATCACAATTGAGTATTCCAGAGAGCCATGTAGGAATAATAAATAACAGTCTTCAGTGCAAATTTTCAGCCACTCAGCCAGTATTTAGAGATTTTTGCAGTCTAAAATACAGGTTATGCAGGCAAAGTGGCACATTATATGCTTTTCTCAAAGGAGTGGAGCATGAATTCATAAAACTCTGTCACCATTAGAGGCTGTAAATAGTTTCAGCGTTCAGTCAGTCTTGTTACAGTGGACTTCAAAGGCCAAGAAGCCCCTGGCACTGCTTACGTTCATGCCTGAACTATGAGGCTTCTTTCTCATTTGCTTAAACGCTTTGGTATTTTTTCACTCTAAACCGCCTTTGTGCGGTGTCATATTTGGCAGACATTAACAGCCTTTGTTCTGGATGGCCACGTATAATTGATAATGTTCATGTTCAGTAGGTGTGTCACAGACTATCATTAATGCAGTGCTGATTTGCATTAAAATTATTTTCCACAGAAAAGAGTTTCCTCATGTGTAAATGAGGATTTGTTTAAACAAACAGGCAGTCCTAAATGCAATTTGTTTATGATTAACTTACCGTGACAAGCCCTCACTGTTTGAATATTACCAGTGGAGGTTTTCTGAGTGTTAGCGGATTTGCTCCTTAAAATGTGTTTTCTTTTGCAGGTGGGAATGTTCGCCTGGCAGTGCGCTTCATGAAACGACATGTCAACCTGAGATGCATTGTCAGGCAGCACTACAGAGGTAGTTTATTTCCTCTTCTCGTTGACTAAGGAAGACTGGTTTGAGTATTTCTTTCCACATTAAGTTGGAAAGACTCATGAAACAGATGACTGTATCAGAAGCACCTGTGTTGTTATTAGTTCGTACAGCTGTCAGGCTCAGTCGGAGGTCACTGTCTGGATCGTTTTTATTTTGGAAAAAGTCGACTGAAATATGTTCACTTAGTTGGCAACTCAGAACATGATTCCAAATGCGTTTTATGCAGAACTTGTAGTTTCAAGTCAAATGTATACAGATCTAAGAGAAAGATCTTTGAAGAAACCACCCATTATATCTGGCTAGACAGTTAGAGACGAATGCACTCCGTCCTAATAGAGGCAGAGCTCAACAAATATTTGAGACTTGTTTGGCCAAGTCCACCCGAGCCTGCTTGACAGCAGCTCACAGGGAAAATGTGGTTTGCTTATCATAGTAAACAAGTTCAGAATAAAGCTTCACTGTGTATCTTTAGAGATATAGTATGTCAGACTCTGAAGGGAATTACAGTCATCATTCCACATGATTTATGTTTAACATACCTCAAAAAAACAGAAACTAAGTAGAAGCATACAGACTAATAAGGTTGTCCGGTATAGATTATTTTAAGTGATCTAGGAAAAACAAAAAGAAGGAAAAGTAACTGACCAACAATTTGCTTGGCCTTCATTTTTCAAGCTAAATTTGGCCAAGTTTGAAGGAACTAAACTGGAATACATCAAACAATGTGGTTTGTTTTACTTATATCGAGTTACATATTTGAAACTTTACTGACTGAAGGGCAGTGGGGATGTGAAGTTTACATTCAACTTTATGGCAGCTTAGCCATTTTCTTAAAAACAACAAATAAAGCTTTTCAACATTTCCCATGAAGAGGGCATTGAGGCCATTTTAAGCTGTTGATGCTCCTGTTAATTCGTCTTAGTGGTTTAACTCCCACTTTTGACTTCAGATGTCTGTGAGAATTTTATATGAATATCATGCATATTTTCATCTCCCCTCCCATTTCACCCTTTGTTTCAAGCATACAATTTACTGTATATAATATTGTGCTAAATGGTTTCCATATCACTTTAGCTACAGCTTCATCTGTTATTTTTTTTGACCTTCACAGAGTTGCGTGTGTTTCCTGAGCGTGTTGTAGTGTGTGCCAGTCCTCCAGAGAATTCTGCACTTCCCAACGGAAATCTGAACCTGGATGTGGTAAGAGCTGCTTATGTTATAAAATAATGTTTATAATCAGTGTTGGAGAAGCTACTTTGAAACTAGCTTGCCAAGCTACAGTCTACTTAAATAGATTTAGTTAAACTACAGTCAAGTGACCCTCTTTAAAAATAGTTGGCTGCACTGAGTTATGTGAGTTAACAAAACCGTATAGAAGCTCTTAAAGGGGCAAACTGATTTTATTATGTGGATAGTCTGTAGGTTTGACTTCTGAGATGATGACTAGTTATTCTCCAGCTCTTTATATAATGTATAAAGAATGTAAGAAAATGAAGTGCATATGTATGCTGTTTCCCAGTCTTGAGCCCATTCTCTGCAAACACCATGAAGTGGGTTCTGGACTCATGTAGTTAATTCCTATGTGTTTGGTTCTCCCCTCTCGCTTATTATGGGGTGGCAAAAGAGTAGTTGGAAGGGGCTTATTGGTGAGATACTTTTTACGCTATACTGCTCTCTGAGGTGGACCACTAAATGCCTTTGGCCTAAGACGTTGAGCACTGGGGCCTTATTTATAAATTGCGCATACGATTAGATTTGATCCTAAATACCACAGCAATTAATTCAACATTGTTTATGGAAATGTAAAGATAAATACTGTAGGCAATTACAATATGCATTATTATAATTATATGCACAAAGGAACAGCATTTTAACTGCTTTTTAAAGAATTATATCACTGAAATTAGTTCATGTTAATGATTTCTTTAAAATAATATTACTATATGCCTGCACACACATAAAGAAGCTGGTTCAAGAGTGTGCATATTATCTAGAAAATCTATGGAAAAAGCTAATGATGTGAAATTCTGTAAATATATATATTTTTGTTAAATAGATTTTAAAGCATGAGTGCTGCAAATATTACATTCATGTGGACGATTTGCATCTTGCTTTGTTTCAATGTTTTTAAAATTCTGTTAAGTTAAAAATAACTCCCCTTTTAACAATGTGTTTTAAGACCCCTACGTTCTATTAAATTCTGTTGCTCTCCATCTAGCTAGTTTTTAAACAAGAATGTGTCTTTTGTATGTGCCACCTAAGAGATGCATCCTATTATCTTTACAGGGATAGTTCTGCCAAAAATAAAAATTCTTCAATTCTTCAAAATAAAAAAGACTTCAAAAGTCTTCATTTACTCACCCTCATGTCATTCCAAACCTTTCTTCTGTGGAACATAAAAGGAGATATTTTGAAGAATGTTGGTAACCAAATAGGTTTGGTTACCCTTGACTTCCATTGTAAGGACAAAAAAGAAATCAAATCTCAAAATATCTTCCTTTATGTTCCACAAAAGAAAGTGAGTTATACGGTTTTGGAACAGCATGAGTAAATGATGGTAGAATTTTTTTTTTTTGGGTGAAATATCCCTTTAAGACTGAAAGGTCATTCAGGTAGTGCACTGACGAATCAATGTTGAAAAAAGTAGTTTTGTTGATGCTACAGTAAGAAATTGAATGCAGGATACTTATTCTGAAATCATGAGTTGCATCACTGGTACACTATGTATTTTGCTTTGGAAAAAAGACCACAGTTTTACTTGGCTCACATGCATGCCCTCTTACTCACCCACTTTTATGGCAACAGTTGTGTGTGGGTCTGAAGACTGTGATTTGGTTCAACAGGATACTCAGCGGTAGGATCTCTGGAGCCACGAATGTCCAAGTGAAAGCATCCTTGATCAGACTTCCTGCTGTGTGTCCAGAGTTACTTATCTGTTGTGTCTCCGCCCCACTCAGATCTTCTTCAAATCTTTTCATGTCCACTTCTTCCCTGTGAGTTTCTCGGTTGATCCTACTCTGTCTTCCAATAGAATCCTGGGAAATGCGCACAGAGCCGCCCACCTTGGGTAGACATCAAGGACGAAGACATTCTCCCATTTGTCCTGCCATTAATGTCGGTACTTTTTCGAGTTGAATCATTTGCCATTGTTTTTCTTTGAGACATTTTCTTTCAGCCCTTTTTCCTGCGTTGCTTTGGCTTTCAATGAAAGCAAGAATTGTAATAATTTGAGTGAAGTTATCCAGTTCGACAGTGAAAAGTTCACATTGTGTAACCGCTTTTCCAGTTCAGGGAAGCAGAGCCCTTGTTTTTGCATTCCCGTCGTCAGGATGTGGTTCTCTGTGCTTGTATATGCTGCGAGGAAGGGTTAGCAGGAGCTTGCGGTGGTGCTCTCGCTATTTGGCAGATTGGAGGAGAGAGTGCATCAGGAGAATGAGCTAGAGTTTCTCTCATGACAAAACAATTATTTCAGTTGCTCCGCTCTAATTTGTCACTGGGAGCCTTTTCCTACAATTTCTCTCTTTCTCTTTTTTGCTTGAAGTTAGCTAGGAAAGTTATGAATCTTAATAAGAAATGCGGCTCAGCTGTATGAGTCACATACGATGCAGAATTTCAATTTGAAAATGATAATGGCTTGGTGAATTTGTTCTTCCAGTGTTGTCATATGTTTATGGCGAGTTTCTCTCACCGCAGAGCTTGACAGTAAGAGTCTGAATGACGCCACATGTTTTGAGGCAGTTTGGGAATTTGTCTGTGGTCCTTCCATTTGATTTAGAGCTAGGTTGGAAAACAGTTTATATCAGCCGCACAGGGCTGTCATAACACCTATCCAGAGGTCACAAGGTTACACTCCGACAGCGAGCTGTGATATAACGTATGGTTTTTGCGTATGTGGTAGGTACTATGTGCAGAGTCACCAGTTCAAACCCTGGAAGGGCTGTTTCATGAATTGGAAGGTGACTTGTATCCCCTGTCAGAACAAGATTAACGGTTCCTTGGGTGATTCACATCCTGTGGTGTGGTCTGAAGTGGGTAGAGCGGGAAGGATCCTTCACTGTTGCGTAGCAAAGAAGCGATGCGGGTGCAGTGCACAGTCAGCACAGAATCACATCATCACAACTGAGACGACAGTCGTCGCTTCCTTTTCCTTTGAATACACTTCCTGAAACACCTCGAGAAGGTGTCCTTACTGTAAATTGGGTCTGTGCTTGGTCACACGTCATACTGTTTAAAAGTTTGGGGTTTTGAACATCTGACTTTTGATTTGGAATGTACACAGTTTAAGTTAGGAAGTGGAATACTGTGGATTTTATAGATTCTTTTTAACCTTTTTAAGTTAAAGTACCTTTTGTTACAATAAAATGAATGTGTATCTTTTTACTCTACTAATAAAATAAGTACAATACTTTTATTCAAAGGGATAGTTCACCCAAAAAGGAAAATTCTGTCATCGTTTACTGACCCTCATGTCATTCCAAACCTGTTTGACTTACTTTCTTCTAAAAGAAGATATTTTGAAAAATATGTCTGTACAATAACATCCATAGTTTTCAATGTTGTTTAAACCTCTATGACTTTCAAAACATCATCTTTTCTGATCAAGAAAGGTAGAATGTTTTGTATTTTGATGTTGCTGCATCTGTACTTCTGGATGTGTGCTGGAAGAATGGGAAAGATAGCAGCCTTGTAATGAAGCGGCAGATCAAAGCTCAGGGCAGATGTGTTTTTACAGCCTCCTCTCCTTTGGGGAGAGCTTCAGTGTTTATGGACATAACTTTATCCTTTCTTTGTTCCTTTCCTATCTCAGTTTCTCACTGTTTCCAACAGCAAATCACAGAACACTGTCATTTCAAGAGCTTCCTGGCCCTCACAAACTCATTGTCATCTAATCTGGTTTGTCTCCACAGAAACAAAGAGGTTGATTTCTGGAGTGGTTATGTTTTATGGATACTCTTCATGTCAGAGCTCTGGTTTAGATGGCTGGAGCGTTGTTCTGACAGGTACTTACAGAAGACAGACACCATTCATGTCTTTTATCACTAAGAGAATAGAATCTTTCTTCGGGTATTCATAGAATAAGCAAACGCTCTTGCTCATGTTCTTTGTATAGGTGACATGCATTGTAAGGAGTCTAAGCTGTAGTTTCTCTCTTATTTGTTTGTTGGCCTTGATCTTGCTGTGGTGTACAGAAATTTAGTTCAGATGACCAACTGAAACGAATCTCCCAAGTAAGCAATCCTGTGTCATGTTAGACTCAAGACTCCCCAAAGGCATCATCTTTGTGATGACAGCAAAGTTATGCAATGTTGTCAATATTAAGACTTTCTATGATGGTAAAAAAAAAATGTGTGGGTGCTGCTGTGGTGTGCTTTAGCATCTCCAAACATCAACGTTCACAGCACATTATTCATAGTAGGTGGATCTCATGGCTACTGAATTAACAAGGTACAAAAGAGTGCCATATTTTGAATATAGTCATGGACGGTGTTGTGAGGCATAAAAACCTGTTCAGTGGTCAATATTTTCACAATGTTAAATTTACATTGTAAATTAATGTTTTGTACTATTTTTTATTATTATAAATATATAAAAAATTATAAATAAGTGCAAGAATAATATTAATTCATTATTTACTCCGATGCCTTATTGCTTTAAAAAATAAAATTATATAATAAAATATTAATGAAACTAATTTTGATTAAAAATTTAAGCAAATTCATTCTGTTAAAAGATATAGGCCATGATTTGTAATTTAAATTTACTGACCAACCAGTCCAGAAGCCAAGATTTGTTTTATATAATTTATTTTTAATATTAAGCCAAGCTTCATACGCTTATGTTCCCATTCTCCTGCATTCATATAGGTATGAATTAGGGATGTGCGCTACGACTAATTTCACTGTCGTTTAAACGGAAGTTTTGAATCCGACTAGTCGACTAGTCTAAAAAGCTTGAAACCCCCCAAAAATGGCAAAAGAAAAACAAAACAAAACAAAAAAAACAACTGTGCGTGAGTCTATATAACAGCCCACACTTGAAATGCTTAATCTTTGAATCACACTGTCAAATCCCTCAATGAATTCTGCTAAAAATAGGTCACGATTATGCCGTATGCTTATCTCGCGTTATCTTAATTTAATTTTAGGTGGTCGTTAAAAAGAAGAAAAAAAAGAAGAGAAGAGCAAATACTCAACATAAACCAGTGTATAGCTTATTTATTCAAATCGGCTGGAGCAATGTAGAAATGGAAAATCAATGAATAGACTGACAGAATTCTTCATCTTCATATAACGTTAGCCAACATATTAAAACACAAGTCAAAAACAATAGGAAAGTTTATCAAGGAATAGCATTAAAACGGCTTTTAAAAATGTACTTCATGTTGGCTATGTTGTCTAAAAACAAAACAATGCTCGTTTTACTTACTCAGACCACGCAGAGATAACTACAAGCAAGCAGACAGTTTCGAAAAGAGCCTGGAAATCCCGCACCACCACCGAAGTGGGTCTTCGTTTAGAGGAATACACGAATGGATGGGATCGCAGACCGCAGCGGCGGCGGGTTGTAGTGTACATGACATGATTGACATTTGCTGGCTTTGGCTAGCCTCTAAGCTAACGCTACATGCCTGTAATGAATATGAGTATGCATCGCTCCAGTAAAGTTATTATAAGCCAGTTTGACATTACACAGTTTGCACAAGCTTTTCCATTTCCATCTCATTCAAAATAATCCCACACCTTGCTAGTCTTTCGCGTGGTCATTTTGAGCTCGCCGCAACTGACATGAAGAAAACGCATGCGAGGTCTGAGGTAAAAATGTAGTTTCCGCCCAGATACGCTTTTAAAAATATTTATATATTTAAGTATTTTGATGTGTATTCTGTCGTCAAACGTATTATTTTAATTTGTTATTTAAAATGTAACGTTAAAATGATGGTAAATTGAATGATAAAATCATGTTTTTTTCTCTCTCGTGTAATCGACTATTGTTTTCAGTGTCGACTAGTAGGAGATGTACCGTTTAATCGAGTAGTCGACTAGACCTGTACATCCCTAGTATGAATAGAAGTCAATGAGACAGTCTAGTGTGACTGCATCTTTACTCATAACTACGGTACACTTGTTGAGACAGTCCTCTTAGAGAAATCTACAGTAGAGTTAAGTGCTTTTGCTCAAGGGCATTATGGTCACACGCAAATTCCAGTTCGTAGATCTCTCCCTGACTGATATTTGTCCTGATCTGTAACTGCACTTCCACTACCCACATTGTGGGCCTCCAGGTGCTTGTGTAACAGTGATCTGCCTAATGGCTAGTGAGTCCAGGTCACATGACTAACGGTACATATTTGTTTGTTTACTAGTACAGATGAGCCGTTGTAAGGGTGTCTACGAAGCGTGCCAGCACTTACAACTCATTTCATGGTCGATTATGTATGATTGGGCATATGGACACGTGAAGGGTGAATGAGTTTGTCATCTAGAGTCAAAACTGACTCATTTCCTTTTGAATAATGACTTGTAACTTCCTAGCTTACATTTACAACAATCATTTAGTATAAAGACATAAATAGATGCTATTTAAGTATTTATGTCAAGGGTATGTGGGCTGCATTCCTCCTTACTGGATTCTGCTTGAATTTCTTTCACTTTTAACTTAGAGGTTATATGGAATGAACACGGCTTTTAGTAGAGGTCATTACAGCTCAACAGTGTCCCAGATAATAATTTATGTGAAGTCTGTATTATTAGGGCTCTACTGATTACAGATGTTGATTGAATTTATTGCATGATACATCATTTAATCAAACGAATAAGTAATCACATGTAATCAGTATTTTTTAATCTGTATGTATGTCCCAAATGAAGATAATTTTATTGTGCCAGAAAATTTTATTTCTGACATCTGACTGGCACCAGCTGGAGGTGGGGATAATCACTGGCTGTACCATCTCAGTGACCCTATTTGCGCTGGCAATGAATATGCTGGTCAAGGCAGCTGAAACAGAGTGCAGAGGTCCCCTCAGCAAGTCTGGAGTAAGGCAACCTCCCATAAGAGCCTTCTTGGACGACCTCACAGTGACAACAATGGCGGTACCAGGAGCCAGGTGGATCCTTCAGGGGTTGGAGAGATTCATGTCATGGGCAAGCATGAGCTTCAAACCTGCAAAGTCCAGGTCTTTGGTTCTAAAGAAGGGTAAGGTTACAGACAGATTCCGCTTCAGGCTGGGAGAATACCAGATCCCGTCAGTCACTGAGAGTCCAGTGAAGAGCCTTGGGAAGGTCTTCAACTGCAAACTGAGTGACAGAGACTCCGTCAAGGCAGCCGGTGCTGACCTGGATGGATGGTTGAGAACAGTGGATAAGTTTGGGCTCTCTGGAAGATTCAAGGCCTGGGTCAATCAGCATGGAATCCTCCCAAGAATCCTCTGGCCTCTGCTTATCTATGAGGTCCCCATGACTGTGGTAGAAGGTTTTGAGCAAAAGGTGAGCAGCTATCTACGCAGACGGCTGGGGCTACCGTGTAGCCTAAGTAACATCGGGCTATATGGGAACACCAACAAGCTCAGGCTCCCTTTTAGCTCAGTCAGGGAGGAGTTCATCGTTGCACGGGCACGGGAACATCTGCAGTACTCTGGATCCAGAGATGCCAAAGTGTCCGGCGCAGGGATTGTTGTGAGGACAGGAAGGAAGTGGAGGGCAGCCGAGGCAGTCCAGCAAGCAGAGACTCGGCTGAAGCACAAGGCCATCCTTGGAACAGTGGCGCAAGGCAGAGCCGGACTTGGGAGCCTAAGAGCGACCCGATATGACTCTGCCGGCGGAAAGGAGAGGCAGAGGCTGGTACAGGAGGAGGTGCGAGCTTCAGTTGAGGAAGAGCGAACCAGCAGAGTAGTGGCCATGCGGCAGCAAGGTGCCTGGATGAAGTGGGAGCAGGCGATGGAGCGGAGTATCACGTGCAAAGACATCTGGAAGTGGAACTCCCAGAGAATCAAGTTCTTGATTCAGGGGGTCTGTGATGTCCTCCCATGTCCATCCAACCTGTGCACATGGGGCAAAATAGAAACACCTGCATGCCCCCTTTGTTCCAAAGTAGGGACATTAGAACACATCCTGAGCAGCTGCTCCAAGGCGCTGGGTGAGGGCCGGTACCGATGGAGGCACGATCAGGTCCTCAAATCCATCGCTGAGGCAATCAGCAAGGGGATCAAGGACAGCCGACATACCCAAGCTACAGCCAAGGCCATTCACTTCATCAGGGAAGGACAAAAGCCAGAGAAAGCATCGAAAAACTGCTCTGTAGGTTTGCTCTCCGCAGCCCGGGACTGGGTAATGACAGTCGACCTGGAAAGGCAGCTGAAAATTCCAACACACATCACCCAGTCCAAATTGAGACCTGACATCATCTTGGTCTCTGAGGCCACAAAACAACTGATCTTGTTGGAGCTGACAGTGCCCTGGGAGGAGAGGATGGAGGAGGCTCAAGAGAGAAAGAGGGAGAAATACCAAGAACTGGTGGAGGATTGTCGGAGGAACGGATAGAGGACCAGGTGTATGCCAGTAGAGGTGGGCAGCAGGGGATTTGCTAGTCACTCCCTGAGCAAGGCTTATGGCACGCTGGGCATAACAGGTGCTAACCGAAGAACAGCCATAGGTAACAACGTGGAGGCAGCAGAAAAAGTTTCCAGATGGCTCTGGTTGAAGAGGGGAGAGCAGTGGGGGCAGTAGAATGCCACTTGGACACAGGCCGGGGTCTGATCAGCCTCGGTCGGGTCGCCAGGACAAGGGTGTCTGTTGTAAGACCCGAAACACCCAGTGACTCCTGAGAACAACACTGATGATGTGTCCAAGGTCGTGCATCGGAAGATGTTTTCTGTAAACTAAATTTAAAATTTTATTTTATTTTATTTTATTTTATTTTATTTACATGATTGCAAGATTTTTCTGGTGTTTTTGAAAGTCTGTTATGTTGACCGAGGCTGCATTTATTTAATAAAAAAATACAGTAATACAGTAATATTGTGAAATACTATTACAATTTAAAGTAATTTTAAATTTTAAAATATATAAGTGATGGCAAGCTAATTTTCATCAGCCATTACTCCAGTCTTCAGTGTGACATGATCATTCTAAAATAATTTGAATATGCTGATTTGGTGCTCAAGAAACTTTATCAATATTGAAAACAAATGCTACTTAATAATTTGTCAAAACTGTCATACATAATATATTTTTCATAATTCTTTGATGAATAGAAAGTTCAAAAGAACAATGTTTATTTGAAATGTAATTATTTTGTAACAGTATCTTTACTGTCACTTTGATCAATTTAAGGCATCTTTGCTGAATAAGTGTATTAATATCTTGACCCCAAACTTTTGAACAGTATAACTGTATTAAATTCACATGTAAATTGACAACCTTAATTCTAATTTTCATAGATATTCCCTTGTCCCATAGACACATTGAATTGTGCCTTCTCTCAGTTCTCTTTTCAGGGAACAAATCACTCCATTAACTTTCTGACATAAATTTCTTTTCTTATCGTCTTTCTCTTTCCCTTTCCCTTGTTCTTCTTTGAAGCCCAGTGAAGTACATGAGAGAATTGCTTCTTGGGAGAGTTTCTCTGGGAAAGAAACACTGCTCCATTGTTGCTGTCTCTTTCATCTGTTTTCCAAAGGTTTGTAAAATGCATTTGAAGGTATTGAAATTCAAATGTTCTTCCTCCCCTATCCTCCATGTTTTTGTGAGCGTGTGTATGTGCGTTGTACCGTTCACGCTCACTGGGTGTGTTTATTTTCAGTGGACTTATCGTTAGTGAGTATGGGTGTGTTTCTGCGCACTAGTGTGTCTGGATATCCCCCTAAAAACCGTCCAGTCTTGGTCGCAGTGGGTGGAGGGACGTGGTAGGTTGGGGGGAGTTTGTGTGTGTGTGTAGGAGAGAGTTCGACAGATGGTGGTCATGGATGGAACACAGTCTACGGATGAGACAGCAGCTTGCCCGCTCTGACTTTGGAAATGGATTGTTTTTAAACATTAGCGGCCCACGTTACAACATGATTTCCTATGAATACTTGTCTTTGTGGGTGGACACACACCGCAGAGAGTCTCTAGGGTTCTCATAGACTCTTTTCTCAGATCTTCCCATGCATTACCCTTCCCTGCACCTTAAAATGAACCTTCCCAGCTATTGATCAGCCCTTTTAGAGTGAAGCAGCACTGATTTATGTGCAGTCCTGCTAAACCTGCTGCTTTCAAACAGCTTGTGGGAAAAGAGCTTTGACGGAATTGGCTCTTTCTGTCTGCGGCTGGGTTTCCATCCATGTTTTTTTTTTTTTTTTTTGTACTTAGGGATGGGTTATATAGTGGTAGACACGATAAACTGGTAGAAACTTGACAAATGGTGTAAATGTTGTGTTATTGTTTCTGTTGTGGTTATGCTTATATGAGGTTGCAGTGTTGTGTCATCACAACTGAATTTTATGAAGCGACGAGAATACTTTTTGTACGAGAATACTTTTTGTACGAGAATACTTTTTGTACGCAAAGAAATTTATATTTAAATTGTACGCTTTGTGTAAATACACTTAGAATATGCATCCTTGTGTTGCGGCTGATACAGAAGAGCGTACGCTGCTTGCGTTCAGTGGATAATATCCAAAATGGCGCTACACTGACACAGAGAGTCAGAGAGAGGACGAATTGTTGAAGTCATTATTTTTATTTTCTTTACGTACAAAAAGAATTCTCGTCGCTTCATAAAATTCAAATTGATCCACTGATGGCAGATGGACTATCCTGACGATGTTTTTCATACTTTTCTGTGCCTTGACAGTGGTAATTACTTGGCAGTCAATGGGACAGTCACAAGCCTCCCGGTTTTCATCTAAAATATCTTAAATTGTTCCGAAGACGAACAAAGCTTTTACGTGTTTGGAACGACATGGGGGTAAGTGATTAATGACAAAATTTTCATTTTGGGGTGGAGTAACACTTTAACTTCCCAGAGCTGTTTGACAAACTCCCAGACACAAGGCATCTGCTGTCGATTGCTAGAAAAAGTTAATCAGAATGTTTTGCTCTAAACCGCAAATAGTTTATTGCATTTACTAAAAGACCCACAGTGGCTTCCATTTCTATTTTGCACCAATTTTCCCATAAGAAATGATTTTTTTGTCTTGACATGAGATGGAAATGCTGCATTGTTTGCAAGTAAAAGTACATTTATGCATTTGGCAGATACTTTTATCCAAAGCAGCTTTCAAGGTTTAAGTTTAAGGTTACTTTTTTCTGTTCATGCATTTCCTAGGAATTGAACCCAGGACCTTGGTATTGCTAGTGCTACGCTATACTGATTGAGCTACAGGAATAGAAATAAATAAAGACTTGGCTTTCAACAAAGATCGTATCTTGTGATATTTTATAATACTTTCGTCTTCATTTAATATTAAACAAAAGAGTATAGCGTTAATAGTCATCTGACAGGTTGCGCCACAGTCACATGCTGCAGGATCACGTGCAGTAGGTGCACCTTCCTTGTGTGATTCATTCACTCATTGATGAACTCATTCAGCATGACTTGCTCACAAGGACTCAACTCAGTAAAATGTATAACGGGTCATTCTATCTTCGTTGATTTCATTTATTTGTGTTGTATTGTTGTTGACATCACAATCACATGCACTATAGGGTCCAAACCTACAACCTTTTGGTTACCATCCCATATATTTATCCACTAGGCCACACCACTTCTCTCTATAAAACAAGGCATTATGTATGGGTATATAGAGGCCCCTTCTTCAGTCCAGCATCTGTGCACTTCATATGAAACACATCCCTCTGCAATTTCCTCATTTCACTCTAATGACTTGACGGACCTTGTGCTTATCTGGCCATTTGCTCCTAAAATAGAACTAATAGCCTATATATCTTGAACCTGTTCAGAGGCCGGTTGGTAAACCTACACTTTTATGAAATCCAATCAGTTTGGACTGGAATGATTGTTTTGTGTCAGTTAATCACAGTTCAATGATCCTGTGCCCCTAAAGACGGCGGCAACAAGCACCTGCTCTGTTCTTGCTCAGTCAAGGATTGTTCTGTTGATAGAGCTTCATTAGGACTGTTGAAGGTGTATGTTGGTGGGATTCAATAAGCTGCTTCGTCTCTTTATTCTTCTCAGAGCTGCCCAGTTAAGCATGGCTAGTACTAAAACAAGGACTTCAAAGTGTTTGTCAAACTATTCAGGTGGTCAATCCAGGTCGTAATGAACACATACACGCATACACACAGTCAATGGAAATATTATTTTGAAAATAATTTTAAATAACTACAAAAAAAATGTTTTGCTCAAATTGAGTCTATTTACTGATCTCTTAACTTGAGAGAGTCTAAAATCTGCCTCTTATCAGCATTTAAAAGGTATGTTTTTATGTTTTATACGATTCTCAGTATAAATTTTAATACCACAACAAACATGAATATGTAACAAATTTAACCAAATTGGTACTTTTGACATTATTTATATTAACACACAAACACACATAATATAGAACATGCACAAGCAAAAAAAGCAGATGCACAAATATTTATATTTTGACGACCATGATCAGAAATTTGATGACCAAGACAGAGAAAAAGAAAAAAGACAGCTTCCTCTGAATACTGGTAGTTCAACACAAGCTTTTTACTTGGTCTCTTGGGTATGGCCGTCAAAACAAAACATCCCATGGATTTGTTCCCATGACTACACCAAATATCTCCAAGTTAATTCATGTCAATACAATGGACTTCCCTTAGAGTCCTTTAAAAAAACTAAAACAAATAATTTACTTCATAGTTTCTGTCAGGTGTTGAGAGAGTAGCTCTGTTTCAAAACCCAATGAGATACCTACATCTAATAAATGATAAATTGATTTTATAATGAAAATTTTTTTTGTTTCATCCACCATCTTGAATCTCTCTCTCTCTTTTGTCTCAACAGAGTGAACCAAGCCATTCAAAGTATTTTTCTGGCTCTGGCGAGACGATAGATCCATTACCCAGCTCCACAGCAACAAAAAGAGCCATCCTTCAGAAGATGTAAGTACTGTTCTGATATACCTTGCGGTGATCCATCTACATCTTCATGTAATCTTTCCTCATTCCTCCAGTGCTAGGCAGGCTAAAGTCCAACCCCAACAGCGCCAAGATGATGATCAAGAGTCTAGATCAGCCCAATTCCAAGCTGAGAAGGGGTCTGCTGAAACATGTCATCCTGTCACCATATCATCTGGCAGCTTGCTCATGGGTGAGTCATTCGAGGAAGGGAAAGCCTTGTTATCATCTAAATTAAGTAACAGTAAAGAGGTCACCGAACCACATCTTGACGCTACCGGTCCGTGGAGACGACCACGGACCCCAAGCAGCTCAGGAGAAGACGATGAATGCCAAAAGACAAAAAGATTGCGTCTTGGAGAGCTTGCAGCGTCAAGCGATTCCAACAATCCCTCTTCCGGCATTGCCGCACCAGACTCCGTTCGCAGTCCCCAGCCTGAGATTTCACAGACTAACCAAAGCGGGCTGGCCGCAAGTTTGAGAGGCCTATCCGTCAAACCCATATTCTCTGGCTCCTCTATTAGTTCCAGATCTGTCGCCAGAGAGGGAAGGAAGGGGGGTGAGCCCAGAACATCCCGATTACGCCGGCTCAAGAAGTCCTGAGGGGCGCAGCGGCATAGAACGAGAGAGGATGTCTGACGCCACCACGATGGATGTTACAGTACACACTTCTACTGTAATACTGTCTGTCAGCGGCGGTTGCACAAGAGTTCACCACACACAGTCTCTGCACATACAGTACTTCCTTTTTCCCTTTAAAGTAAAAAACACAAAACTGCCTAAACGCTTGAATTAGATTACCAAGAAGCTCTCAAATATTTGAATAGACTCCACTAGCAACAGCTTAAAAGGAACTCAAGCAAACAGTAACTTCACTCTAAACAAAAACACGAATCCACTTCGCGTTTTCGGTGCAAGATTTGTATTTCAGACTAGCGGGAGCCGTTGAGCACACTGTGGCTTCAAGCCCAAATCTCTGGCTCCATCCGTCTGAAATCTCCACTCTTCCAGCTTCAGCTGAGCACATGATTGATTTCACTGTGTTCTCACATACACCGCGCTCCTTAAGCGATCGGGGGTTTTCACCGTTGGAGCCGACTGCCGTCTCCCTGCGGTTATTATTTGTAAATGTGTTATTGCTTTTCGTAACAGCTAAAAGTCTGCTGCAGGATGACTGACAACATTATGGAATGCTGTAGTGGTGCTCGCGTCCGATATTTGGCTAATCACGGGTGCAGTCGACATTGATTTAGTGCGTGATGGCAGGATGATTATATGTATGGACATAAATTCATTGAGTCACATGCTTTATTTTCCAGGCGTGCTTACAAATCACTCGATGTTTATGTATTTAGTATAATAGATATGTGTCATAAAAACGTTATCAGAATATACAAACATTGTGCTGTAATAATCCCATAACGTTGCAGTCGGAATGCTTCTGGTTTAGAGTTTGAACACATTTTAAACCAATTTCACTATATATTCTGATGTTATGTAATGACATTTGAATCATTAAAAATAGCAACTATTTGTTCTTAAACAATGTTTTTATTGAGATACTTGTGAACTAAATGCACACTCGTGTTTTACTATTACTTAATCATTAATAATAAAGGAATTCAGTTTTTTGACTTTGAATTATCTAGTGCTCAGAATGATATACTGTAACATTGGAGATCAACATTTAGCAAATTGAAGCTTAAAGTTGTGAAGTAACTGAAGTAGCAACAGATCTTTTCCATACTGTGACTTACATTCAAGTGTAACAGATTATCGAAAAAGAAAAATGTAGGTCTGTTTATTGGTTGTGAATTAGATTTTGAGATGGGTTGGGTTTAAGTGGACTAAATAATTGAAGAAGTCCAGCATACATCACCAAGGAGAAGATTGAGTTACGACATTTTGATTAAGGCCAGGATAATAACATGCATTTACAAATTAGAATTTTCAGTTCATGTCAACTTAAAAAGAAAAATTTTAACCATAAAAGAAAATGTCATCAACCCATTCCAAACCCGTTCAACTTTCTTTCTTCTGTGGAACACCAAAAGGAAATTCTGGAGGCTGTGCTGAGCACTCAATTTGATGCAATTACAATGAATGGAGACTGATGTTTTCAAGCTTCAGAAATGACACAGAGCACAATAAAATGATCATAAAAGTTACTTGTGCATTATATCCAAAGTGTTCAGAAGTTATAAAAAGCTTTCGTGTGAGAAACAGACTGAAGTTTTTTCACTGATATTCCAATGCTGCGACCGAATTGAGTCAGCGAGTTTATCTGGAGTCTGATTCATAAATCATTCAGACAGGTTTTATGAAATGGATCAACTGAATGATTGAGAAGATGTGATTCACAAGAATGATTAGTTCACAAATTGGACTTCACCGATTATAAGAAAAGCTAGAGTTGAACGGTCACTTAAATTTCTGACAATGACTTCAGAAGACTTTGAATATAGGGCATGAGTTGTATGAACCACTTTGATGATGTCTTTGTGTTCTTTTTGCACCTTGAAACCTCCAGTCCTCATTCATTTTGTACAGCCTTACTCTTCAGAATTTCTTTTTGCATTCCACAGAAAAAAGTCCGTAATATATGAACAAAACAACTTGAGGATGAGTAAATGATGACAGAATTTACATAATGCATGACTGGAAAACATTGGGAAACCACTTTCTTCTTCTCATCACCATAAGCTTTGCCTTTTACCCTGCAGATATTTTACTGAATACCTCATTCATCATGTAGAGAGGGAAGTTGATTCGCAGTGTCAGTCTTCAAATGGTGCAGAGTACAATCAGACCCGCACGGCTGTACCACGAAAAGACATTTAGACAGACCTTGTGCCTCACGTAACATTACATCAGCGTAAGAGAGGATTCGGCTCCTCCCAAAACAGCACAGTGGAGCACAAATCGAAAACAAACATTTAATTTTCCTTTTATACAAAATATTTAATAAATATAACATTCAAAAAATATTGCCAGGAACAAACTAAAAAACAAATTTACAATAAGGTCAAATATGAACACTGAATATTGCCATGATCTCATAGAATTTACAAATGTGATAAGCATGTCGGTTTGGTGTTTTAGTGAGCCTCGATATAAAAGAATATGAAAAGAACACTACATGTGCACAGCAATAGAAATGGACTCCTGAAAGCAAGGCAGTCATCTACAGTGTTTCCATTGGCCCCCTACTGTTCAAGTATTCACAGCCTAGCTTATGACATACTGCAAACCGAAGCGGAAGAGAAATGATTTGTGTGAATCAGGTTTACCAACAAGCAACTAAAAGACTCATGTTCCCTTTTATTTTAGATTTTTTTAATGATTTATTTTTTTCTTTTTTTCATCTGCGGCCGGCAAGCAATGTGTCTGCCACCAAGTATCCAAACAAAAAGCAGCTATGATGTTGACATTACCTGCATAGAGCAAGTAAGAGTTGGCAAAATACATACAATAGAAGTTTCAAATATTGAAATATCTGACAATGTATAAAAAGGAAAAAAAAAAAATCTCAGGCACACAAATGCCCATCTTGTTTTTCAAAAAATAGACTGCTTTTTCTTTTCGAAAATTTGGTATGTGAAACATGAAACAAATGTCGTCCGAACAAAGCTATAGACTTACAAAGCTATCAAAACCTTCAAAACTAGACAGGACATATAAATAAAAAGGAATGATATTTTAAGGCTCTTGATTATTAAGTTAATAAATCAAATATACACAGTGATTAATTAAAAAAAATATACATATCTACACTAAATTGACACAATTCTTCATATTGGCAGCAGAAAGCTGACCGACCTATCCCGCCCCAAGAAAAGAAAAATAATAAATAATTTTTTTGCTCTTTTTTTTTTTTTTTTTTCATACTCATTTCTGACAATTGCTGTGGTGCGTAGCTGTGAAGGCACTTTCAGTTCAGAACTAGAAATAAAACCAACTAGAGAGAGTTTCCACACAGCCGCTGGATAAGGAAGAAACAACTACTTTAGCTGTCAGAGCATTGTCATTATGAACGAAAATAACACTTAAAACTATTTGCAAACACTATGCAAACTTTTCAGACTCACTGAGATACTCAAACGTATCCACAAAAATAAAGACATTTGAAATGTGTACTTTTTTTTTTTTTTAACAATTTTTTTTCTTTTACGAAGGAAAACACTGGATGCGAAACGCAGCATTTGGGTTTTCCAGCCGTCCACAGCAACTATTACAATTGCCAGTGTGAAGCCAGCTTGTCAAAACTTAAATTAACACAGGGGTCTAGGCAAATAACAGCCTTGGAGTCCAGAACACAACGCAACAGTTTTAAGAATCACAGCCCCCCCGAGACCCTGCCAAATGACCTGTAAGTGCAACAGGGGATCGGTCGCACGGCAACACAGCTGCCTGCTATACGATATACTCCATCCTGTTTAAGCTCTGTGCCGTCTCCAAGTCTCTGTTGTCCTGTTTATTAGTCCAGTTTGGGTTTTTGTTGGGCGCGCGCTCCTCCCGCTCCACCAGCGTGTAGGCTGGCTGCTTGGTGAAGCGCGCTTTCTGCAGGTGTTTGTCCATCTCCTCTTCCTCCACCTCAGAGTTATGCATCCTAATTTTGGCAATGATGGAGTTCTTCCCCTCATAGTCTTTTATGGCCACGCCGTGGGCTGCGTGTTTCTCGATGGGGTTTTTGATTTGGTTGAGCTGCTCACGCACGTTATTGGTGGTATTGTCCTCTGTAGCTGAGGTAGTTGCGTTGCTGTGGGTGTTCTGTTTCCGCCGGCGGTGAATGCACCACAGGAAGGCTGAGGCCAGGGCGAGGATCCAGAGCACGATGAAGATGGAGCTGAGCAGAGGAACCAGGTAGTCTGGGGATAGAAGAACCAGAGGGACAGTTAGTCAGTATTTGGGACAACGAGAAGACTGCAAGGGAAAATGGTGAGCAATTGTGCATTGGAAACGAGAAAACCTTGGAGTCTGAAAACAGAAGTGGTGTAGGAAAAAATAATCCACACTTCAATTCAATAGCAACATTTTCCTATTTTGGACAAGACATACACTGTTTATACCCAGTCCCCTGGCCCAATCTGCAGAGGCTGGCTCACACGGTTTAAAGGTCTCTTAAGTTAGGAAGAGACTTAGCAGCTTGGCAGAAAAATAGGATGCCATTTTTGATAAACAGCATGCATAAAGAGGGCCCTGATGTCTAATCAAAGTTCCATCCAACCGGCAGAGCTGATGTAACATTCCATGGCTTCAATGACTTAAAGCTTCTTTTGACAGTTAAACATTGCTCAGGCAAGACAGACCAAGGACAGACAGTTCAACACGACTGGCCCTGACTGTGGAAACCTTAATACTTTAATTTTCCACTACTTTTCAGCAAAGATGGACCCAATGTCCAGTGTGATGGAGAGCTGCTTACCAGTTTTGGGGCTTGGTGTCTGGTGAACTCGTACGCCGGTGATGGCTTTGATGATGGTGCTGTTACCATTGTGCTTGCTCACCAAGTCAAATATTTGACCCGTAATGTCTTTGATAGGATTCCCATCCGACCTGGGCTCTTCTGCGGACTGCACAGGAAACATAGACTCATAAATGTCACAAAAGATGTACTTTTCTACAAATTCTGCCTTTCTTGAGATGTTTTAAAGAATGTAAAATGGAAGTCCAAAACATTTTTCAAAACATTATCTATTGTGTTCCACAGAAGAATGGAAGTCATGCAGGTTTGGAACGACATGAGTGTGAGTAGATGACAAAAAAACGTTTTCGTTAAATAGGAGATGTCCACCTTCTCTTAGCTGCAGCCTTAATTAGAAACACCTGAATCAGCTGATCTTCTAGAGTACTAGAAACTTCCTGTCAGATGTGTTGGAGCTAAAGGTGGCCCTCCAGAAAAATCTTTAAATGCTATTTTAGAGTCATTTAAACTTGTTGAAAAACTGTACTTACAATGCTGACGTGAATCTCGTTGCTGGCTGAAGAAGATGGCTCACAGGTGATGGACACAGTGTACTCTGCAGTGAGGTTCTTCAGCAGGTACCAGTGCCTCAGCTCATTACAAACATGTTCCACACTCAAGCCCTGTTGCAACAGAAAGATCTATTACGAGTTTGTTCACATTTAAGCGCTTTCCAACTAAATAATTAGCGCAATATGCATCTAAATCCCCAAAACTTCTTCTCGGTTTTTAGGTTTGTTTCCAATAACAGAGCAGACAGTGTGGGCAGGGTGAAAAGACCAAAATGAAAGATTTAGTCGGTTGGGAGAAAGTTAAAAAATGAGACGGCAAGGTTCTACCCCTGTCAAATATTAATCCTACACACTCCTCCCAAAGTTTCTGCAGCCCATTAGTAGAAGAACCACATGTTTTTTATGCTTGTCACTGTCCTTTGTTGCACTCGCTTGTCTCTCGTTCAGCAATTTGGGCTGGCTGGTGGGCAGCCGCCAGCGGTGTTTCTCAACAATGACTGCCTAAGTATTAAACCGTTACGGGATATTAGCTCAGGAATGTCTTGGTTCGGAAAGGGATACCGAGCCAGAGCTTATTGTACAAAATGTATTTCTTGTGCTTTTATTCATCTGAAGAAAAAGTGTTTGGATATGACAACAAAGCTTGCGAGAATCCAACCAGCATGGAAAACTTCACCCATGAGGAACGTTGTCTCCTAGATGAAGAGAATCTGATCTTTCACGCCCCACTGCGCTCTCAGTTCTCCACCGAATTAGAGAAGGGTGGAGGAGACGTTTGGAGAAGGGGGAAAACGGCTCAAAAGCTCATAATTCAATCGCTCTCCTCTGAAAGTATGACTCACTTGAGGCATGTTCTCCTTGTTAAAGGTGAACGTGATGTTGGCACAGCTGTCGTCCTGGTAAGAGAAGCTGGCGTGGCATTTGGAGGGTGGAGGGGGTGCAGGGGGCCAACACTCTCCGAGACTAGAACAGGGTTTGACAAAGCAGTGCTCTTCTTTGATGGGAACGCAGGATTGGCCAGCGGGACACCCACTTCTGGCCTTTCCTGCCCAACATGATTTCGGTCCACACCACATCTGAAGAAAAAAAGAGCCAAAATTAGGCATTTTTGATTGCATAATTAAGAGAAGTATTAGTAAATGCCTCAAGATTACGATGCAGCAGCAGCTAAGTTACCATGGTACAATGAATCTTTCCATTTTGACATTGGCAAATGTTGCAGTCTTCCTCCCATTTGGCACCATCAGCAGTTACTTGTCCGTTAGCAATACAGGGCCTCCCAATGACTGTGAACGACATCAACAGAAGAGCATGACATGGCAAGAAAGGAGTTGGTATGGTTTGATATTCTTGATTTAGTGTGTATATTTTCTATTTGTTTCTATTGTCACATTCATTGCAGGCGAAGTACATCAAATTGATGTGAACCGTCAAACTAAGGAGAATTTTTTGACAACTTTGACACTGTTAAGTCAACAATGTTAAGTCACTGCTTTGTAGGAAAGGAATGGTTTGGGAGATGTTAATGCAGGTCTTGATGTTCTTTTCAATAAGAACTAAGTGGTGTGTATCCTGTTTGCACAAGCTTTTATGACTCTCACCTTCTTGACACTCTGGTCCTGTTCTTCCAGGTGGACAAAGGCAGCGATAACCATTGATTTCATCTACGCAGGTAGAGCCAATTGCACAGGGAGAAGACTGACACTCGTTTATATCTGAAGGAATGAAGAGAATCTGTTAGGAATCATGCTCTGAACTTTTAAAGTCCCAAAACATTCCAGTTGCATGAATAGCAATAGGTATGGTCTTGTTTTCTAGTAAAAACATTGGAATATTTTTAAAAATGAAATAGATTTACCTAATAAGCAAGACTGATTGAGATGTTTAAGGCTTGTTTTCCAAGAATATCTTGAATTAAGGCTTGTTTTTTTGCTTAAAACAAGACAGCTGTCATGCCATCTTGCGTACTGAGTTTAATATTCCCAAAGAGATCATTTTGATTGAGGCGAGTTCATAAAGTATGACCGAACACCCTGTCCTGATGGACTATATCATCTTGGGCTCAGCTGACATTAACGTCATGAGCTCATTTGTAGGTTTGGATGCATCAAACAGTAAATCCTGAGTTATGTCTCGTGCAGCCAGATGAAAGCTTTTAAAAGAGCAAATGGAGCTCTGTAATCAGTCCTGGATAACCAGGCTGACTGGCTTTCAGTCACTGCAAGTCAGTTTCTCCCGAGGGGCCGTGAACATCAGCGCTGCAGAATGTGAGGACGCTGCTCGCTGTGCTGTTGGCATTCTGCCCAGAGGGCTGGCTAATTGGGTGGCTAGACCATGCATTTTGCTCCAGCTCTGTTTGTTTGTCTGTGTGTTGCACATTAACAGGGCTGACAACACTCACTTATGCGGCAGTCTGGCCCAGCGAAACCCGGAGCGCACTCGCAGCGGTACCAGTTTTCACCATCCACACATGTCCCGCTGTTGTAGCTATGGAGAGAGAAACACAGAAGGTCAGACACAGCTCAGTTCAGGCATTATTGCAGCATTACAAACAGGGTCCAAAAACAGCATTAGTCAAACACCAAAGGAGAGTCAAAACTGGCATGTTGACATACTGTATAAGAGCTGTTGGCTAATAGTGAGCCAAGTTTGAGTTTGGTCAACTAAAGTGGAAAAAGTGAAAAAAACAAAACAAAAAAAAAAACAAAACAAAAAAATCACTTAAAAAAAATATATTATATATATATATATATATATATATATATATATATATATATATATATATATATATATATATTTTTTTTTTTTTTTTTAAATGAAAATGGTTTAATATAAAGTTAATCAAAATGATTTAAATTATTAAATTAAAATAATAAAAATTCAAATAAAAAATGAATACAAAAAAAATCATATAAAATACAATGAATAAAGGAAAATAAAAAATAACCAAAAAAGCAAAAATTAATTAATTAAATAAATAAAATGAATACAAACATATTTAAAATAAAATGAATAAAATAACGTAAAATAAAAATACAAAATAATATAAAAATAAAATTGGTTAAAGTAACTCACCAGTGAATGGTAACTTTACAAGGACAATTGCTACAAAATTATTCTGTATATCACTCTGTAATGTCACTCTCAAAGACATACAAACTGTCTTCTAATAAAAACATCTGTCACAGCTTGCATGTCACAACTTTTACAACTATGCAAACACAGGTAAATCCAATTATTATAAGTACATTTTATCAGTTCACTGTTATCAGTGGACCCTAATTCCAAATGACAAAATCCTTATCAGATGAACTCATGCTAATCTGTTTTGCTGGGATATGTTATTGTGAACTCAGAATCTTGCTTAGACAACTTCTCGAGCAGATGAACTCGATGTCAAAAGCACAATAGGCAGCGAGCTTAACGCACCCTTGGAATGACAGAAGCTATGGGAGCGCCTGTTTCCCAGCACTGTGAGAGAGTGTGAGAAAGTGCGGCACAGCTGTATGGGCCTGTTTACAGCGGCAGGCTGTGTGCGTAAATGTTTTGCCAGGACTTACCATGGGTGTGGGTTGCAGTCGTTGGTATCTGAAAGAGAGAGAGAGAGAGAGAGAGAGAGAGAGAGAAGAGGGTTTGTTTCACTTCACACCCATGTGAGCACATAAGAACGAACACAACAGTCAACATGTCAGAGCTTGTGTCGGTGCACGCTTGCATCTGCGTGCTCGCGTGGGCGTCCAGTTTGGCACAGTCACTGATTGCTCGGTTACTAACTGACTCGCTGTCTCCAGCTTTTCTCTCTTAATTTTTAGGACTCCAGGTTTCTCCGTTCTCACAGAGCGAGAGGTGCACAACAATACATGAGAAAGGCACATCGAGGAGGAGAAAAAAGAAAGAGAAGCAGTGGGCTTGAGAAAGGGGGGGACATCTGTCTCCACTTTCCCTCATTTAAATTTTTCCTTCATAGCTGGCAGCAGCCGACAATGTCCAGCCAGGGTGAGGTGGGTTTAGAGAAAGAATGGAAAAGAACGAGCAAGACAAAGCCAGGAAAATGGATCCCTGCTTTATTCTCAGACTAAATGAAGGTTGAAAAATTAACTTTTATGAGTGAAACTATTCCCTCTTCCACTTTAAATCTACCTAGGAATTTAGCAGGCTGCGGTACTCACTCTCGGTGCAGGTGGATCCTTCCCAGCCTTCCTTGCAGACGCAGGTGAAGGAGTCACCACTGACCACACAGGTGCCTCCGTTTTCACATGGGTTGGGCAGACAGCTGCTGTTCTTGGCTGCAGAGGAGCCACAAGAGAGGTCAGAATGCTTTGAACTGAACAGATCAACACGAGTGCAACCACAACAAGACTGCCACACTTAAAACGGACCCGCTACATCTTGAAGCATTACCAAGTACAACATTTCCCAAGACTCGATCCAACTAAATTTCCCATCAAAGAATTGGAGCCGACTGTACGCCAGATATGATATTTTCTGCATCAAAGAAATCTGCAAAAATGCTCGTCCCAAAATCTGATGGGGTTATTTTACTGATCGTGCTATTTGAAGCGAATTGCAGCCAATACATTGACAGAAAGAGAGAGGGATTTCAATCTGTGAGCTAGAATGATTGAATGTGAACAGCGTTTCCCCCCTATTTTGCAGAGCAACTTCGTCTTAGTTTACATTTTAAACCATAAAACGGTTTCTGAATATTCAAGGGGTTTTCAAACCAAAGAGGCCATGAAAAATTTCAGTTATATTACATATTATTATATATTATATTAATTCACAATTTACATAACCATTACTACTATTTCATTCAATGATTGGTTGGAAATACAGTGCTATTGTAATACATTTAAATTAAATTTTTTTCTTATAATGCAGATAATATTTTAAGAATTTTTTAGCTTTAGTGCAACAACAAAATGAAAGTCAATTGTTTAATTGCTCTCACATTTTAGGAGGGGGTAATTTGCAAAGTGTTCAAATTTGGGGGTCCTTGGCATTATAAAGTTTTAAAACCCCTGAGCTAGAAATTTAGTGGTCATAATATTCTAGAAAGAATCAGTTTAAAAGGTTCTGAAGCACTCAAAAATAGTTGTAGCCAAATGATTTGCTGTACAGTTGTAGCTTGCAGGTTTGCTATAACTGCTTGCTCCAACATTGCACAGTGCATTTTCATGTAAAGTATGACCTTACAGCAAGAAGTGTGCTACAGGAGTTTGTGGGAATGCAGTTTTTTGATGCTTGATGCACAAGATGTATCACATTGTAGAGAAAGTGAATGGGCGTCACCCAAACTGACCTATGTTACATGTGGCTCCTTCCCAGCCAGGTGAGCACCTGCATTTGAAGATGTTCCCTTCATCATGGCACGTACCTCCATTGTTGCATGTGGCTTCATCACATTGACTGTCACCTGAAATTACAGTTGATCCAATAGTATTTTTTAACTCCATATGTACACGCTCACACACAAACAAAAACTCAACAAACTGGGTGGGTCATAAAAATAGTCTTTCGTACGGGAGTGGCAGGTTTTTCCCTTCCAGCCATTTTTACATTCGCAGTAGAAATCGTTCACCAGGTCTTGACATGCTCCCTTGTTCAGGCAGGGGTTCAAGCTGCAGTCATCTATGTCTGAGAAAATGGGGAGAAAAGAACAACAAAATGAGCTCAAAAAAGCACAAACATTTAGCAAAAGCAGAGAAAAATCTATTCAAGTGAACATACTGATTTCGCAGTGAACTCCTTCCCAGCCATCAGCACAAATGCACTGATAAACGTTCACCTTATCGATGCAAGTACCGCCATTGCGACATGGGTTACTCTCACAGTCATTTATATCTGAAAAAAGACCACAGACACCACAGAATTTAGGATCATCTACATAGAGGATAGGGATGCACAATATATCGGTTGATTGTCAGCCAATATTAATGATTTTGTTCATTGGGGCTGATATTGATTGGCTGATATTGCAATTTTAATTGCGCAAGCTCATTTTCTGTACTTTTACACTGAAATTACCTTTGCTGTCATCTAAAGCGCACTTAGTTAATTTTCAAAAACAGTAATAACTTAACACTGTTAAATGTAACCTTTAGCAAATCTCATATTGAATAATCATTTATCAGACTGCAAGTTATAACATTACTATGTGTAAATTCACCTAGAGCATTTAAAACAACTGATTTAATTTTTTATGTTTTAAATATTACAATATAATAATGTTTTAAAATACAAAAGTAAAAATGTATTTAGAATTTTAAATATCAGGTGTTTATCGGTTATTTGCGATAAAATGAAAATAACTGTAATATCGGTTCATGCCTATAATCTGATAATGTTTAGTCTTACTCTCATGGCAGTAGGTGCCTCTGAATCCTTCCTGACACTCGCACGTAAACTGGCCTCCAGCCTGACTCCTGCAGCGTCCGTGAGGACCACAGACGTTTGAGGAGATATATCGCACCCCTTCCGGCGTACTGTTGGATGCCACAGCAACAGTGCAGCTGTCAATCACTGTAAAAGAACAGAAACCCAGCTGTTAAAATAAAATTGTGAATTAAAACCTACAAAAGCTACACTAAACCCACATTACCCATTCTTCCAGTTTATTTCAATATTTTTGGGTTCACTTTCTACATTTTTACATCTACTTTTGCAGAAAAAGTGTGTGAGGAGGCCATTTGATGCACATAAGCCCTGAAAGAGTTGAAAGAAACTTGATGGGCTTATCTAGCTGTGGGGTTTGCCCCTCCTCAAACACACACACACACACACTTTTAAACATCCAAGGCAGAGAATCCCACCAAGTCATTACCACGAAGAACACACACAGCTGTTAATAAACTGGCAAACGTTCAGGAGGATTTGGGAATGGAGAAAGTGTTTAGGAGACTGTGTGTATGTGAGCTGTGTGTCCAGGGAGGTTACTATCAAATAGCTCACCATGAGCTGAAAAAGCCTCATGTAACAAAATAAGAGTTCTTTTTCCTCATCTTTCCCCCTGAAGGTGGTGGGAGAGTCCACGGGCCTGTAATCCAGTTTTACTCAGCAGCTGAACAATGGCATGCAACTGGCAGATCAGCTTACTATGGGTTTTAGGGGCGGTTTACAAAGAGATACAGAGACGGGATCCTTCCGAGACTGAGATTTCTCACCTTGGCATGATGTGGTTCGACAATGGTCCTTCAGGTGAGAGCAGTTTTTACCCTCGTAGTCATCGGGACATTTGCAGAAGTAGTCTGAGGCCAGGTTGAAACACTGTGCGCCGTTCTTACATGGGTTGGGCTGGCAGTAATCGATATCCAGCTACACCAGAGAAAGATTTACAAGAGGAGAAAAGAGAGCTCAATGATGAGGAGAAAATGATATCCAGGCATTTTTGGATTCTTACAAAACACAGAGCAACCCTCAACAGCCTCGACACAGCGTCTGCCAGGAAAAAGCGCACCAAAACACTCAGGAGAATAAAAACAAATAGAAGAATATTTTAAAGAGCTAGCCAAGCCCTGCCTGTCTCAAACCTAGCCCGTCTTTCGTTGTCTCGCTCTTTCTTCAGGGTACAACAAGAGCTGGGTGGATGAAGGTATACACTGTTTAAACATTTTTAAAGAAATTAATACTTTTATTCAGCTAAGATTCATTAAATTGATCAAAAGGGACAGTAAAAACTTTTATAATGTTTTTTTAAAAAAATTATATTTCAAATAAATGCTGTTCTTTTGAACATTTACAAGAATCCTGAAAAAAGTTACAGCTTCCACAAAAATATTAAGCAGCACAACTGTTTTTAACATTAATATTAAGAGGAAATGTTTCTTGAAAGCAAATTAGCATATTAGAATGATTTCTGAAGGATCATGTGATACTGAAGACTGGAGTAATGGCTGCTGAAAATAATATTTTAAAATATATTAAAGTAGAAAACAGTTATTTTCAATTCTAATAATATTTCACAATATTACGGTTTAAGTACTTTTTCAAAAACATTAAAAAGCTTACCAAGAAAATATATACAGTAGCTGTGATTCAAGTATTTTATATACAAAGATACCAAAAAATTGTCAAGAAAGAAAGCAGGAGTTTCTCTCACCTGACACAGCTGACCCGAGAAGCCGGCAGGACACAGACACTGAAATCCATTGACTTCATCCTGACACTGACCACCGTTTAGGCAGGGACTGCTAGCACACTCGTCCACGTCCTTGTCACAGTGTTCACCCGAATAGCCAGGAGGGCAAAGACAGCGGTAACCATTCACCAAATCCTGTCAAAAATGAGACAGAGAACTCTTAAAGCTACAATAACAGTGTAGTGACCAAGGTAAAATCATCTCTGTGCCATGATCATGGGCACACTTTCCTGGCACTAACCCCCTAAAAAATAAATTTTCAGCTTAGAAGGCTTACATTTTTTTTGTACAGCACTTCTGAGAATGAATGGTATCAATATGTCAGCCTCAGATGGCACACCCATGAACTGTTCATGTTTCTGTTCTGGATGTTTACAGTTTCTAGTCTTCTACAATAAGCCCTTCTGGAGATGAACTAGTCACTGGATTTGTCAAAGTTTGAGAGGTTCATGGCATTAAGCCTTAGAAAAGGTGTTTTGTTTGAAGCAGTCAGTAGCAATTAAAAGGGATATCCTTGAGCACACCTGTACATTCCACTTTGTTCTCAGTTATATCCGATTTCAGATAAACCCATCACTAAACATCACATACAAAATAACTAGCTGTACTTGGCCACTTTACA
Organism: Spinibarbus caldwelli; assembly: GCA_039654775.1. Taxonomy (NCBI): domain Eukaryota; kingdom Metazoa; phylum Chordata; class Actinopteri; order Cypriniformes; family Cyprinidae; genus Spinibarbus; species Spinibarbus caldwelli. The sequence continues at coordinate 10,172,606 of CM077243.1, forward strand.
TGCCAGCCCCTTCCTGCTTAAGTGAAACAACAGAATATTACACTACCGTTCACAATTTTGGGGTCGGTAAGATTTTTTATGGTTTTGAAAGGCCTCACCAAAGCTGCACTGCTCAAAAATGCAGTAAAAACAGAAATATTGTGAAATATTATTGCCATTCCTAATAATTGTTTTCCAATTTAATATATTATAAATGTTATTTATTCTTGTGATGTCAGAGCTGAATTTTCATCCATTACTCCAGTCCTCAGTATCACATGATCCTTCAGAAATCATTCTAATATTCTGATTTGGTGAATTTCATATTATCAATGTTGATATTTTTTGTGGAAATCTTTGATGAATAGAGAGTTCAAAAGAACAGTATTTTTTGAAATAGAAATCTTTTGTAACATTATAATAGTTAACTGTCATTTTTGATCAATTTAATGCATCCTGGCTGAATAAAAGTATTAATTTCTTACAAACCCCAAACATCTGAATAGTAGTGTACATTGATAGTAAAAGATCAGAAGATCTCCTACCTTGCAAGTTCCTCCATTCAGACATTGACCCTGGCAGTCATTTATGTCTGAAATTGAGAGAAATATGTCTGAATTTTTAAGCCAAAAACAGCAGATACAAAGCACATGCAGAGATAAAAAGAAAAATACAGATTGTTATACTCACTCATATCACAATTCTGACCTCTCCAGCCAGGGAGACACTCGCAGAAATATCCACCAATCAGATTGTGGCATGACTTGGCATTCACACATGGCTTGTCGTCACATTCATTGGCATCTTTGAAAATCAATTTTGTGATTAACGCCTAGTTCAAAGCATGATGAAAGTCAGACTTCAAATTACTCCACTAATCTCTCACCAATCAGACACATTTTGCCGGTCCAGTGAGGAGGGCAGGTACATTTGAAGCCATTAACCAAATCCTGACAGGTGCCTCCATGTTTGCATGGGTTGGGTGTACAGTCATCCACATCTGTGAGATCAGAGCAGGTTAGACAATTCAAGTGTTGCTGGATATCTTCTTCTGAGTGTGTTTGTGTGCCTTCTTACTGATTTCGCACGATGGGCCGCTCCAGCCGACTGCACAGTGGCACTCGTAACCCTGACTGGTCTCCTTGCATGTCCCTCCATTCGCACAAGGGTTGGACAGACAGGCATGTTCAGCTGTGAAGGCAAGAATATAGTATCACTAGTTTGCAATTTTTATTGATTTTTCACCTGAAAATTAAAATCTGTCATTATTTACTCACCCTCATGCGGTTTCAAACTCCCTTGTGAGGCTATATGAACATTAAATTAAAACTTAAAATTTGTTTAGAATTAGAAAGTTTGAAACTGCATGAGGATGAGTAAAATAAATAAAATTTTCATTTACTATAGGTCTGATATACTCTCAAGTCTGCCTCTACATTGACCAGAGTATGTTGATGTAACCTTTGCACTGCAGTCACATGACTGACCCCATTAACTTAACAGTTAGTTAAGCTTTTATCTCCCTGCTTGAGACTGAACGATTCCTCCAATGGTTTGGATAGGGGAAGATTTCACTGAGGTTGTCCCCACCCTGAGGGCTTGAATCTGGATCATATGAATCCGAGAGGAGGATGGGGAGAAAAAAAGCCATGACGGTCCATCTGGCAGATTTCATCACTATACCCATCCAACCACTGACTGTCAAAACAGACGAGATTCACTGGCAGGACATATCATAACAGAGGATTAGCAGACCTGGGCGCCCTTCCTGACACTGTAGACAGTTAAAGCCCGAGGTCTGACATCATTTGATCCCCCATAGGCTCATTATGCTTCAGAGTCATAAACAGGGAAAGATGGTAAAACTCTTGGGCAGTACTGCTACAATAAACCACACACACTCACACACACAGAAAAAAAGTCTCAAAGGTACACATTTTTGGCTCATTTACTTCCAAAATGTTTATAGAAGTACCTTAAGGGTACATATGAAGAGTTCATTTGCAAAAACCGACCACGTTTTTTTTATTGCGCATTCCAACTAATATCAATCAAACTGCAGTTGGGTTATTTTGATTAAGTAATAATAACTTAAATACAGGTAATTTACAAAATTAAAGTTCATTGAAAGTATTTATTTATTTATTTTTTTTACATATTAAAAGTTTGTTTTATAGCAAAAGCAGGTAACTCCAACAGTCGTTTTTTTGGCAAATGCAGATAACTCCACATTTCATGTTTTAGAGTTAAAAAAACACTCATTTAATCTTTGTAATCTCCTCAGATGACAATGTAGATGCCTGACAAAGGTTGTTGTTGTTGTGATCATAGACTGTATGGATGTGATTACACGCAATACACGGAGCTTTTCCTTCACCATTGTAACGCGCTGCTTTTGCAAGGTTCCGTGAAAACATTTGAGCTTTTATTTTCCTTTTACGCCCTGAAGAAGATATCACAGGTTCATCAAGTTCGTTGAAATTATCCATCCTCGATCACTTTTAGTCAGCTTTGACGAAACTCCTCTCAGCTAGGGCGTCTTTTCGAAGTGAAAGTAGCCTTGTCACCTGACCTGAAAACAGCGCGCTGATTCGCTAAAATGGACTTCCCGGCTTCTGTTCAAAAACAACAAGGGCACTTGTCGGCTTTTGCAGTAAACGTGAACTGGAGATGCCTTGAAAGTGGACAATACCGGCTTTTTTGACAAAACGTGTTTAGTGTTCAGATCGCGCTACATGTGGAGAATAATGCACGGCAATCAGCTCATTTTTTTTTAAGTGGCGTTTATCGGTTTTTGCAAATGAACTCTTCATATATTACTCTAAGGTTGTAATTTGTACCTTTTAGGGTTAGATAAGGCACTCATTGCTAAATTAAGTGCACACTTGATGAATGGCCAGAACCAAACTTAACTTAACTTCAAATCAAAGTTCTTATACACTGAAAAAAAAAAAGGTGTACTTTGAAACAATTTTCAATCAGAAATTGCTAGTAAATTTCAAAAATAATTACAAAGAAATGGCAAATAACGTTAAATTAGACATGAAATTTTTTTTTTTTTTTTTTTTGTAAAACAATCCAATTTTCACAGTATAGAGCTTTTCAGAAGCATCGTAAACTTCAAACACACCATATTTAAGTGCAAAATACAAAAAGGGGACCTTAAAATGGAATGACGAGTTCAAAAAATGAAGAAACAGGAAAAAGAACACCTGAGGAAGCACAATACTCACATTTGCTACACAAAACAACTAGTCTCAGCCTCAAAAACGGTCTTTTCACTAACTGTCTGATGCATATTGAATACAAAATGGTCAAAAATTACCATATCCGAGTGGTTTATTATTGTGATATCACTATTTCAGATTAACCAATACCTAAAGAGCACATAAAACAAAATGTGTGATTGGACTCTTTTCATGTCAGACAGACAGACCTTCCTGACTAATTGGATGTTTTTGGACACAGTCTGCAAACTGAATAAGACTTTAATCTGATGTTTGAAAGTGTGGCTAGCAAGACTACAGCATGACAGACTCACCTTGTTCACAGTTGACCCCAGAGTAGCCGTCTTCACAAGAGCACTGGTATTTGTCAGGCCCTGTATTGCTGCACGTTCCTCCATTCAGACATGGCTGGTGAGTTCCACAGTAGTTTAGATCTGAGAGGTAAGAACAGGATTAGTATCGAATGTTAGGAAACAAAAACAGAGACATAATAAGTAAAATGAAAGCGTTTTTACCTTTGTCACAGAGTTGTCCACCCCAGTTAGTGTCACAGAGGCACTGCCAGGGTTCAACGCAGGTTCCATGTACACAGCCCGGATGAGGGATGCACTTATCACAGTATGGACCCTGCCAGCCGTACAGACACCTGAAAAAGACAAAAAGACACTAAGGTAAGGATTTATAAATGGAAAATGACCACTATAAATGGCAAGTGTCACTAAATGTCAGTATATATATACATACATTTATATATATACCAGAGGAATTTTCTGCATAGCGGTAGTGTTAATATTTACAGTTTTTTTGTTTTGTTTTAATCATACTGATTTTGAAATTTTAGACTAAATTACCTACTACCTTTAGTCCAGTTTGTTTTTCCATTCTACCCATTTTTTTCTGAATAATATGGCATTTTATATGTATATAATGCATTTGAGTAAGATGAAGTTATCATTTGAGTTATCATGGACAGAATGAATAAAAAAATCTGTCATTTCATGACAAGATTAACAGTGCAAAACAATTTTCAACAGTATTACTTTAATGACGTTATTTTGATTAAAAAGAGAAGAAAATGTTCTTGTTTAGCCTTTGAAAATTGAAAAAAATATTCACCCACACCTCTTAGAATGAGTTTGTTTTTCCCAGTTCTCTCATTTTCTCAAGAGGCGTCAGGGTTGAAGAAGTATGTTCTCTTATAACGACAACACCACACGAAAACAATGTGTAGTGATTTTCTGAAGCATAATTTGCCATCATTTTCTCAAAGTACTTATCAAAACTTTTTAGAAAAGTGTTGTTTTTCAGGACGTTCAATGCTAAAAGGTTACCCTTCCATAAACCCTGTTTTAAAAGTTCGCTCCAGCCCACTGGGAAAAGGGAACCGCCGACAGCTTCTTGTCTGATTATTTAATGCCAAGCCATGCAAACAACAAACAGCAGCTTTAAAACTCCACTGGGTCTTTTGGAGAGACTAACATTAGCTTGTGGCAGGACACTCTGTCTCAATAAAAGCAGAGCGGCTTGGCCCCAGAACTGCTCGGACTGTCTGGGAGGAGGGGGGATTTTGTTTGTAAACTGCTCCATTGGCCAATGTATCTATGGCGGGTTCTTTTGCATTCTCACTCCTGTTCCCATGTAGCCGTTCTCCGCCCAGGGAACGAAAAAACAGGGTCAGATCTACAGCCACAGAATATCTCGAAGCCTGTAATTAAAAGCCATCTCCAAAACAGCTCAGCAATAGCTCTCCCCTACACTTCCCCCTTAAGATAGCAGTAATTAAACAGCCTGAGCGATAACCTGCTTCTTAAAAAAGGATTCAGATGAGATATTAAGTCACTTGAGCGCTTAGCCACAGGAAAACAGACTGCCCTCTGGGGAAAAAAGAAAACAATTAGCCTGAGGTGGCAGTTCAGCTGTAAAAATAAACACGGTGGTTGAGGAAACCTCTCTCTGTGATTAAAGACAACTCTTTTTAAACGTGCGAGAAGATTTCGACTATGAGAAACATTCACAAATCCCAATTTCACATCAGCAAAGTGACTTTGAATGATATTAAAGCAAAAATATGGCATTAAAGCAGCATGGCTGAGTAACATTTTCACCTCGACTGTAGGCCTCAGCGGTTCCAATTTAGCAGAGTGAGAGCTCTTGTTACAACAGTTGCACAATTGCATGGTTGTGTGTTTTGGCAAGCTTTCAGTGAGAGATGAATAGGTAATGGAATATAATCATGCCAGATGTAACAAAGAGCTGAGGTTTTAGTATGCATTGAATTCCGTAGACTTCCAGCCTTGATCTTGAACCGTTTCAGAGATGGTACAATGATGATAAAAAAAGATCTTTGTAACAAAACATCACTAACGTCAGTCTGTTGACCAAAAAACATGCAAACACCTATAATGAACCTATGAAAAACCAGAAAAAGCCCAATGCAAAACCTGCCGTGACTTGCCCCAACCAATAGAAGATCAGTTTGTTGCACAAGAAATTCAATTTTCATTAACTCGATGCCCTACTCAACACAAATAAGTTACACATGACGCATTCCTTTATGATGAAGCAGAAAACCTAGTTTTTTTGCATTTTTTCCTATGCATGCTGCAGTCGGACATATTACGAAGCAAAACCTAACTCAAGAAAAAAAAAAATCAAGGAAAACATGCTGTTATGGAAGGATGAAAAAAACCTGCAAAATTGCATCAAATTCTGTTCTCTAGGGAAACAACACATTAGAATAAACCACCATGTTATTTTATTACATATTAAACACGCCAATTAGTTTATGACATATTTTTCATGCGTTACAAAAGAGAACAAAAGTATTTATGCACTCATAAATCACTGAGCTATAGCTCTATACGAACACACACAGATACACATCGCTTTCTCTTCCCCTGTGGCCAAATTCATACATCATTAGTAAAACAAGCAGTGCATTTTAAAACCCAATTAAAGATTGAACTTGGCAGATGATGGTTTTTAGCTAAGGCTTCAACATCTCGCCAGACAAAAGCAAAACATTAAATGGCTAAAAATAGCTTTGTGCTTCAGTTGTCTTTACAACATGGCCTTATTGACACCATCTCACTGCTGAAAGCCAGCCATGTTGGAATATTTGGAGGTGGATGTCAGTAATTTGTGCTGTCATTGTCTGTGGACCAGAAACAGAGCTTGAGCTATCAGACCCTGGATTCTAACAAGATTTAACCATGAGCCTCTAGTTGCAGTGATAGCTTGTACTGTTGCATCTTTCACACTTTAACAAGGCTTGACTTGTTGCTCAAAACGTTAAAGAGCACGGCTGAGGACAAAATAAACCTGGTGACAGTGTAAAGTACTTTTTTGCAGGAAATGCCACAGAAATGTAGAATAATATTGCAAATAACTCACTTGCAGCCACCTGGTTGCTTACAAGATCCATGTTCAGTGCTGCAACCTTGTCTGCAAATTGCTGGAAAACAGAAAGAGTGGGAATGAATGAGAATAAGTTTGTTCCCCATCCTCGCTGGGCCATGTAAGATATACCATGGGCCTCACTGTCCCCTGTTCACCCATGAAAACATTTTGGCAATGTATGGGGCGGGAATCTTTCAAACCCCTGACCAGCCTAACTGAATCCTACTCTAATTTGAGTCCTGTCGTCAGGCTTCGGGTGCTGCGCTCTCCGTTCACTGCTTATTCCAAACTATTACCCTCACCACCAGCCTCTTGAAATGGCAACTGTTTGAAAGCATTTGAGTCAACAGTTTACTTCATTATCAGATGCATTCAGGGATGGCCAAATCAATGAAACTGATACAATTTTGTCCTTCATGATTGTTAAATAAAGATGAAAAAACATTGTATAGAAATTAGTCTTGGAAGTAATTTATAGAATATAAATGTAAAATATTATTTAATATTTATACATATCATATAATAATATTTTAGAGTTGAGCATAATTGGAAAATGTACAAAAGGTTGGGGTCAGTAGGATTTTTTTAAAGATTTATTTAAGACTTTAATATTATATTTTAATTTTTTTAAACTTTCTATTCATTAGAAAATCCTAAAAACTGACAATTTCCACAAAATATTAATCAGCCATGTTTTTAAAATTGATAATAATAAGATTAATATATAATAATTAATAAATAGGCAATATTTTTTGAGCACCAAATCAGTATATTAGAATGTATTCTGTATGTATTCACATAGAATATATGTGAAAACTCAGCTTTGCATCACAGGAAAAAAATACATGTTAAAATATATTAAAATTAATAATTATTTTACATTGCAATAATATTTCCACAATATTACTGTTTTTACTATATTTTTGATTAAATAAATAAAAAAAAAAAAAAAAAAAAAAAAAAAAAATTTGGCAGTAGCCTAGTCTGCTTGCTCACCTGTATTGCAGTCAGGACCTGTCCATCCTTCCAGGCAGGTCTTGTTGCCATTCTGGTCACAGGTGTAATGTCCAAAGAACTCGTCACGTGGCCGGCAGAACTTGTTGCATCCAAAGCCGTAGTAGTGTTCATCGCAGGTCACCCGGATCTGGTACTCAAACTGAGCGATGGCGCCGTTGTGGGTCAGGCTCTGCCATTGTCGATTTGGGTTGATCATGCCAGAGTGGTATGCTTTCTCGATGAGCTTTCCACCTGAACAGTCAATGCGTAACAGTTAGAAAGGCCTTGACACAATAATACCACACACAATTCAAAGAGTTAAAGGTTAACCGAGAAACTTTAATGTCTCGATATCTAGTTGCTCACAGATATCGCTGGCCTTAAATGACCCCTCATGTTTATAGCTGAAGGAAAAGCCACAATCACTATTAATTACTTTGTGCAAATAATATGTAACCCTAATTGCAGCCAGGACTCATGACATCATGAATAAACACTGTCTTGCTCACTTTCTCTCTCTCTCTCTCTCTCTCTCTCTCTCTCTCTCTGACATATTCACCCCAGTAGATTCAGATCCCATTCAGAGACGTGGATTAGAGCAGGGGTTGTCTGGAGACTCCCAGGTGGCCACAAGATAAAATAATTTTTTTTTTTTTGTATTAAATTAGCACTAATACTTATTTCAATTATTTTGAATTTTTCCTGCTAATATTTTAATCGTTTATTTTGGATTTAGTAAAATGGCAAAGTAAATTCTAATGTTAATTTTTACATTTTTATTTGTTTTTATAATATCAGTCATGAGTTCAAAGGTCAAACACGTTTGTCTATCGCATATTTATATAGAAAAACAATGAAAAAGCAACAAAGTCAAATTCAAAAACATATTCTGTGTGAACGACCCCTAAATGAGTCTTAAAATAAATAGCAGCCTTTATATTTATGGAAGGGAATCATCCTTGGCATCAAGTTTGAAAACCCCTTGATTAGAACAGATGAATGTAGAATCTGAGAGACACTTACTGGAAATAAATGTATGTAAATACTAGTAAACTAAGTAAACTGACATGTATTCCTTTCAAACCACAATCAAACACCCGCCCACTCACCCACAAATTTCATCCTTAAATTCTTATACTCCCAGCTAGGGCTGGGCTGTGTTTCTCAAAAGCACTGCAAGCATAAGTAGACTGCAGAAACCACTGGCACTAGTGGTCTCTATGATCTACTTCTGTCATGATGCAGTCCTGGGCATCATGACAGCATATTCTGAACATGTGACAGTAGAAATGTGGTAGAGGTAATGTTTTACCACAGATAATTCATCTGTGTTGACTGAAAATACAGAACGCAACATGTCCAAAACAAGTCAAGATACAGAAAAACTTATCAAGGGGTGTTTGTTAGGCACAACGTCAAGCAAAGTATACAATTTTTGCAGCCACCAAGCAACATCTCAAGTTGCTTTTTATGTTTTAGAACAGCTTCAAACATTTTCAATGTTTTATCCCAAAATATTAAAATGTAATTAATATTAAATATTTTATCCCACATGCTTATTAATTAGGCTATATAAACTTTATTATAATAGTATATAAACTTAAATTATCATGGTATATAATGGTCTTTATTGTTACAGTGATGTAAAATTGTTTCTACACTAACAAGACTTTGGTCATACTTCCCATCTCCATTCCTATCTGTGCTGTTTCTACCCACAGAAGATGAGGTAAGCTGACAGCTCACATCTTTCACCATTTCATTCCTGACTAGAACAGAGGACAATGAAATGTCTCTTCCTCCCTTTCACATAAACACTTATCTTTAAAGTTCTCTGCAAACTGATACAACATGGGTGGATTTATTCCTAGAGGAGGTAGAAAGAGTGAAAAGAGATAATATTATGGAGGCCAGGTGGGCCTATAGTTCATAGGACTCTGGAATGCAGAGGGCCATTGAGGCATTTCACTTGCACCCTGAACCCTGCGGACAGAGCCAAGTGTCACGTCTTTACTACCTGCAGCCTGATCCACTTCACTGTGGGGTGAGGAAGTCACATTAAACTGACAGAAAAAACTCTGCACCCTCAGGACAAGGAATAAGGAGAGTTGCTAGCAAAAATGAAAAACAAATTCTACTAATGATATGGATATATAATTGTTAAATATTTGATAAACAACCATTCAAAAGTTTGGGGTCAGTAAGATTTTAAGAAATTAAAACTTGTTTTCAGCAAGGACACATTAAGTTGACTAAAAGTGACAGTAAAGACATTTATAATGCTAAAAGATTTCTATTTCATGTTGTTCTTTGAACTTTATTCAATAATCTCATGAATCCTCTTATCAAAGTATTTTTTTTTTTTTTTACCATGGTTTCCACAAACATATTAAGCAGCACAACATTTTCAACATTGATAATAACAGGACATGATTCTTGTTTTTACTGTATTTTTTTATAAAAGAAAAAAAAGCAGCCTAAGTGAGCATAAGAGACTTTAAAAAACATTTTCAAAAACATTACAAAAAATCTTACCAACCCCAAACTTATAAAAGTGTTTGTCAAATGCATTTGTTTGACATTTTTAACCAAAGCAACTTGCAATGTATTTAAGGTACTGTACACATTTGATCAGTTTCTACATTCCCTGGGAATCAGATCCATGACTTTGGTGTTGCCAGCACCATGTTCCACTGTTTGAGCTGGTACAGCTTTAAAAAAGTAGAAAGTTTTGGCCTAAATCTACCTTTGGTGGACAATATGTTATTTTACAATATTTAGAAAACTAAAGTTGTTACTAAATCTTCTCAAAATACAGAAAAGCACAAATGTAAGCAAGTCTGAATTGGCAACAGATTTGGGGATTTCCAGATTCTAATATTTCATTCAAATGTTCAAAGTCCAATAAACAGAAATAAACGCCTCTAAAATGTAGCACAACACATATTTAGAAGTATTTTAAAAGACAACCAATCCAAAGAGTAAAATTATAGGTTATAGCATCAGAGAAACCATTTGCATATGCAGTCTGTATGCTTATACATACTGTAGAGTGTAGAACAAGAGTACTTCAACATAAGCATTTCTGCAACAAAATCTATGAACTTAGAATGTCTGGATCATGGCTGAAAGTCGCTATATAAGTTAATGGTAACACAACCCAGAAGAGCTATTCAAATGAACTCCACCAGACTCAGTTTAGTGTCTAAATGGGATTGTTTCTGGAGTGTTAAGCCCTGTTGAGGTGTAAGAAGAGAGAGGTTATATCAAACATAACCTTGTGCTTGAGCTATGCACCGTGACAGAGAGGCCGTGAGACCTTGACTGCCAACACCTGCCATTAGTCATCAGGTATTCGGAAACATTTTCATAAGCGTGAGGCCCCCTCAACAATGTTTCTCACAGACACACACACACAGTCTTCCTCTTCTTCTCTTCCCTGTCGTGTCACACACACCTGTCAGCACATTTGGTTTAAAGACTAGCATGCTATGAGCGGAAATGGTACAAAAACAAACTTAAATTTCTTACATTTCGCAGTTTAAACAAAAGAAAAAAAGTTATGAGTAGAAACAAAACAAAACAAACTTAAATGTCTTAAAATTCCCAGTTTAAACAAAAGAAAAAAAAGTTACGCAGAAGAAACAAAACAAAACAAAAATAGAAACAAATCAAAAAAAGCAAGTAACAAAGAAAGAGCATCAAAGAAAGAAACAAACAAAACAGACACAATATATCAACCAAAAAGCAAATAAAAACAAACAGCCAAAGATCATGCTACTTACTTTCGCTGGCGGTATCATTATTGAAGTCCAAGGCCTCCACTATCAACGTGTAGGATCTCTGAAAGAGAAAAACACACATGCAGTCAGCAATGAAACCAAAACAAAGAAACATCAAAGATCATTTTACATCAACAGAGCTTTAGTCAGGGACCTTGACTCGTAACCAATAAACACCAATGACAAAATGTGACCATGGGGACACGCTTAGAAATGTGGCGTGAAAGATCAGAAGAATAATACAACCTTCACCTTATCTGGTAGTGCAGTATCACCATCTTTACAATTTAAACAATGACTGGCAGAATAGATCAACAAGCATCCATGTTTTGGTAATGTAACTGTGGGAGACCAAGCAGCTCTCTAACCTTCACAGTACACCTGAGTGACACTTTATAACATTATTTAATCAACAAATTTGTTAATTCAAACATATTTGCTTGTGCACATGAAATTAAACTATTACATTTGGTGCAACTTGAGCTGTTTCTTTACAAAAGTTTTTAATAATAATGAATAAAAATGTAATTAATATTAGTAATAATAAGCTTTATTTGTATAGCACCTTTCATACAAAGAATGCAGCAAAAAGTAATTCAAATAAAATGAGATTAAAGATGAAATCCCCTTTGTAATGATTATAAAAGATAAAATTATTACATACATATAAAATGGAAATTCAAACCAAGTAATAAGGAAACAAAACAAATGAAACCGATTTAGGCTTTTCATTGTGCTTGAACATTGCAGCATCAGGCTGTTTCTGAAATTTTTTCCCAGATAATAATGAAATTTCCAGAAATGATAAACCTCAGACTTCTTTTACATGTGTGTGTTTTTTATGTGTGAGGGTCTAGTAGAGTTGAATCGCTGGGTCATGTTATTCTCACTGACAGTTATGTGGCATCAGTTCAGCAGTCATTGTAAGGACATTAGGTCCAACATTTTGTACATTCAAAGAAGTCCTTCTATCTTAGTACTAACTTTATTATATAAAGCAGCCATTTAATTTGTGGACTGACAAATTGGAAGGAAACATCTATCCTGTTTTGACTATATAGTAGTTGAGAGAAACAGTGATGAATTGAATGGCTGCATCTGGTGCTTTAATAAATACAGTGATGCTGAATGATTCATATCAATTTACCACATTATTTACATGGTACTCCAAGAATACTACAAATTGACCCAAGAGGTAAAGGTTTGGCTGGCGAGTGAAATCCACTGGTAGATGCCATAACTACACCATTAGCGGGCTAAAAACAACTTTTCCCATTGAAACGTTTGGGATTGTAAATGTTCTTGTGGTGCCAATCAGCAAAGTCTTGATGTCATTTTTCTGCCAGTCACAGAGTTGTTGGTTGGCTGATGTCATCATGTGATTAGTCAAATGACATTTATGGCTCAGGTTATTGGCTAATGTATGCAGATGCTCTTGAGCAATGGTGGTGGAAATCAAATTGTGGACTTCCTTTCTGTACCAGTTGAGCAATGGGAATGCTAACAGTCCAGTACTGTCCAGTATTACAGACCTCCTTGGTTCTACCAAGGTTTATATTTAAAAATGTATATATATTTTTTTTATCTCGTCCACTTATACAGTACACACATACTAATAAATTCCCACTAATGTCCATTCTGCATAATTACCTCACATGACAGAAAGAGTTACAAGAAGAAAATTGCAGTTTGAAAGTGAACTTGTTTCTTTGAAAAACCCACAAAAATCCCCTTTCACTTCTCTCTTTCAGGTCTTTTGTGTGCTGCGTTTTGTTCCTCTTTTTCCCCACGGAGAGGAATGTGGAGTGAGGATCTGAGGGAGTTGCGGGGGGTGGGCTGCTTTTAGCATGACTCCAATGCAGGCCGAGATCTCTGGAGGGCTTGGCTACATTTCAGCACTTCTGAAATGCTTTGTCTGACTTAAGGTCATCATGGCTCTCACCGGTATCAGGTAACAAGAGTCACAGAGAGAGAGAGAAAGAGAGAGAGAGATTACTCCGCCTGAGAGAATAAAATGAGCGTCCATATCTAGGATTTAGTGTTAGAAGTTGATCGAAAAAAGCAGAAGTATATGAGAGAAAATGAGTGTGCATGCGAATGTGCCTGTGCCAGAACTGAAGCGTCTCTTTTCGTCACCTACTTGTCAGATTCACACTCTCGTACTCTTGACGAGGGACCATGGAATTTCCAACATCACCAACGTTGTCACTGTCCGTTTGCAGCAACGATGGATCCTGAGTCCCCTTCGCCAGACCATTCAAACAAACCAACACGCAACACTTCTCACTGTACAAAGAGCTAAAATTAGTCTGGGTCATTCGGATCTCGATGACCTGAAGAATATCAAGATAACAACGTCACCAAAACAAAGCAGCACCTTAAGTGGAAAATGTCAATCAAGTGGTACTAGAGATTCTAGCCAGTACTAAAATACAACTTTCTATACTCTAAAATTCTACACTATTTTGTCTAAATAAATTAAAAATGAAACACTAAAAGCTAAAATCAACCATTTTAAATGCTACAAATGAATTTAGGCATCTAAATGTAAAACTATAAAAAGTCTGAAATTAGCATGCACAATTGTATATCTAATTTCGGAACTATATAGCCAGCATCAGCTGGATAAATAATAATTTAAAAAAATAATTACTGGCAGACATATTGTGCATCCCTAAAAGGTAAACAAATAGGATGTGCTAAACTGTATATTTTTAATATCCAAGTTTTGTGTTCTGATTAGACATATTTAGTCAAGACATTTTTGAACTAATTTCCCAAAAATCAGCATGTATGGCCAAGATACAACAGCTAAGGATACCCATCTGCATGTAGAGGTGGTGTTTCAATTAAAAGATACAAGTTTTAAGGACAAAGTTTTACTGTGCAAAATTTCCAAATTAAAGCACAGGTGCTAAAATACCTAAAAAAAAAAAAAAAAAAAAAAAAAAAAAAAAAAAAAAAAAAGTCGGCACCAATAGTGGTTAGTGCGCCGACATATAGCACAACTGCGCTTGCAGCGACCCGAGTTTGATTCCCGTCTTAAGGCCCTTTGCCGATCCCGCTCCCCTCTCTCCACTCAAACGCTTTCCTGTCATCCCTCCACTGTCCTGTACCAACAAAGGCATAAAAAGCCCATTAATATAACTTAAAAATTACACTGCTCAGACTCACTAACCAGCTACTCAGTTGCCGTGTTTATGGTTATCAAATGTCAGTTTGATATAGGGATACTAATATCAGTTTATTTGTTGCAAGCTGTGTCACCTCCATTGAGATACACCTTGTCCTTCCTCTCCTTGTCCACACTTGAATTCATTGTGAACACAAACATGCTGTTGATTCACAGCCCCCATTGAATTAACAAATCTTGCCAGTTTATGTATATCAAGCACACAGCTCATTGAGTCAGCTGCCCTGCACTTCCACACAGAGTGTTTGAAAGTGCCCGCTGCCGTATATAACGGACATGTCCGGACATGAGCTAGCAAAACCTCATATCAGATCAGGGGCAACAGGACAGCAACTAAAAAAGGTGATGGACTTAGTAACCTAAGCAATTGTTTTTCCAAACATTATGTAGTTTTACATTTATGCATTTGGCAGATGATCCAGAGCAACTTGCATTGTACTGCATATTTTCATCAGTTCATGCATTTCCCGAGAACCAGTCCCATGACCTTGCCATTGCTAGCGACACGCTCTACTTTTTGAGCTACAGGAAAGTTTTGTGCCTTAAAAGGGTTTAAACAGGTTAAATGAATGAGAAACAATCACTGTTTTTCGGTGAGAAGCAGGGGAGGTTTTAAAGAAAAGGGCCACTGTGGATCTCACTCCATAACTCACAATCTGGTTATCAGCTCTAAATGCCTGCTACTGCCAGGTTCATTTTTCCCATGCTTGTCACTGACCTCTGTGTCATCATTGAACTCTCACTATCCCCATCAGCAGACTCCCAAACTTTACACTGCATTCGCCTTATCACTCTAGGCTTACACAGACATCTGATAAAGGTCTACACTTGCTCACAAACCGACGTAGTCGGCTTCTACAAACGGCTGAGGCTCTTCGTTTTTTGCTTTTATCACACTCACTTGCTGTGGGAATCTGTCGAGTGATGTCTCCGCTGGTAAAAGTGTGATTGTTAATAAGGAGAGGCTGACATGTAGAGTGACAAACGTTCAACAATGGCTCCGGATGTACTCCGCCAGATTCCAATCAATCAAAGTCAACAGGGTTTACATTAGTAGCTCGGAAACCTAGACTATGACCAAGAAGGTAACCGCCCTTTTTTGCCTTTCAGGAGGTGCAATCACAGAAGGGAAGGCTTTTTTTCTGAGAGATTCCTATCAGGAGTGGTGGCCGCAGATAAGGGGGGCTCACAGGGAAAGCTTTTGACAATCTTTCACTGCTCTCTCTGGAGTGGAAAATGAGACAGGCTTCCCTGATAACAGGTCTGTCAATCACCTGTGTGCACACAAGCGCTACTGGCAGCCATCTAATCTCCTGTCACTCAGGAAGGTGATCGCGGGCAGGGACTGAGGAGAGAATCGGATCAAACGGCACATCAGCTGTCAGGCATCCAGTCAAAGGGAGCGTATTCAAGATTAGACATCTCAATACAACAAAATGTTTCCTGGTAACATCATAAATCTGAATTGAGTAAGTCGTGTGTGAGGTGATTAAGAAAAGTTAACTCAACCAAACATCAGTACCACACTACTTTACAATGGCCTAACAATACCTCATTCAAGACCTTAACAAGGGCAAGAAAAAAGACAAACGATGCATTTCCCCGTTCTACGACTTGAGTAATTTGCACTTAAGTGCCACATCAGAGGAGACCGTATAAAGTAAACATGTCATTATCCCCTTAGCTGCCCGTAGCTCTTTCCCTCAGGCTTGTGGACGGTTCACCTGCATTTTATTCCCACACCGACCAACCACTGTCTTTCCCAACAGCAGAAGAGAAATGGGCAGAATGTGCTCAGAAAAGCAAAAGAAAGACTTATGAAGAAATATGGTTTGGATTACTTCTGTGTTTACTTTGAAAGGGACATGAATTAAATACACACATAAATACTAGTTTGGCTTTTAGGAAAAGGGAACGGGTTCACAGGCTATTAAACAGAATGGAAGATGGGACAGGAAAAAAGGAATTATCCAATTTGTTGGTGAACCAGCTTTTTGGCTCATGGTGAGCAGACAGGCCCCAGGTGCATTCAGGGCCACGGGTCAGAGAGCAGCGCTGTAATTTGCTGAAACGGCCAGTATGAGAAGTAAGGTTAGGGCTGGGGTGGGTTTGTCTAGGAGCCGATCTCATCACTGCTGAGTTGAACGCAGCTTCCTGTTGCTTGCCCTGGGCCGGCATTATTCCTGGACTGGCTCCATTATGCACAGTAATCCTCCCTGTAGCCAGTTTGGCCCGGCTATTGTCACCCCCTGTTTCATGTTCGCTGAAGCTGGCTCTGTCTGGGTGGGCCATGCCTAAAACTCTCTCTCTCTCTCTCTCTCTCTCTCGCTTTTACTCTCTACACCCCTCTCTAAAACTAAAAGCACGGGGCAATCAAATGCAGTAAAAGGTGCAAAATAAATGGCTGGTATTCCTGTAAATGAAACATTTAAAGTTTGGCGACGAGATTTGGCTGTTGTGTCTGGGAACTTGCTGAGAGTGATTACAGAGGGTTGCAAAGTTAAAAGGTGCCATACCTAGTCTCCAGTCAGCCGTGACTGACACAAAGCCTAAACTTCAACTCTCCCCAGCTGCCAACTGAAAAATAATTAGCAACTGACTGAACTATATCGTAATTTTAGATTTTATCATCATTTTTGAAACCATCTGCAGTATGCTTTGGAAGTGCACATCACAAAAATAGCTGAAGTATTACATGATCAACACATGCCCACTGGCCATCTAGTTCACATTCTGGACAGGTGGGCAGCTCACTGGGGCGAACAGTTCAAACAGGGACACATTTACTTTGTCAGACCGACAGTTCATCCTTTGATATATTATTTTTTTTATCATTTTGACCACGCTGAGAATGTATCCACAATAACATCATCAAGCGAGCAGGTGCACAAGCGCTCACGCCAACAGAACGTACGAAAGGACAGTTCAACGTCCCCACAGTCAAGAGCTCCTGAGAAATTAACACGAACACAGGCTTCCCGCACTTTCTGACCAAAGAATTTTTACAACCGTTACATGACTTTTAAGGTTTGATTAATTGTTTAAACTTTTACAGTCCTCAAAATCACATTCCCTGACATGTTTCGCAGGACTGTGGGAATCCTATGAATTCCTGAAAACTGTATCAAGTAGATCAATACCACTAAAATAGCTCCAACAAAGGTATTGCTACCAAAATAAACAGTTTAAGGTTTACAACCCTTATGACCCCCAACTAGACTTTCGGCCAACCTTGTGACCCCGAGTATAAATAAAGCTAGATTTTCTCAAAATAACACTTTCATTAAGAATATTAACTAACATCACTACATAACATAACATATATTTTGTCTATCTTACATTCTCAACTGACCCCCTGGAGTATCTTCAGGGACCCCCAGGGGTCCACAGGCCCACAATTTATTTAGTTGATACAGCTCAAATGTGACCCTCATGTTGGCAGACATCACACTACATACTACAGCAGGGATTTCATTACACTGCTGCATATCATAACACACAGGTTTACTACAAATCACCTGTAGTTTAGACTGACTTGATAACACAGGTTATAAAAGCCCCTTAAAGAGATGACTACCATTTCAAGAGATCACATCAACTGCTGCAAGACAAACATTGGTAAATCTCTCTTCTGTGGAGCTTCAGCTCATGTGCCTCACACCAAACAAATCTTCTTTTATTTGCATTCTAATGCACTGACACAAATTAAGAGGTTGAGTAGGTGCAAGATAACTGTTTATTTGATGTATTTATTTACCAAGTAAGGTGACTGCCAAAAAGGAGACATCTAAAGGATCTTCATGAGGAGTGAATTTACTGCAGGCCACTGTCAACATGGCACGACATTTTAATCAAGACATGTAACGTTATAAATGTTTTGCCAAAGAAACATCTTTGCTTACATCCATTTAACTTTTAAATGTTATCACTTTCAACTCGACTTTATGCATCAGTAAACAAATTGTTGAGTAGTGGTTGGGTAACGTTAGTGTAATGAAGACCTCTCAGTTGGTTTTGTTTATGGTGTCATGCACTCTAATATAGTAATCGAGCAGGTATAAACTCCAGAACAAACCGCACACGTGGATCGAAACATTGCTACGATTTATCACCAACGTTGCGTCATCATAACCCGCTATGACCTCATTAAATATACTCTAAAAAAAGAAATCGCAATGAGAAAGGAGGGATATCTACTCACCGGCCACGCAAAACTGAAGGGTAAAACAATCCTTGACTTTTCACTCCGCGCTCCCTTGGTCGAAAATTTATTCCCACCGAGAACGGGCGTAGATCCAGTTCCGAAACTGCAAGCCCCAGCCGCGGAAACTCGCGATTGATATTCCTTCAGACAAACTTTAAAATATGTATCACATTCGTCCCGCGTGCATTTGCGATCCGCCGGGCTCCTCTCGCCGTCGCAGCACGAGCCGTTTTGCAGCTCGCCTTTCGCATTCTGCATCGATACGATTTCCAGCTCGAAGTGCCCCGATGCTTCAGACACCTGTTGAGCAGAACAAACTTTAAATCCGTGTTTATAAAGTGCAGCGAAATCAAATTTGTCTCGTTTTGTGGAATAGCTAAACTTGTCTGCCAATCTGTCAGTCACATTGAACCATGCAGAACGTTTGCGCTGCTTTTGAGACGTCCAAACAAGGTTGTTTTTGATATCACACATATTTGTCAAAATATATACATGCTATTTTATAATGCATAGCTTTGTGTCATATATTTTGAACATAACATAAAAAATATTCCGTTGTTTAAAAACTGACTCACCTTCGTCGGCAAGCATAACAAAAAGGCATGAAGGCAAAAAGCAGAAAATACTGAACTCCGTCGCACAATCATGCCTTCTTGTTGGTGTTGCTTTGAGACTCAGAAGTTCTAGCCGCCTCACGGCTCTAATGCACTCCCCGATTTAACATGCACGGGTGAAAAACAACTTTATTTCTTTCAGAAGACTATTTTCCAATGTTTAGGAAACTGCCTCCTATTATCCCAGCGTATCTGAAATTCTTATCTTTCTTATTCTGCTTCTCTCTCTCAGCGGCGGGTACACATTACACAGAAGCCATGAGAGCGTTTGTCCGCGACTGACTGACTGCGCATTCAATACACCAAGTTCAGTTAATGGGGGTGGCAAACGCATGCGTAATTTTAATATTCAAAAGTTAAAGGGTGTGGCGTGTAGGGAAGCCCCGCCCGTGTCCCCCAGTCACACTGTGAGACTTACAGCGGAACAACCGCATGTTCTTCCACTGCTATTTTTTATTTTATTTTATAGATATAAAGTTTTAAAGGAAAAGGAATGCAAAGTACTATATTCATTAATTAATTGTATGTTAGAAGTTTAAAATTAAGTACAGTTGTAATGTAAAATATGAAGAAAAACTTTTTTAAAAGAAAAAAACGTAAAGGTTTTATATTTAACTTGGCAATTTAAAAAGGATGACTTGCAGCCAGAGAGACACTGTTAGAATTGTGCACATTTATACAATTTATCAGTGTAGAAATATTGACACAAACAGAGTCATTCAACTTATGATGTCAACATTCAGTGTTTGAAAAGACTCTTTCAATGTTTGAAAAGACTCTTTCAATATTTTGATGCCCATGTGTGATAAAATCCCTGAGGCATTCTGTGTGCTTAGATCCACGTACAGTAATCTTGAGTTAATTGCCCCCATAGCTCTTGCTGCCCTCTTGTGGGCATGGGGCAAATCTGAAAAGCCATTCGAATACAGAATCCAGCAGAAAGGTTATGTAAAGCAAATTATGACTTGAGTACCTGCCAGATATCTTTTACACTTCCAGATATTTCTCTGATCTCATGCATACAGGTCACGCTACAGGTCATACCACAGACCTTAGTGCAAACAGTCCCACAGCATGAGACAGTGGCTAATCAGTAACTAGTGGGTTATTTTGCCACATCATTTTACAACTGCTGTGGTATGTGAAACAGGCAGGGTTGTGGTATGAAATCTTCTGATAAGCAACCCCCTTAAGGAAAAGTGCATTTCTACATGTCAGTCAAATTGCTTTTTAGTCACAGTGTTGGGAGTCTATTAATCTTGATGTTGAAAGATGAGTGAGGGTCTCTGTTTATCTTTGTGTTGGATCTGAGTAAAATAAGGAAGCTATACCACAGAAAGAAAGCAATATAAAAGGTATTACGAGCATTTTTATGTCATGTTAGTATATTACTCTTTATTAGATTTACTATGGTGAGTTCTTGAAATGTATAATGTGGTATCAGTAATAGTGCAAACAGACTCTCTGTCTGCCATTGGTCAGCCAAACACATAGCCCCGCCCTAAACTCACACCATTGGCTGAGCCAATATTGCTGTTTTAAAAGTTCAGTGTTTATATATATATCTTTTTACTTCCATATGGTTTACTTAAAGTTGTTATATAAAGAAGCTTGACATTAAAAAAAAATTACATGCACATACTAAATGCAATACAATTTAAAATAAACTTTTTTGTTGTTTTTTTTTTTTTTAACCATTGAGCCTCTTCACCTTTATATTGTAATAACAGTGGAATCACAGCCCTCAATAATGTGTGTGGCCACATAAAGGAAATCCATAGCAAGTTGAGGGCAAGATGCCAGGCTGATATTTCCTGTCGGTGAGGTTCAGGATTAAAGGTGCGCTGGACCTTTTGTACCGGCCACTGTGCCTTTAAAAGATTCTGACCCCCAAGAGAGCTCTCAGGTTACTCACTGCATTCAAATAGCTACTCTGTGTAATAAGGGTTAATTAGACTATTTAGACCTCAAAACTTGAGCGCTTTCCCCTCAAAGGGTTTCACCCATTTTGATATCCGCATTCACATTTCATCTGGGATGCCAAAGCCCTTCTTTTGAAAGTCAGACAGGTTTGTGGGATTTAAACCACTGCTTTTGTTAGAGAGTCCTGGCCTGTCACTTTAGGATGGTGCTAGTTTAAAAGCAACTATAGATTAGTAAAACCAGTCATAGATTATAGAGTATATCATGTTCGGTATGCTATTGTAACATCAAAAGTTGTTGAAGTTCAGAATCTACTCTGAGAATGTAATTTGAAGATTTTGTATCGTAATCTTAAGAAATGGTTATGACGGTTGCTGATAATTATATAAATATATATTAGTGACTATATTTAAATATATATTTTGTTTAAATATACCTATACATCATATAAAAATGATTTTCAAAGTTGTGAAAAAAAGATTATTGCTAAAAGAAAATACTATTTTAGTCTTTCTACTTCAAAATTTCACATTTAACTTGCTGTTTCTTCGTAATTTACTGACAATTTCTGAGTGAACGTTGTTTTACAGTAAATTCTACACCATTTTTTGTGTGTTTTTATGACTTTTTTTTTATATCAGCTTATCCACGGGCCAGAATCTGTGTTTGTAAAGCTGCCCCAGGGCTAATGTGATTTGAGTAATGACTGCATAAGTAAGCCGCAAACCTTTGGGGAGCCCAAATTCAAGAGATGTGTACGGGTCATCAGATTGAACTAGACTTTTCCGGTCCCACTCTGCTCTGCTCGCCCCCTTTTTCATCCTTGACTGGGATCAAACCAGGCAGTTATGGCCTTCTAAATCACGCCTGAAACCAGGAACAAAGGGTCAGATGGCTGTTGCAGAGATGACTATCTATTGTCTGACACTCGGTGCTATATACCAATCCAATTACTTAAGCTTGTTGCCACCTCTCATATTACAGTTCACCAATGCAGCAGACGCGAGTCCAGCCTGACAAGAATGTGGTGGAACAGATTATGTCCTTAATAAGAAAGCTCATGTGCTTTCACTGCAGATTCTTGGATCTTGACAACCTCTGACTCTTGAAAAGATATTTAACTCATATGTTTGCCATTGAGCCATATATTATATATTTATATGTAAATTATCAAGCAATAATTATTATCAGAATATTTAACATTATGGTGGTTGTAATGTATTCTATTAAAGTGACCAGAGGTCTGTCTAGGGATTTATGAAACATCAGTGCTATGAATCTTCAAAGTGTGCACAGCTGGACGATGGAGAAACAGAACATTGCTGGCAGATGATTTTACAGAAATCAAATGTCTCCCGGAAATAATGACGTACTAATGTTGATCCAAAAATAATACTGTTGTGCAACATGTCAGAGAAAAAGAGAGAAAATTAATAATAGATGTAGGAACTGTCTGTGTAGAGAGAGGGAAGGTAGAATATGAAAGAAAGACAATAAAGGTCCTAGAAAGTGTTGCTTTGTTTTTTTTTTTTTTGGTTTTTTTTTTGGTTTTTTTTAAGAAAGCTGCAAGGTGAAATTTTTGCACATGGGGGTCATAGAATGTATTTGATTTTATGTTCATCCACATTTATGAGAGATTCCTCAATTATGCTGTCTTGTAGTATAATTTTTTGCAATTTTTTAAAGAGCGATCCATATAGTTTTCCTTATAGATTAACTCTAATTTATCTCTAAAATATTTCAGTATTTCTTGTTTTTAATAGATTTTCTCATTTTTATTTTTAGAAGTGGACAAATTAGGAAAATTCTACTTCCAAAAAGAGATCCCTTTTGAACAGTCCTGTAGTTTAGAAAAGTTTCATTTTTTTCTGGATTTCAGAGAATCCCCTTAATTGAAGGAAAACCCATATTTAGATTCACAAGTCAGGCAAACTTTATAAATAATGGACATTTTCATTTCAGAGTTTGTGTATATGTACTTTCATGTATGTTTATGTAGACCTTCATCTATGTGAAGATCTACATAAAGCTGTTCAATGACGTTGACAGTCTGATGGTATTTTGTGAGGATGGAGAGAACTGATCCTGGCCAGATGACACAGTAAAGATGACACTGTAAAGGCAGTGGTATTTGAGGAAGTGAGAGATAGAGTGCTTTGGAACATCTTTCTGCTTAGAACTTCTCACTCACACTTTTAGAATATTTACACTTTCTGTTTATGTGACCAGCTTTTACTTACCAGGACCAGGACAGCAGAGACTATGGGTCGTGGAATAAATATTATTCTCCCATGAGATGTGAGACCTCCATTGTTATTTTCAACATTTATCTTAAACCGGCCCTTGTGAAATAAATAATGGAGATTTCATTGGGGTGGCAGATGGCTGTAGGTCAAGTTATAGGCTTGGCATTTCAGCTTTAACAAAGTTGTCTTTTTATTGTTTTATTTTTATTACATAGGGTGAAGTATATGAACTAGGCATGCTAAGTATAAACTTTTACCTGGATGACATCATATCATGATCTTAATGTAAATTGTAATTATAAGCTTTAAGCAGTGGTAAAATAATGCTCTACTTTGATTACATTAAACAACAGCTTTGATTATTGGATTATCATAAGGGTATGATAGTGAAACATGGACTCTTTCCTTAACCTCATTCTCATTATGTCAGTCAATCATGACATCTGACCTCTGTTATTCTATCAGCAAGTCCGGAAACTGACCAATGACGGTGAGAATGGTTCTGAATTAATTAGGTACAGATGGTGTAAACGACGATTGATAGTGAATAATGTATTGACCATAGATATGTATAGGTATACCTATTAGCCTTTATCACACTTCCGCGTTCGAAGAGCGGAAGTTTCAAATAGTAGCGTAAAAAACTTCCGCTGCAGCCTGAATCAATGGCTGTGCCCATAGCACGGGATTGTTGTGATTTATGTAAAATTCTGCACAGATACGTCTTCTAAAAACACCAAACTCTGTTTACAATCATTAATTGAGTATTGTGAAACCAAGGAAGATGGTTTCATGATATTCAGATGTATTATTTCGTGACTTAAGGGGAAGCGTGCAAGCCATACTCTGTTTATGCGCAATACTTCAGAGTCTTATTACAGAACTGCAAGAAAACAATACAAACAGCATATCACATTAAAGAGCATTTAAATTAACAAAATCTTAAAATATTAATTACAACTAAGGACTGTTTTAGATTATTAAATTAAAGGTTTGGGGGAAACGTATTACATTAAACCATTATGCTTACACATTTAATGCACACACTTTACGATGCAATCCTCAGTAATTACATCAAATTAAAGTTGTTCAAATGAAGAAATATTTCCAGCCCATAGAGGATTATTCAAAAATAACTACATTGATCATCTTAATAACGAGTGGTATTCTGTGTGATTGAGTGCAATTTAACAGCATTATACTGTATACAAAAATGGGAGGTTAATCATAATAAATATAATGCAAGAATAAGCTAAATAATATCAAAAATAAATGTAAATCAGTCCGATTATTCCTCTGGGAGCAATTTGAGCAGCGTGCTACTATTCATTAATGTCATGATTGGCAGCAGCTGCAGCGCTGCCGCTGACAATGGTGTCAATCAGATAACGTTAAACATTAAAATGAAGGATGACAGTAGGGCATCAGTATAAATAAACGGTTTCAAATATTGACGTTTATTGCTAAGTCCAGCTAAATTCGTTTAGGGGTGGTAGGTTTAGGGGTGGGGATGGGTGGGTTTAGGGATCAGGGGGTGGAGACGGGTAGGTTTAGGTATATGTAAGGTGGGAGGAGTTGGATCTAGATCCAACCATGCCCCCTGGATCTTGTGTTCTGCAGTGAAGACCATCTCACATTTTGGAAAACCACTAGCCACAGTGGCTGGTGAGCAAAAAACGTTAAAGTCAATCTCTCTGTCTCTCTCTCTCTCTCTCTCTCTTTCTCTCTATACATATGAGCGAATAAAAATGAAGCAATATAGTCCTGCTATGCTAATATTACCATAGATATATATACGTAGATGCCTCATTAGCGACTGTTTCTATGGGCCGCTATACATAAGCCGTCCGCCATATTGTAGCGGTCCACTTGACGTCATTCACCATAGTAATCACTGAATATTCGAAAGATGCCACAATCCTGCACAGCCGATGGTCTGCGAACCCAACGGCTCTGTGCAAACCTACAATAGGGTGAATGACGTCAAGTGGACCGTTCCAAGATGGCGGCCGCATCTACGTGCCTGGAGCCATAGACATGTATAGACCAAAGCCACTAGAAGGCAAGCCTGCAACCATTAGCCGAAAAAGCGTAACGACTAAAGCTAACACTTCCGGTCTGCCAGTACGTGGGAAAGGAGACCAGAGGCTGTTTTCTTTGAATGGATGTCAATGGATGAGAGGCTTTACTACGCTGAATAAAAAGTTTTTTAGAGGAAACGGCTAATCATTTAATGAATCGACAGCCTATCTGCTAATCTTCAACATGTTTTACACTAAACAATACTTTTGGATTGAACTATTTTAGAGTTTACCACGAAAAAAATGCTGTTTTATAAGAGAAGTCACTGACTTTTTGCGACAGGTTGGATTCAGCTTATGGCACTTCTCATTCATTCCTATGGTATCCGTAAACGGCGATTGAGTGTCATACAACTCTGACTGAAATGCAATGACGTCAAGGCTGTAATGTGATTGGTTATTATGGGACATGTGATCCAAGTTAGCCGTTACGCTTTCTCCAATAGTAAGTAATACAGACCCTTTTATATCCCTAGTAAGAAAATAGTAAGAAAATCTCTGGTATAGACGCCCCATTCGACCACTCCAAGCACGTAGACGTGTCCGCCATCTTGGAATGGTCTACTTGATGTCATTCACCATACTGTAGGTTTGCACAGAGCCATTGCGTTCACAGACTGAATGTGCAGGTTGTGCAGGTTTGTGGCATCTTTCGAATATTCAGTGATTACTATGGTGAATGACGTCAAGTCAAGACCGCTACAATATGGCAGACGGCTTACGTATAGCGACCCATAGAAACAGTCGCTAATGAGGCATCTACGTACATATATCTATGCCTGGAGTGGTCGAACAGGGCGTCTATATATGTCTATGAATATTACACCTGTTGAACGTTGTAACCGGAAGCGACTGCTAGTCGCTAATAACACGGAAGTAATCAACTCTAGTGTTTAAAAAAGGCTTCTGTTGTATCGTTCTAATGCATAATAATATTAACTTTCACTATATTTCAGAAAAACATGCTGTTCCTCATTATTTTGAAGTTAAGAAATAAATACTGACATAAATGAATCGTTCTTTTGAGGTGATTATTTTTAATGAATCAATGGAATTGGTTCGTGAAACAAACTGAATGATTCGGCCTGATTTTCAAGTAAACAAATACGGCTTGTGCTGGTCTTGAAATGGCGTCAACTTTTTTAATGAAGTCCGAATCGAAATTAGTCAAGTCAAGAACTTGGATAAATATTATCATCAGAGATAACATGACTGGAGGATTTGACAGATAGAGTAACAAGTAATCAAAATACTCAAATAAATAGCAAACATGTTCACAACTTGTTTGAATGACGCTGATATTATTGTTATCAGCAAATACTAAACTGTTTTTAATATATTAAATAAGAAGATTGAAACGTCTGGGAGGTATATTTTTAACATTTTATACAACATTGTTTACTATAAATGCAAATCAAAACATAAACTGTTCACGAGACTATTTAATTTTATTGGGTGAACTCGATAATTGCATTAATCTGACATAATGTGCTATTTGAATAATTTATTTTGTGACTGAAAATGTCCCAATGAAGGGTTGGTGTGAAGATGAAATGGTATTGTACCTAGAAAACACATGACAACCAGTGATGTTCTGCATTAATGACATCAAACCTGGCATGACATGTGTTCATGTAGCATGTAAGGACTACTTATATTTTCATCAGGTTATCTGTATTTTGTGCTTTCTCCATCCCCCCAGAGAAACAGCCAAGAGAGAAGAGCTAGACAGGCAGATTGAGCTTAAATCTGCTTAGACGGTGTTATGTTGTATCACAGGCTACAGTGTCGCTTCTTGTCTGCCACAAGTATGACTTTATCCCTAGTGATGCCATAAAGAAATTGTGACGTTGCTAAAGCCTTCTTTCTCAGCTGTATAGTACGTCAGTTTTGTAACGAATAAGGGATCCAAGTGGATTAAGGATGAGAGTGAACGTGTTTGTTGGTCTGTGTGTCATGATGACAGTAGGCCTGCGTGTGTCAGTCAGAATGACGTTTACTAATTTGTGTGTCAGTTGAGAACATGCTCATTAATCCAGAGTTTTGATCCGGTCATAGGTGGGGGCAGAGATGACTTGTGTTGCCTACGCACTGAGTCTGAGCCGATCATCCCTGGCTAATGCTAATACGAGATACTGTCGTCACTTTCCCTGTCTGTGATTAGCGTTAACTCTTTGTCACATACAGATGAAGAAGAAAAAAAGAAGAAATGTAACCAAATTAAACTGTAGGTGGTCTTCAGCCCTGTCTTATCTAAGCAGGCTTAAAAATCTGTGATTATGACACATTTGCTGAAAACAGTAGCTGTGGTTATTTCTGAATTTTCATAAAAACTGTAAAGGTTTGTTATAAATATGATCCTAATATCGTTTTAGTCAGTGGCGACATTTGATGGCAGTCATAATATAATAGAAGCATTCTCCATCTCTCAATGTCACGATTACAATCTACTAAGGCACAAAATGCAATTTTTATTATTTTTTTTTTTTTGTTATAAAATTGTATTTTTATCCAAATGTAGAGCATAGTTTAGTGGGGTTACATATACAGAAGAAAATGATTATTACATTGTATGATGACAGACAACTGGTTGTTCACTGTGGTTTTGTTTACACAGCAAGAATTAACCAAATTCTTTCAAAATTTCCAAAGTCACTTAGGTTATGAATAAGAGTGACAAATGCATTATATAACTGAAGTTACTTCAGAGTAACAAACAAATTTTGGGAGTGAGTTTGGTTAACCTGTGCACTGTGAACAGAACCATTGTTACATTGTGTTCACACATAATTTAGTTAAGAATAAAAGTGACAACTGCGTTTTATAACCAAAGTGAATCCATATTAACAAACAAATTTTGAGAGAGTATAGTTTGGTTAACCTGGGCTGAACTGGGACCATTGAACAGAACAGAGAACAGAACCGTTATGTTATGTTTACACTTATGTTAAGAATAAGAGTGACAACTGTAACAAAAATTCTGTTGTTAATCTGGACTGGAGTCACTTTGGTTATAGAATGCATTTGTCACTTACATTCATAATTATATTATGTATGAACGTAGCATAGCAACAGTATTGTTCACAGAGGACAGGTTATACTCACTCTCAAAATTAGTTTGTTAATCTGGAGGCACTTCAGTTATAGAATGCTGTCGTTACTTATGTTCATAGCTAAGAAATGTATAAACAATAATTGTGTTCACACAGCACAGGTTATTCAAACTTACTTTCAAAATGTGTTTGTTAATCTGCAGTCACTTTACTATGGAATAAAGTTGTCACTACTATTCATAACTTAATTATGTGTGAACATGTACATAACAACAGTTCTCCCTTTCAAAATTTCAAACTTGTTAATCCAGAGTCACTTCAGTTATAGAATGCAGTTGTCACTTACGTTCATAGCTAAGTAATGTATGAACATAATGTAACAATAATTCTGTTCACACAGCACAGGTTATTCAAACCCATTCTCAAAATGTAGTTGTTGATCTGGAGTCACTTCGGTTTTGGATCATCACTCCTTTTCATAACTTAATTATGTGTGAACATTACATTCTTGCTATCGAAATTTCAAGATTGGTAGTCCAGAGTCACTTCGGTTATAGAATGCAGCTGCCGCTCTAAATCTAAACTGGATTGTGTGTGAACATAATAGTATTTAGCACTTTAAAACAGACTGAGAACTGTATTCTGCATGTGTGTGAATCTAACCAGAGAGTCCGCACAGACCTTAAATTCCCCTCTTACCTTCAGCAGAGGACGGAGAAACAAAAATGTTAAACTGATTAGTGGATGTTGGCAGGGGGAGGTGAACAAGTCAAATAACACACTGTTTCCTCAGCGACAAGTGGGCCATCTCAAGTCCTGATGAATGCTCTCAGTTTATGCATATAAGTGCCTCCTCTGTACATGCTTGAGCCGTGCGTGAAGGGTCACATTAGCACAGCTGTGTGGGAAACCCATGTCGCCGCTAAAACCCCTCGTGCCCAGTGTCCTCTCTGTCCGGGCTAACGTTAGCGTGAGAGAGACCATCCACAGATGAAAAAAAATGTGAGAGGGAAAGAGGAAGGAAAACAAGTGTGGAACTGCTGGCACTGTGATCGCAATGTTAGGAATGGGGATGATTGATGTAACGAGGGAGCAGATCGGAGGAAGTGAGGAGCACTCGCTTGTATCTCTCTGCACGCACTGAAACAACATGAGCTCTCCCACACCGGCCCCCGAAACAAGAATTCTGCGGGACTTTGGGAGGGTTCCACTTCACTAACTCAGTGTGCCATGTGACAGATTCTCAATGAGGTGGAACTGTGTCCTCCTTGGACAGGAAATGACTTGCTGGGCCTTGTGAGGCTAATTATTCACATTTCCCATCCACAGGAAAAGGGGGTTTTGATTGACTTTATCAAGCACTTCCGCTGCTATTAGCCTTTTGGTCGTCCTAATCCTTTCATCCCCTTTCAAGACACCTTTAATTTCATAAAGATTTAGGCGACTAGCAATGCCTGTGGTTCTTATTAGTAATGCAGTTTATATTGTGTTTGTGTATAACAAGAATGAAAAGGGGATTGACTTTGGTTACTTGCTCATACAAAGATTGTTCTAGTGCACAGTATGCATTGGAAAAAATGGCATTTATTTATTTTTGTATTTTTTAACATTTTCCTGTAATTTACCATTATTGCCTGTCTGATGGAATTTGGTTACTCAACCACAAATATTGTTGTAGTGCACACTATGCACACTTTATTTATGTATGTATGTATATATGTATGCATTCATTCATTCTTTATTTTTTTCCCTGTACTTCACAATTGCTGCTTGTCAGATTGACTTTAGTTACTCAAACAGATACTTATTTAAAATTAAATCATTACAATATGTAAATTTATTTTATTGTAAATATTTTTACAAATAATTTCAATATTTGTACTTTAAATCTTTGTTCTAATGCACACTATGCATTTTTTAAAATGGTTTTATTTTAGTTATTTATTAAATAATTTATTTTTCCCTGCACTTCACTATTGTTGCTTGTCAGATTGACTTTAGTTCCACCACCATATACTTTTTTATAATTATTTAATTTTAAATACATATAATTATTTTATTTAAATATTTTTAAATATTTTAAATACTTTGTTTTTTGTAGTTCTAATGCACACTATGCATTTTTTTAATTTTTTTTTTTAAAAGTTTGTTTGTTTATTTTCCTGTACTTTCTGATTGTTGCTTGTTGGGAGATTGCACAACGTGACCCCATTGAGATGCTATCCTGTAATGTTATATTTTATTTAGTCAATATAATAAAATAATACTTTTTAATTGTAATAAAAAAATCTGACTAATCTCAAAAAGCAGAATGAAATAGTAAAAGTGTATTTATTATCTATTTATTTAAAGGCTATTAATTTGCCCATCAATGAGCATGTCATCCAAGTGATCCAAGTTTTGCTGATTTGCCCTATGAAATTCTCTGAAAGCAAAATTGTTTCTGAGTGCATAAACAAATCAAAGCTGGATTGAATAACATCTTGTTGCTGGTGCAGGTTGCTGAAAGCAAAACCTTTCACTTTCACTGGGCCTGTGAGGTAGTTGTGCCTGTGTAAATGTTGGCTCAGTGGCGTTTGTGTTCTTTCTCCCAAGTATGTTTATACAGTAATGACTCTGCTTGTAATGAGAGATGTGTAGCTAATTAACTTGAAAACACGTTGTTAAACTGTCAGCAATCACTGTTTGAATGCTCCGCTCTTTGCTTTAAAGCTGGAAGGAAGTTACGGATTTCTCTGAGGATGTAGTGAGAGTCTTAGTTGATACTAACCTAGTTTGCTGCTCACCCACCCGTCTGCCCCATTTAGCTGCTAGCGGTGGGAGGCATGAGAACTGTCAAACAAACTTGCCTTCTCTTTCTCCTGAGTAGTGTGAAGAAATGCAGCCTGGTGGCCTGTAAACTCATAACCGATAAAGAGTGCAGAAACAGATGCTTTAATGTCTTGTTCATGCTAAATTTGTCATAAAAGTCTTTACAGTATAAAGTAGAGGGCATATTGGTTTTAAAGCCCTCTTTCAGCACATCATTAAACAGGTCTTGTTTCGAATTCAGATTATAAATAATCCTTATAAATATGTCTATAGTAAAACTGCACATTACAAATCATAAACATTTATCTGACCGTCAAAGTTACTATGCATTTATGAGTCTTTTTTATGGACTCTTTTTGTGTGTACATAGACACATTCTCAGCACTGAAGAAGAGTGTTACAATATATAAAAGATAAATGTTTATCACTGCTACAGAAGTAAACTGTTGCTGTTATTTCATTTAAGAGGGTGCAATTATTATATATTGTTTTGTATAAAAAAGTTATATAATGTTAAAATAATCACACAAAAAAAAAAAAAAAAAATATTATCACCAACCCCAAAATCCAGGCATCACTATCACAAGGCAATATAATTATTACTTTCTAGGTCATCTTTATGCAAGTGTTCTCCAAAAAAGTGGATAAATGTATTTAAAATGTCCCCCCAGGAAAACAGCCAAAAATACTGATGACTAATCTTGGCTTCACAGGCATATCCAATTTTTTTTTCTCCCAAAATAAAACCTGTGGCTGACTAAATATACACCGCTCATCAAATCATAAAAATCATTATGGTTTGCTACACTAAGTAAGATTTTCTAATTAAATATGGAAAATATTGATGATGTGTATACACTGAAAATTAATATTTACTTTTGGTCTTTAATTGTTGACAGAGTATTTTTGCAAATGACACAGGATTGTCTTTTTATTTTCTGTGGAAATGTCTGTGATCTGGAAACTCTAAGTTCGCTGTTGTAAAGCTATTAAGGCTAAGTGCTATGAACTTCATATTGCTGCATCTGCTAATAAGCTTTGTGGCGGGGAACTACCCATAAGCCATTGCAAGTGAATAAATTTAGAGTGTGCAAATAATTGCTATTTAGAATTAACAGATGTTGTAGCTTTGTTTACTACTTTTGACTTTTTGTAGAGAGTTTTGTTGTAAAGAGTTGTGGTTTAGTCAGTCATTGTTAAGGTGATTAGTGTTTCTTTTGGTGAATTTGGATCCTGCTTAGTTAAAAGAACTGTGACCAAAAAAGTACATTTTGTTTTATTGCGGAATATTACGGAAAATAAAAACCCACAATCTGGTCATACTTTACATCAACACCCTAGTTACTAAAATACTACATTGAGTCAACCTGAAATATTTTACTGTGTGGGTTTAGGTGCTCCACATGTGGTTAAATTTTGAATTTCTCTCTGTTTACTCTGTTTGAAATGTTAAATTGGTCATGCAAAGGTTGACATTCTTTTGTCATCTCAACCTTTTCTGCATTAGCTAGCTTAATCAGCCATTATAATAGAGTTTATCTAACAACTAGGATTTTTTTCTACAGCGTATGTATCTCACTCAGAAACTGTAACATTGTCAGTCGACAGAGATGTTGAAGCTGGGTGAAAATATTGATGCTGGCGGAGTGAAGGAGCCTCTAGCAGCCCATGACGTAGCGTTTTTTCCATGACACTTCTGATGATTGTTTCCAAATGGTCCTGTCAGTATTAATAAATCTAACATAGACATTCCATTTAGTTTCAAAGTAAACAAAATCCTTTTCAATCCACACGGCTCATATGAACACATAAAGCAATAACTTCAAGTGGTCCAGGCAGCATTGTAAGATGATGTATGTTTTTATGTGTGAGGGGTTCTTTCCTCCTTTTTCTTTTTTTCATGCGTTCTCCCTTTTGTGGAATGTATGAAGCACTGGAGGAGGGTAAACTCAGATTGATACTGTTTTCTTAACTTTACAAATGGCAAAATCCCACTGTAATTTAAGAGAACCAAGTGTACCAGTAAAGTCAGCTGTAGAAACATCTAGCAGTCTGGCCTAATACTAAAATAATAATGATTTGCAACTCACAGCCAGGTGTTTATCTTATTGTCCCCAACGATGGAGAATTTAGAGTTCATATTTTTATTGTTAACCACATCAATTTATTAAATTGCTATTAGATGACTGTATATACATGCCCTGTGATCGGTTTGGAGAACTGTTTGGGCTTCAGAAAGTGCACACTTCAATGAAGTGCATCAACGAATGTTTAATGCCGAACTGATGAGGCTGTTCTTCCTGCCTTCATGACAGATTGAGAGTTAAAAAGGTGTTTTGTTAGGTGTAAGTTGCCTGTGCAGTGGTGAATATCCATTGAAAAAAACTGTAATGCTCAAATCTTCATTAGGGGGCTTTCACATTCATTAGGGGAGATGTTTGTTTGATATATGTGACTTTACATTAGTATTAATATTAATAATGAATTCTGTGTTAAATCAACCAAATTTCAGAAAATTCCCAAGCTAAAATGTTTGACTTTGTTAATATTTTTTTCTGAAGAAAGATAAAGATAAATAGTAATGAAAACATGTCAATCTTCAGACAATCCTGTTTAAATACAAGTATTAGCTATATGCAAAGCGACCTCATTTAGTTTTCGATCATTGAAAAGGAATAAAATTCAACAATTTGCTAATGGGGCTGCATTGAGATTTCCCTATCTATGGGATGCAAATTTGGGGGAAAATGTGAAAAGTTCCTTTTTTCCATTTTTGAACAGACATCATCGGCATATAATGCAATAAGTATTTCTAAAGTCAACTGACTTTACTAATAGATCTACCAATCTATGTGAAAAAAATAAAATAAAATAAAATAATGATGCTGCCATCTTAATCATTAATCTTAATCTATTTGTCATTGTTTGGCTGTATAATAATTTATATCAGGAATGAAATCTAATAGTTACAAATTATGTTCTTTAGCTCAAAGCAAGCATAAAATTAATGTGCAATATCTGAATTTCTTTTCTTTTTTCTTTTCTTCCTTTGCTTTTCTATTTCCTTTCCTTTCCTTTCCTTTCCTTTCCTTTCCTTTCTTTTCTGCTATACTGCAGGGTATGATTTATCCCATTCAGTGTTCCACCTCCATACCTTATAATGTCTCTGGATGAGCTCTGTAAATACATGAATTCGGTCTTCCGTGTGCTTAACATGAAGTTAAAAAACACTATTTGTATGACGCACAGAGTTCCTGCTGCAGTAGAATGTTCCAAATCAGTCGCTCAAGATGTTCCACTGCAGTTAGGATGCTGCCATAAAAAACAGCTGTCTACATAGGAAGTAGACAGTGAAACCGTTTTGGTGTAACTGTTTGTAGTTTTAAAATGATTCTTTTGGCAAAGAAACAAGTTACACTGAGGTCAGATAGACTTCTTTGCCAACCTGTCCTTTTAATTTGATCAGCCGATCAGCCCACAATGAAAATGTAGCCAGAAGTACATCTTGTTCAATCATGCTTGGGTTGAGGGTCAAATCTTATCATGCCACCATCTACTGGAAGAGAGCCAGAAGGCACACGTGTGGTGTGAGAACGTGTTCTTCACGGTAAAACCTCTGGAGCAGGTCAACATGCAGGTGGTATGAAGTGTGACATGAAGGAGCCTGTCTATCGGTTGCTCTGTTGGCAATCATTGAAAGAAAAAGGCCATGCTGGCAAGTCACAGGGAATTTGAATCACTGACTCTGTTTGTCTGAAATGCAATGATGGACGGAACAAATTTTGTTTACTGTGTTGGACCCAGACAGGGATTTGCCCGAAGGGAATTCTCTCCACTCTTTTATTTCTTTTTCCTCATCCCTTGATAATTTTATTTGTAGTAATCTCACCAGAACTTGAGAAGCTGTTTGTAAATTTTATGTTTTTTCTCCATCCCTGGGTGTGTATGTGGCTGCTTATGATCATAAAATTAGGCTGACATCATATTGAGTTATAAAACATGACTGCTGAGCAGAAATTATTTTTCTTTTTAGCAGAAACGTGCTTGGGGGGGTGGGGGTGGGGGGGGGGGGATCTTACATTTAAGTTTTATATTTAAATGAATAACAATAATCTTCAGATTTGAATCATATGAACACTACCTCATTTGTACACTACTTTCAATTAAATTCAAGATTAAGTAATTAGCTGAATTAGTCATTGTAATCACACTTGCTTTTAATAACATACTGGATGGAAACTGTGACATGTGAGACAGCCATTAAGACTGAAGAGGTCTGCAGGAGTTGTTCCTTGTTCCTATAAAATCCTGTTTCAGCCTGTGACATTTACCTCATGCACAAACCGCTGAGAACAAGGTTGCACGAAAGCTTCGGAGGTAAAATTTTTTAGTGAGAGAACATCAAACACATACTACTGGGTCTGAATGATTGCCTCTTGTACTGCAAAAAACATTTTCTTAATCAGAATATTTTTCTTATTTTTTCGTTAAAAGATCTGAACTGAAATTGTGGCAAAGTGTTGATTTTATGAGGGCTTTTTGGGAGAGTTTGCGAGTAGCAACAGTTTTTTCTTAATCAGTATTTATAGTAAAAACTGTGCAAGATAATACAAATTGTTTGTAGCAATATATTCACATCCACAATTATGTTTTTTTTTCTTGCCCTGTTGGCTATTGTTTTCCCCATCTTTTTCTTTTTGTTAGATTTATGCTTGAAGAAAAAAATAATAAAATACAATAAATAATAATAAAGAAAATAAAGAAATAAATAATAGGATTGATAAGCTTAATTCATTAAATATTGTCTTAATAGTCTTAATAGACCTTAGTCTGGTTAGACGTCCTGCTGAATTTGTTCCTGCATTATTTTTTGTTGTTTTGTGCACAAAAAGTATTCTCGTAGCTTCATAATATTGCGGTTGAACCACTGATGTCACATGGACTATTTTAACAATGTCCTTACTACCTTTCTGGCCCTTGAACATGTTAGTTGCATTGCTGTCTATGCAGGGTCAGACAGCTCTTGGATTTTATCAAAAATATTTTAATTTGTGTTCTGAAAATGAACAAAGGTCTAACGGGTTTGGAACAACATGAGGGTGAGTAATTAATGACAGAATTTTCATTTTTGGATGAACTATCCCTTTAAACAACATAATTAATTGAACGCACTGTACTTCTATCCTTCACAGCCTTGTTTTCAGTCCTGTCAAAAATTAAATATGGGTCTACATCTACATCTTCTGCAGTTCTGCTTCTCAAGTAAATTTATATCTTATTTAAGAGGTATTTAGACATTTAAAATGTTAATATGACTGCTCTTTAGAAACCGAAGGTGTTTTGAAGACGTCTGGCCTCGGCTACCTGAAATCTATGTGCTCTTTACCACAGTCTTTTTTCAGACTACTCTGAAATTCCCCAAATTAATTCTGGCTCAATTAATCCTGAAGCGGCTCTCATTGGACAGCAATCATTACGCTCTGATGATCTTAAGGCCATTGTCACTGTGGCACTTGAAGGAATCTTTTGTGAACTGAAAGAATAGGGGGCAAATCAATGAAGCTGCAGAACAGAGCCAGTGAGGTGTGTGTGTGTCTGTGTATGCGTGTGCGCATGTGGATAGTGTTTCGTGGTCCAAGCAACCGTGAGTGGCGTTGATTGACGTACAGAGTGAAAGACCCTAAACCCTATAGCTTTGATGATTGAAATGAGATGGGTATCATTTATTTGACAAAGCTTGGGTAGTGGTTTGTGTGTGAGAGAGCTCTACATTGCTGTTATCACTATTTTTCCCTTTGGACTTGACTGACAGTTGTCATCCTGCTTAAACTTGTCCATGCAAATCATATATCAGGGTTATTTTAGTTAAATAAAACTGAAAATAAAACTAAAATCATACTTTGAGAAACATTTTCGCTTTTATTTATGCTTGAAATAAAATAAACATTGATGTAAAGACATTTAAAAAAATGCTAAAAATCGCAAAAACGCACAACAAAATTACTAAAAGTTTTAACTAAAACAAAACTAAAACTGAAAAAAAAACTACAATATATATCTACTGTGTGTGTGTATATATGTATGTGTATATAAAACTGCTAAAAATCACAAAATTACTAAAACAAAATTACTAAAACTTTGAACTAAAATTAAAATGGAAATG
The DNA here is from genome assembly GCA_039654775.1 of Spinibarbus caldwelli. NCBI lineage: Eukaryota > Metazoa > Chordata > Actinopteri > Cypriniformes > Cyprinidae > Spinibarbus > Spinibarbus caldwelli. The sequence goes on from CM077243.1 coordinate 10,210,277, forward strand.
GAAAAAATAAAAATGGATTCAAAATATAAATACAAGCTATAATAGTATCTTAATGATATATATATGTAATTTACTGTTATTTTATTAGCACATTTTAAATGACATGTATAACAATTACTCAATTTATTTTGAAATGTTGTATAGTAATAATAATAGTAATAATAATTTAATATATTTATGTAATATAAAATCTAAAAAAAAAAAAAAAAAAAAAAGGAATACTAATAGATTAATTCCTTAATATGAGCTATCAGTCACTGAGCAGACTGACTGAAAATGGACACCCTTTATGAACCATGATGCATGCAGACCATGTAGATGTGTCAGATTTTCTTGATTGACAGCTGGCCTCTGCAGTACTCTGCATGTGAATGCACACCCCCACAGTCTGGGCCACAATGACGGGCTCCAGAGCTCTCCGTCTGGCCTCTAAACCTTTGGCCCCTTGTGTGGCACATGCAGCCTTTCTTTCCCCCTGGAGTCCACTGCATGGATCCCTGGGGCTCTGTGTGGCAGGCTTCGTTCTGAACATTTGTTTGAGAGAGTGAGAGAGAGAAGGACGAGTGAGGGCCCCTGATCCCAGCTTCCCCCGCAGGGTATCTGTGTGGAAACAGAGTGTGTAAAGTCTGAAGAAAGACAAGAGCCCACTCAGACAAATGTCACGAATTTCACTGACACAGCTTCAAGTGCTTTTCAAGTCTTTTTCTTTCTTTCTTTCGTTCTTTCTTTCTTTCTTTCTTTCTTTCTTTGTGTTTTGGAAGCAAAATGGTAAAAAAAAAAAGGTAAATGAATGTATGTATTTGTGTAACATGTAATGTTACAAAACACTAAATCTATTTACCAAAACATGCATATATATATATATATATATATATATATATATATATATATATATATATATATAATATGGTCAAATTTTACTCAGTATGTAGAGATAATAGGAAAATCAGATAGTGGTCTTTTAGAGTAAATGTTGTCAGTATAGTGGAAGTGCTGTGTGAAGTGGGGTCCACTGGAGTCGAGCGTCTCATTGTCGTGTCTTTTTAGGTGGACGTCTGTTTTCACAGCTGATGCCTTTTGCTCAACGGGGAAATATATGGTGTTGTTTGTTATTCAGAGACAGTCCTGGTGCTTTAGTTGAGGTTCATATTTATTTTATGAAGGAAATATGTCAGCGCTGAGCCAAAACATCATTTTTATTCATGTACAGTCTCAATCATGCAAGTGCATGCCCAGCCACAGATTTCAGAGATGAAGCAGGTCTCTCAGGGGACCTATTATGCCCCTTTTTACAAGATGTAAAATAAGTCTTTGATGTCCCCAGAGCGTATATGTGAAGTTTTAGCTCAATATACCCCACAGATACATTTTTATAGCTTGTTAAAATTGCCACTTTTAGGGTATGAGCCAAAACACGCTGTTTTTGAGTATGTTGCTTTAATGCAAATGAGCTGTTGCTCCCGGAGAAGAGGGCGGAGCTTCAAGAGCTCAAGCTCCAGCATTAGCAGTGATAGCCTTTGCAAATAAACATTCTCCTATTAGTACAAGCCTGTTATCTTTACAGAAAACATACTCTGTTTCAAAGTCAGTCACCTGATTATACTGTGCATAATAAATTCGCGTTTATGAATTACACAGATGGGGAGCACGGCGGGATAAAAATAACAACATAGCTGGTCTCATGCTATCACAAACTTTATAAGTCCCACTTCTGACTATGAGCTCGACAACTTCAAGTGATCGACTCACATTGCTTTCATATGCAACTTTTAACTACCATCTTCCTATTTAAGATCATTCTGGTAGCAGTTGAAGGCAGCATCAGTGAAAACAGGCAGATACAATGATAGCTTTAGCAATTAGCCTTACAGAGTGCCAAGAAGCTCTTTTAGAAAGGCAATTTGGAAAACAAACGCGTGATACTTACTTTGTCTGGAGCTGATGTTCGCGCACGAAGCGTTGGTATTGATTCTTAAACATTTAGGGGACCTTACTGATTTTTTTTCCGGGGATATTTCCTTTCTAAAATGAAATTTAACCACAGTGTCCTCGGCTCAGATGGGGGGAGATTATGGCGACTCCTATGTTCATTAGTGCATCCCAAAACACAACACTTGTAAAGACTCTTTGGTGCTGACATTGTATATATCTCCAGTAATGGCGGACTGCAGCTTCTCACTCAGGGCTGTGTTTATGCTAATAGGGCAGAGAGCGTCACAAATGGGCGGGACTTTTTCCCCTCTGTGACGTGAATAGAGGGAGAATCTAAAACAGCTCGTTTGGAGAGACTGTTCATTGGAGAATGATTTATTGGTGATTTATTGGTTTTATAAAAAATGGTGGATTTTTAACATTATAGGCTGTTTTCACACACTGTAGCCACACAACTGTTCAAACCTTATAAAAGTGATTTTTGCATAATAGGTCCCCTTTAAATAATTTCCAAAGGGTGTATTTCACTCATGGGCTTATGCATTCTATGCATATTATGTAAGCAAGTATTTTTAACACAGGAAAAAATGTAGACATCAGCTTTTTTTAAAATTTTTTCAAAGGTTTTTCCAAAGCTTAAAGTTATAAAAACATCCATAATCATTGCATGTAGTTCACATCTCTGTGACATGCCCCTATTCTTGGTGCTGAGAGATTTAATCTTGGGCAAAATTCCAAAACGAAATGGAGATACGACCATGAGTAATGAACATTCACAGAGTGAATGTTGACTGGTGTGGGAAAATGCATGTTTGCTCTATGATGCGCATTCATTCTCTAAATTTAGCAATATGTTTTTACATATTTTATTCATATGTAAAATTTCTTTAAAAAAAAAAAAAAATCTTTCTCTTTATTTATTCCTTTCCTTTCTAGCTTGTACTTATTTGAACAATGCCTGAGACTTGTTGTTACGAGCACTTCCTCTGTCTGATTGCCTCTTCAAGACGAATCGCTTTATGTATTCCCCAATTGTAAGTCGCTTTGGATAAAAGCGTCTGCAAAATGACTAAATGTAAATGTATATTTTACATATATATTTCAACATGTACAAATCTGGAGGAGAAATGTGTCGGATAAAAGAAATGATTCACCTTGAGTGTTTGAGCACCACTGACTGCTCTGTCACTCAGTTTAGATTTCACGTCATGTTACTGCCATGTTATCAACATGTATGTAATTTTGACAGATGTTTCTCTCACACCTATTCATTTGCTTTCGTAATACAGAGCAGCATCTAATTATCTCTTCTTTTTTTCAGAAGAACCTCCTCCAGATATACCTGAGACATAACGGCCCTGTAATTCAGATGAGTATATTTTTATTCTATCCCATCAGTAACATGGTGCATCTTCATTTCAAACAGGTTTTTTTTATTGGTTTTCAGATGGTGTGAAGAGTGCAACATTTTCATTTAATTAGCAGTGTTCTGTTAGAATGGCTGAGAATTAGAAATGTTGTAGTAGATTATCTTGTGCATAGTTGGAAAATTACTGTTTATCTTCTTGATCACTGTTCTCTCACATTTTCAGGACGGCATATGTAATGGCAGATTCCAGGTTCAATTACAACGGTATGCACCAGTGATTTTCAATTCACCTACTTATTATCTAGGATTTTAGGTGATTTTTATTTATTTATTTTTTATGTGATGGCTGAATCAACAACAGATTTAGCTGATTGATTCCATATATATATATATATATATATATATATATATATATATATATATTTATTATTATTATTTATTTTTTTTTTTTACCATGGTCATGGGGCATTGCTGGTTATAATTTTGTCAGTGCAGAATAAATTTTCTCCAACATGTTGGCAGTTTAGACATGCCAGCTATCAGTAAACGTGATGAAAACACAGACTTGGATAGTGAAGCTGTTTTATCTATCCATTCATTTACTATGACTAGTGGTGCCTTTTACGAAGATTGTAAAAAATTACCTATTAAAAAATGTAAAAATGCTACAGTGAAAACCTGTTAATTATTTAAAGGAATAGGCTAGTTCACCCCAAAATGAAAATTCTGCTGGAAATTTACTCATCCATTTACTTATAAATGAGATTGTATTTTCATTGAAACTGATTTGGAGAAACATCACTTGCTCACCAATGGAACCTCTGCAGTGAATGGGTGCCGTCAGAATGAGAGTCCAAACAGCTGATAAAAACTTCACAATAGTCCGAAAAGCTGCATGCTTGTGAAACCAATTCATCAATCTGACTTTTTTAATTTCACACTTTTGTTTCCAACTAAAATCAAGCCTTCTCTCTATAATATTGCTTTCTCCATCGAAAAAGTTGTCTTGTCTGAATCAGGAGAGAAATATGCACATCAAGCACTGTTTATAAATGAAAACAGTTCTGAACAAATATGTTGATGGATTTTGATGTGAGAGGATGACGAGAGCTTTTAACTGAAGGAAGTATTATTATTGATTATGGTACAGTAATACTGATTACTGGTATTTTGGCCAAAAGCGACAGTTTAAAGTTAATGATGGATTTGTTGTGATAAAAGTACAAGACATTAATATGTTCATTATATTTTTTAAATATAATATTTTTTTATTTTTAAAAGGGTTAGTTCACCCAAAAATGAAATTTCTGTCATTAATTACTCACCCTCATGTTGTTCCAAACCCGTAAGACCTTTGTTCATTTTTTTCGGAACACAAATTTTTGATGAAATCCGAGAGCTTTCTGACCCTCCATAGACAGCAACACAACTACCACATTCAAGGCCAAGAAAGGTATTGAGGACATTGTTAAAATAGTCCATGTGACATCAGTGGTTCAACCATAATGTTATGAATCTACAAGAATACTTTTTGTGTGCAAAGAAAACAAAAATAACGAGTTTATTCAGTGATTATGTTTCTTATAAATTTTCTTTTGAACATTTTAAGTTGTTTAGTCAATGTTTATTGGATTGTCTTTAGTTTACGTTTGTTAGCCATTCTTCATGGAAATGCCAATTTTGATGAATTTTAACCATCTTGTGTTTTACAGAAGCGTAACACAAGAAGCGTCTTACTGCAGCAGAGAGTCTATAACACTGTTTCCCTTGTTTCTGCTGTTTGCAGACACACACAGCCAGACAGCGCCTCATCCTTTGGCTTTTTTTCGTCCTTTTCCTCGTTTTCTGATCATTAGGGGAAGTCCCGTTGAGTAATGCATCATGGGAGTAGGTGGAGTGGTTGAAAAGGCTAGCAGCAGGCCTCACAGACTTCGACTGGTACAGTGACTGGGCTGGGCTCTCATACTGAGAGAGAGTTTTTGCTCTTGGACTCGATCGCAAACTGGAATTTTCCCATTTGTAGATGTAGAGGAAGCAGGGTATGCAGCGTAGGGCAAAGAGTTCACTTAATTTATAGTGCTCATTATGAAAGAGACTGTGCAACATGACGCTATGTGCAGCGTTACAGCGGTAGTGCAGCTGAAATGTTGACATTTTGAATTTAATGGCATTGAGACTTACTGGCACAGATTTGGGGATCTGGCTTGTACATCACTCCCCTGGAAATAAGAAACAGCGCATTAAAACTGCACAATGAAAACCTTTTTTTGAAATGCCCAAGACATTTTAAGCTACTTGTGTGGTTTTGAAATGGCATTATGATTGAAAGAATTATGACTGATTAGAGTTTTATTATGAAACGTGTTTGCATTGAAATGCCAATGAGTTGAGAAACAGAATTAAACTGGCCACCAACCACCATACTCTCAAACAAACATTCTTCATCAGAATGACTCTTCTCTATGTGGAGATTGTAGCTCAACTAATAATCCCAGAGAAGAATCATTAACAAACCTCATTATTAAAGAGGAAAGGGAGATAATGCTGCAGTTTAATGTAAATGGATGGGGAACTTAAAGGAGGATCAGGCTGAGTGCTCTTAGGTAATTGGTGGAGTTCCAATAAATCTGTAGTGGAAAGCTTGACCCTGCAGAGTGTCGCTTCCTCTGCTGGATCTGTAAATGCAACGTGAAAAACTTGGTTAGGTTTCAGCCACTTCATTTGTATGGGAATTGTTTCCACAAACCAAAAGATAACACAACATTGACCACTCCAATAATTATGTTTGTTAACTTATTTATTATTTATCTTAAGAAAGATCTTAATTAAGATCTTAATCTAAACCGTGTAGTAATATGTTTAGTAGTAAGGATGCACTATTCTTATGTTCTTAAATGTTTTAGTATTTCTTAGTATTAGATTTTTTAATTGTGTTTGCTCATTTCCACCTTTTTGTACATTTAAATTACTTTTGGCATTGATTGCTAACTTAAAGCTTTAAAAAATCAGTTTCCAACTTTATTTCAACCAATTTATGATTTCTATAAAGATGTGAATGTTTTATTATTCTGTGTGAATGCACCAGTAGTATCATATCAACTGCTGTTGCAATTTAATAAATTATAATAAAAATGTAGAAATGTTCAGGTACATTTTTAAAAAATGTATCTGGAAGGGTTTGTTACAGTTTTATATGTACTATGGAAATTTATATGTACTATGGAGGTCTGTCTGTGCAATTTATATCTTTGATTAGTTGGTGAGATGTTAACAGTCATGTATTGGGGGAGCAAACTATGAACACAGTTGTCCTTGGGGCATCTTACTTTGCTGCCTTTGGGTTTGTGGGCTTCAGTGCTGGTATAATTTAGGGTTTCGACGTGTATGCACGTTTAGCACTGTTTTGGCACCTTCTTTGTGCACAGCTGAGCATCTGTGTTAATTTTAGTGTAGCACATGGAAAAAAAGTACTTTTCCTTGCGTAATAATTTTAGATGCTTGAGACATGTGCTCACCGTTCCTCATGACTCTCTCTGTCTTCTTAAACTGACAGGATTCCACAATACTGCAGATGAAGTGGAACTGGGTATAATTCGATATGCATTTGTATGAACAACTTTTAAAATTACACTTAGCTGTTTTACTGCGAATATGATAAAAAAATTATTAAAACATTCCATCAGTAGTACGTCTCTAATTAGAAAGCAAGGCTACAAGATGTTGAGCACTGTGAGAACATTTGCTGGGTGTGTGTGTGTATGTGTTATAATGGGGCTCCTAGTATGTTCTCAGTGGATCAGGAGAGGACCTTTCGTTTCCGGAGGTACTCGATCTGTGAAGACTGACAAATCATAACAGTTAGGGAGGCATTTGACCTCCAGGACCCCTCCAATTAGACCCACGGGGTCAGATTTACACATTAGCACTCTCTATATATGAGCTACATCACAGAGCAAAGCCCTTTAAACCATTTCATCTTCCTTTTTCTCACTTTCATTCTCCTAATCTCTGTCATACATCGGCAAGCATCGGTTTGAGTTAGGGATGCAGTGAAATAAAAACATGAGCTGACACTGTTTAGCTAAAAATATTTTTTACAATTAACTTAAATGAATATTAGATAATGGCAAATGTAATCTAAATATAATAAAAAATAATTAGTTTATATATTTAAATATCCAATATTAGCCAAAAGCAATTAATTAAAAAGTGTATATAATATCAGCTGATAACCAATATTGCATCTCTAACATGGATGTCTCAGAGCAATAGGTTTACTTTTTTTTTGTATTTTTTAAATTTTTTTATTTGAATGACACTTGTAAAATGTAAACATTTTATCAGTATGTGTATTCCTTAGAAGTCAAATCCATAATTTTGTGGTTTCTAGCTCTAACAGTTTTACTACCACTCTATATTCTAACAGTTGAGCTACTAACTAGCTGTTCACAGGTCAGGGAAAGTCCTTAGTATCTTGTCTACTTTCTGAAATGTTTCTTTTTTGGCAGCAGTTCATTACTTAAAACATGTAACTTTCCTTTCCTTGTGTTTGTAGATATTTATCTTAGTCGATATGTTTTGTCGCATCAGTACCATCTCCGTTGGAGTTAAAATGCTGATAAACATCTTAAGTCACACTGAACTATGTTTGTCGTGGTCTTTTTGTGGGTAAGGTGCTCTGATAAGCAAGGAAAGTATTTCCCATCAGCCTGTTTGAAAGTGATGCTAATCTGTTTACAAACAGTCCCAAAAAGGAATCCGCAGGTAGCACAGACAAACAGTTGTGACAGATGAGATGCTTCTCAGGTTCGCTCCGGCCTCCATCAGTAAACAGGAAACCTTAGACCTCTTGACCTGTCTAAGATCCTACACGCTCTTCTCACGACTCCTGAGAAGCCGTGATTCAAGAGACAAGTATTAGTTACCTCTCATCTGTTGATGTGATGTACTTGAAAGTTTGATCAGAGATGGTAATAAAGCTTTGTCTGGTATGTTTTGCCACCATGATTTTCCTAAAATGCCAATCTTTCTACCAGGCAAAATCTGGTTTCGGCTATCAAGTTAAGTCCGACTTTAGCACAAAGTAATAATGAGACGCATTGTTTCTAATGTCAATATCGGGGAGAAATCCGAGTTGTCTCAAACCAATGATTTGTGCGCACTTCCGCAGTAACGAAAATGTTGGCAGCTGAACAATTGTCCCATTGAGGTGTGTAAGAACCTCCGGGGGCATGCAGAGGTCAAAAAGTCAGGCCCCCTGCCGACCGCCTTTCCCAGGCCTGGGTTTTATCAGAGTTGGGCATCACAACACAGCCTGGGAGAATAGGGTACTACTTCTGTTGTGGAATCGCTCGAAATGACAATGGACCCTATTTCAAAGACATCAGTTATTGATATTAACCAGAAATATGTCTGTAGATGTGAAAGAAGTCTTAACTTTAAAGGGATTGTTCACCCAAAACATCATGTCATTCCTACCCTTTATGGCTTTCTTCTGTGGAACACATAGGAAGATATTTTATCTCTTTTTTTTCTTTATCCATGCAATGATAGTGAGTGGGGTCCAAACTTTTAAAAAAAAATTTTATGGTATAACTTATGATAGAATTTATATTTTTGGCCGAACTGTCTCTGAAGTCCCTTGACTGACATTTAAGAGCCATCTAGACTTTAAGACATAGTGCAACAGTCGGGTGACGGAAGTAAAAATCCAATGCATTTTCTTCATAACGAAATAGATTTTTAGCAGTAACTTATAAACCATTAAAGACAGACTTACTGTGAGCTACGAGGTTGTAAATCGATGGTATATGCTTCTGTTGAAGCCATCAACCTGCATTATATCAGCTAATTTTTGAAATAATCCTGTTTAACTGTGTAGTTTGAAAAAATCATCCATGACTCTGCAAAGAAATGACCACCAATCAGGAAATCATGACAAGCAAATTGTGCCAAAAGAACACTTTAACGCTTGACATGAAACAATCTTTCCATGCTCTCAAATTACTTAAATGTGACCCTGAACCACAAAACCAGTCTTAAAGGTCAATTTTTTGAAATTGAGATTTATACATCATATGAAAGCTGACTAAATAAGCTTTCCATTGATGTATGGTTTGTTATGATATGACAATATTTGGCAGAGATACAACTATTTGAAAATCTGTAATCTGAGGGTACAAAAAAAAAAATCAAATACTGAGAAAATCGCCTTTAATGTTATCCAATTGAAGTTCTTAGCAATGCATATTAGTAATCAAAAATTAAGTTTTGATTTATTTACGGTAGGAAATTTACAAAATATCTTCATTGAACATGATCTTTACTTAATAAAAGAAAAGAAATAAAAGAAAAATCAATAATTTTGACCCATATAATGTATTTTGGCTATTGCTACAAATATACCCGTGCTACTTAAGACTGGTATTGTGGTCCAGGGTCACAAATATGTACAGTATGTACAGGTGAATCTCAATAAATTAGAATGTCGTGGAGAAGTTCATTTCAGTAATTCAAGTCAAATTGTGAAACTCGTGTATTAAATAAATTCAATGCACACAGACTGAAGTAGTTTAAGTCTTTGGTTCTTTTAATTGTGATGATTTTGGCTCACATTTAACAAAAACCCACCAATTCACTATCTCAACAAATTAGAATAAGGTGACATGCCAATCAGCTAATCAACTCAAAACACATGCAAAGGTTTCCTGAGCCTTCAAAATGGTCTCTCAGTTTGATTCACTAGGCTACACAATCATGGGGAAGACTGCTGATCTGACAGTTGTCCAGAAGACAATCATTGACACCCTTCACAAGGAGGGTAAGCCACAAACATTCATTGCCAAAGAAGCTGGCTGTTCACAGAGTGCTGTATCCAAGCATGTTAACAGAAAGTTGAGTGGAAGGAAAAAGTGTGGAAGAAAAAGATGCACAACCAACCGAGAGAACCGCAGCCTTATGAGGATTGTCAAGCAAAATCGATTCAAGAATTTGGGTGAACTTCACAAGGAATGGACTGAGGCTGGGGTCAAGGCATCAAAGAGCCACCACACACAGACGTGTCAAGGAATTTGGCTACAGTTGTCGTATTCCTCTTGTTAAGCCACTCCTGAACCACAGACAACGTCAGAGGCGTCTTACCTGGGCTAAGGAGAAGAAGAACTGGACTGTTGCCCAGTGGTCCAAAGTCCTCTTTTCAGATGAGAGCAAGTTTTGTATTTCATTTGGAAACCAAGGTCCTAGAGTCTGGAGGAAGGGTGGAGAAGCTCATAACCCAAGTTGCTTGAAGTCCAGTGTTAAGTTTCCACAGTCTCTGATGATTTGGGGTGCAATGTCATCTGCTGGTGTTGGTCAATTGTGTTTTACCAAGAAAGTTTGGAACACTTCATGCTTCCTTCTGCTGACCAGCTTTCTAAAGATGCTGATTTCATTTTCCAGCAGGATTTGGCACCTGCCCACACTGCCAAAAGCACCAAAAGTTGGTTAAATGACCATGGTGTTGGTGTGCTTGACTGGCCAGCAAACTCACCAGAACTGAACCCCATAGAGAATCTATAGGGTATTGTCAAGAGGAAAATGAGAAACAAGAGACCAAAAAATGCAGATGAGCTGAAGGCCACTGTCAAAGAAACCTGGGCTTCCACACCACCTCAGCAGTGCCACAAACTGATCACCTCCATGCCACGCCGAATTGAGGCAGTAATTAAAGCAAAAGGAACCCCTACCAAGTTGAGTACATATACAGTAAATGAACTTTACTTTCCAGAAGCCCAACAATTCACTAAAAATGTTTTTTTTATTGCTCTTATGAAGTATTCTAATTTGTTGAGATAGTGGATTGGTGGGTTTTTGTTAAATGTGAGCCAAAATCATCACAATTAAAAGAACCAAAGACTTAAACTACTTCAGTCTGTGTGCATTGAATTTATTTAATACACGAGTTTCACAATTTGACTTGAATTACTGAAATGAACTTTTCCACAACATTCTAATTTATTGAGATGCACCTGTATAATGTGTATTTTGCAATAAACATAAATTATATAGTTTCTATTAATTTTTAAAATATTTATCCATTGATTTTGATTCGATTGTCATTCACAGTGTATTTCTATCAGTTATTGAAGTTATATACATAGTGTTCTACCTTTTTGTGATTTTTTTTATTTTATTTATTTATTTATTTATTTATTTTTGCTTCAAATCAAAGTTTGTAATGTGGTGATTCACCTTGTAGCTGGTTGGCTTGGTTCATGACTTATAATATGGGAAAAATGAACAGGAAAAATACTTCTGGAATCGAGGCTGCTGAAAAATTGTGTGGGCACTCTTAAACTCAATTACTCCAAATTTTTGTTATCATGGTAATATATCCAAAAACACTGTACTATTTGATAAGAGTAAGGGGAAAAAAACAAATAATCAGATAGAGTAATGGTGTAGGCTGTGGTGCTCATATGGGAAATGCAAGTTCAAATCTAGCTAGTTTCATTCCCTGATCCATTTTCTCATAATTTCCTGTTCTTTCTCCACTACATGATCAATTTCAAAGTCCAAAAAAACAGATCTTATCTTCTTGTAATGGGCTCTTGTTGTAGAAGTCAACATTTGTCATGATTTGAAAAAGTCCCTCAACCTCACAAATTATATTTTGGCTTTTCACTCGTGTGTTTCCATCCACCCAGAGGAATCCTGTCAACAGACTGAACTCGCTAGTGTGTATTTATTTCATTAGTAGCATAAACCGTCACTTTCCCTGTCTGGCTTTGGATAGGAGAGGAGGGGCTCATCTGTTGGACACAGAAGGATGGGAATCGGAGAGCGAATCGGAGAGCGAACACAAACCAACTATTAACGTCTAGACGCAACATAAAACCAAGCAAATCCTAATAGCAAGCACTTGTGGACTGTCAAAGTCGACCTCTGAAAAGTGTGAGGGGACGTGCACTTTCAAAACATCTCCACTAATCACCAAAGGCAGCAGAAAAAAACCCACACAAACCAAACTTGGCTTCAGGTCATTTGAGATGTCTGCTAGTTTGGCTAGTAAGAGTTCACCTCTGAAAGAGCAAGAGAGAGAGAGAAACAATGGGAGTGCCATTGAAGCGTTTTCATTACTACAACTCCTTTAATGCATTACTATTCATTTTTATTTTTTTTATTGATGGCCACACAGAGAAAGTGCTGGCACGGCAAATTTAGTGGCCCAATTGCTCTTTTCCTCATTCTTCTGTCCACTAACGACACTCTTTAATGACCTCTGGGCCTTGGCTTGGTTAGAACTCCTGAAGAGAATCGTTTTCCCCATGATTGCCTCTGCACTGAGGCCAAACATGAATTTCATTTCCAAGAGGTCCCCCACCCATCCTAAATGTATATCTCCATAAATCTGAACGTGATAGACTTGATGCATGCCATAATGGTACCGTATTGAGGTGATGTGACATTCTGATTCAAATATGCAGAGCTGCAAATGGACTTAAAGCAACAGTTCACCCACAAAAAGTTTTTTATTTTTATTTATTTTTTTTTATTTTCATAAAACACAAAAGGAGATTTTTTTTTTTAATCCTAACTTAGCTCTTTCTCTAATGAGAATGACCCAGTTTAAGGGCTAAAAGGACAAAAAAAATAAAATAAAATAAAATAAAAAAAACTCAAATAAAGCACCACAAAAGTATTTAAAATGTTAAGTATTATAAATGACCATATTATAAATGCCATTATTTATTATTGTAATTTTAAGAATGACTGATTTTATGATACTTTTATGAAGTATTTTTTGTCTTTTTACGATGTTGAATGTAAAGCGGTGAATAAAGAAATTTGTGTATCACAAAGATGACAGCAAATGGATGAGTGAATGATGACAATTGTCCCTTTAAGGTTAGTGATTTATGATTAATAAATGAAAAAAAAAATAAAAATTCTTGGTAAGCAAAAGAGACATTCAAATACATTACAAATCTTAAAATCTTAAAAACCCCAAACTTGAAACTTACTGTATGTGAAGTTAGACACGGCCAAGTACTATTGATATAAGTGTTGATGATTTTAGATCTTTGAATTAATTATTGCTGTACAGAAAGCAAGAAATGAGTATATTATTAATCATCATTTGACTCTTGAGTTGTTGGTTGTATGTCTTTAGTCTTAGCAGAAACCTATTTGGAAATCTGTTTGTTCTCTATCCCTTGCAAAGTTTCTCTTTCTCTCCCTCCCTCTCCATTTTATTCTCCTCCCTCTCTTTTGTGTCTAACCCTGAAACAGAGAGCGCAGCTCTGCTAGGTAAAGAGGAATGAATGTAGTTGTTTCTCTGAGGAGACTGGAGGTCTGGCTCGCTCTTCAAATGGCACGGTGTTAGTTGGGGAATGTGCAATTATTGAGCTCGGTCCTTTGATCCCAGTTTTTCCATCAGGCCTAAATTGTCCTCACATTGAGCACCGCCATGTATCCTTGGGCACTCTCCTTGCACAGGCTTTCTTTCATGTACGCCCCTTTGGAACTTGAAGCATCCCAGTCTGAAAACTGAGCTTTTCTTCAGCCATGCTCCAGTGCTGGAGCGAGCCACGCTTTTGTTTCGTATATGTGTGTGTGTCTGTGTCCTGGAGTGAGCGGAAGGCAAAATTTGCGCAAAATTGGTTTTAGCTGAATGTTTTAGATTGAGAAATATGTACAGTTGTGCTCAAAATTATTCATACCCTTGGTAAATACGATCAAAGAAGGTTCTGAAAATAAATCTGTATCATTAATCCTTCTGATCTTTTATTTTAAAAATTTACAAAAATCTAACCTTTTCATTGGAGAATAAGAATTTAAAATGGAAGGGAAATCTCATTATGAAATAAATGTTTTTCTCTAATATACATTGGCCACAATTAATCATACCCTTTTATTCAATAGTTTTTGCAACCTGTATTTGCCAAGATAACAGCTCTGAGTTTTCTCCTATAATGCCTGAAGAGTTTGTAGAACACCTGATAAGAGATCAGAGACCATTCCTTCATCCAGAATCACTCCAGACCCTTCAGATTCACAGCTCCAAGTTGGTGCTTCTTCTCTTTAATTCACCCCACTCATTTTCTATAGGGTTCAGGTCAGGGGACTGGGTTGGCCATGGCAAAAGCTTCATTTTGTGCTCAGTGACCCATTTTTGTTTTGATTTTGGTGTTTGTTTGTGGATTATTGTCCTGTTGGAAGATCCAACAATGGCCCATTATAAGATTTCTAGCATGGACATTTTTTTTTTTTTGTCTGTTGGTATTTGATAGAATCCATGATGCCATGTATCTAAACAAGATGTCCAGGACCTCCAGCTGAAATATAGGCCCACAACATCAAAAATACAGCAGTATATTTCATTGTACACAGGGGGTACTTTTTTTTATCCCTGTGTGCACCAAACCCATCTTGAGTGTTTGCTGCTAAAAAGCTTTTTTTTAGTTTCATTGGACCATAGAAGCCAGTCCCATTTGAAGTTCCAGTCGTGTCTGACAACTGAATATGCTAGAGATTGTTTTTGGATGAGAGCATTTTCTTTTCTTTATTTTTTTTCTTGAAACCCTCCCAAACAACATGTGGTGATGTAGGGGCTGTTTGATAATTTTTTTAAGGTTTTCTGACCCCAAGACTCAACTATTTTCTGCAATTCTCCAGCTGTAATCCTTGGAGAGTCTTTAGCCACTCAAACTCTCCTCCTCACCTTGCATTAGGACGGTATAGAAACGCATCCTCTTCCAGGCACTTTTGTAATATTTTATGTTGATTGGAACCTCTTAATTATTGCCCTGATGGTGGAAATAGGTATTTTCACTGCTTTAGCTCTTTTCTTACAGCCACTTTCTAATTTGTGAAGCTCAATTATCTTTTGCTGCACATTAGAACTATATTCTTTGGTTTTGCTCATTATGATGGATGATTAACCTGGCCTTTGGTTCCCCTCATATTTATAATCCTGTGTGACAGGAAGCCATGGCTGGATAATTTTATGTTCATAATCACCCTGGTGTGCTCAAAATTGTAAATATGAATGGGAATATACTTCAGTGATATTTTAATCATAAGAATTTCTAGGTGTGTCAATAATTGTGTCCAACGTGTATTTGAGAAAAACCTTTATTTCATCATGAGATTTTCCCTATTTTCAATTGTTTTAGTTCAATGAAAGGTTAGATTTTTGTGATTTTTTTTATTATATGTTTTGTAATTTTTTAAAATAAAAGATCAAAAGGGTTAACAATGCAGATTTATTTTCACAGCCTTCTTTGATCATATTTATCAAGGGTATGAATAATTTTGAGCACAACTCTATGTTTTGGATAGTGCACTTAAACTTCTGTTTGCATTCAGATATCTTTGCTTATACACATTTATAAGATTTCTGGACATTTTGGTAAATCACTCCACACTTTTTATCCATAAAGTCGTCCATGTAGATAATGCGTGCATGTCTGTTTGCGTGTGTGTTTGTGTGAGTGTCAGACTCTTTTTCACTGATTATTTCCATATGCTCCAGTACGTTATCTATGCTTCACATAATAGCTTCCACCTCTGGGGGATTAACCCACAAAGTTTATAGACTTTCTTTCATTCTTCGCCCCCTCTTTTTTTTTTTTTTTTTTGCCCAGGTCAAAATTACTAGTGGCAGGCGTAGTGTCCGTTAAGCTGTGGGACCACAGCTGCATGCTCTCTCGTTCTGTACTCTGTGGGTCGCCTTTTCTTGTGCTAATGGCTCTGCACAAAGCCAGGGCACCTGGAAGGCCTGTACCTCCACTGCAGGGCACTGCGTTCAACTCCCATCATGCCACTGGCAGGATGGCATGCTCTACATTTGGCTTTATTACTTGGCAGTCAGTAATCGATAATGATATAACAGCAACAAGAACACGGATCATACAGGAAAGGAGTCTGATAGCAAAAGCGGTTAGACGTCTGCCGTTAAAGAGCTACATTTACTGTTGGGTATCCCATGTGTTCCTGGTACATAATTTTGGTCACAAAACATGTATTTGATTGATGCTTATATCAGCACATTTAGGCCACAAATGGCTTCAAGGAGCAGTGATTTTGCGGTGTCTGCCACTGGGGTTTGCAGATTCTCAGCAGTGTCAGAAGTTTAGTAAGTATCCAATAGAACATTCCAATCACATTGGACACAGTTGGCATAATCATAAAATTATCAGGAATTCTTTAATTAAGCCTAACAGTTATAAATCATTAATGTGTAGACTTTGTCTTTATCACAGGGATGGGAATTGAAATGTTATCATACTGCTTCCAATTTCAGTTCTTGGCAATTCTGGATCCTCACAGTTCCATCGATGATTCTAGTACTTCTGAACAATAAATATTTTGGGGAAAAAAGAAAATGCATTTTTTAATTTGATCAGTGGTCTGTTGCCAAATAATGAGATCATTAGAGAAAGATTTTGAAATGGTTGCACTGTGTGTTTTTGATTCACTACAAGAGTCATTTGTACGACAATCAGATTACACTGGTTTAGCTGTATGTTTCTGATTCAGTAATGGAGCTGGCTCATAATAGTCATTTATTTGGGAATCAAATTACATGGGTCACGCTTGGTTTTATGGTGTACTGTAGACTCAGTATTATTATTGTTTTGGTGCACATGAATAGTAGTTTTGAATGAATTTTGAGAGTGCATGTATAAAAACTGTTTTGTTTGTCTTGTTATTGTTTACTGAAACGATTAAACATTTTTTTTTTGTTAATTGAAATTAAGCTGAAATAAAATGAAATTTAAGAGATGAATGAATATTAGATGAAAAAATTAAACTGAAATCACTTAAATATGGACTAACCCAACTATTAGGTTAAATTTTTAATCAAAAGTTGGGCTAGTCCATATTTGACCCAAAGTTGGGTTGAAACAACCCAGCATTTTTTAGCGTGTGAAATAAAAGTACTAAAATTGCTAAAACTAAAATAAAAAATAATTAATGCTATAAACAGGAATGTTAAAAAAAAACAAAACAATAAAATGACAAATCACTCAAAAATTATACAAAAATTAAAATGAAAATGGAAAATCTAAAACTGAAATTTAATTTCTAACAGATACTTCTAATATCATATAAATAATTGTCATATGTGATTCTGTATCTACGGCATTAACCATGTCATTGTTTTTCTGCTTAATCTGAGAGTGATAACTTTTATATGAGTAAGCCTAAGTATGTTAATTGTTAGCTGTGCCAAGATGGCCCTTCAGATATTGTCCATTTTTAAAACTCATACTTGGAGAAAGTTGCACATTATAGGTACAGTCAGTCATGTAGGCATATTGAATATGCTTTTAAAACGACAGTACACTGGCATAGTGTTCCTGGAAGAACCTAGGGTTGCTTCTTATTTTAAGGGCACAGTGGTTATGGTTTGCTCCTTAAAGGGATTGAACATTCCAGTTACCAGCCTAGTACAACCTCCAGCTTAACCACTACATCACACCAAACTCAGAAGTGTTCATAGTGGATAAGGAGTTGAACTTGATATTCACTCTTTTCAATCCAGGTTGCAAACAATGTGTTGAAGAACCCTTGCTGCTTTATTGCAAGCACATGATAGGACCACCCCACAATAACAGCCTTGTAAAATGTGAAATGCATATTGTCATTGTACTTTTATAGTTATTTCATCAGGAATTTCTAGGCTGTATTGACAGTAATGCTGTATTGCACATGCAACATACTGTATGCAGATGTGTTTCCAAGATGCTTCGTAAGCTTCCAAAGAGTTTCATTCCTTACTGCTGGTTTCTGCATGATAAGAAGATAAGAAACATCAGCCACTTGGAAAAACACAAGGAGCAAAACAGTTGGCGGTGATTGATAATAACACTTGATGGCCAGCACGGCATTCTGTACTCAATCATATGGCAAACTTTTTGACGATCATTTATGTCTTTTCGATTCGATTGCCAATGTTGTAAACTTCCAGCTCAAACCATCCTCATCCAAACCTTTGAAAAATATGTTCTGAAGTGGCCAAGTCATGCATATAAATCTCATCGGGAGTTTAAGATTACTTTGAAAGGCATTGCATATGCTGTTAAGCATGAGCACTAGCTAGTGTTGATTTGAATGGCTTTTTTAAGAGCATCTCTCAGTAACTCTTGTCCAGATGGATTGCTATTTGAAGGGAGTGTACTGTAACTTGATGTGCCAGATCGCAATTTTCTGTTACAAAGGTTAATAACGTCTGTTGGCTATCAGTTCTTCTGTCAGGGTGTATTTTTTCCGTACAGTTGGCTTCTGTGTATTCCCCCTGCTATGTAAAGCTTTTCAAGGAATGCTTCCAGGGAATCTCTCCTGAGATACAGTTGGGGCACTTATCCTCTTTGTTTAGTGCTGAACTAACTGAAAGTAACATACAGAATCCGTCAGAGTAACATAGCAGTTTCGCTTCACATACACACACTGAAGTTTTAATGTAAGCCGAAGGAATGCTTACGTTTGTAGACAGGAGGAAAATGTAGAACCTCAGTCCAGCACTCTGGAGGATTGTGAAATAGTGTATTTTTAAACACTAGCGCCCTGGCTGTGGAGGGAAATGTTGCTGGGCGTTATTTACCCACAGCTTCAGAATTGACACCTCAGTAGTCATACACACCGGTTTTGGCTCAGCGAAGCCTTTAACCCAAATTCTACACTTTTTTTGGAGCTACAGTATGCAGAATGTATCCCAACATATGCATCTACAAAGGCACAACATGTCAGCATCTTTAATCAGCAGTTATTGACCAATATTTGTGTTATTTGAAAAATTATTATTATTTTATATACAGTTTATTCTGTCAGCCAGTAGTTTTTTTAATTGTAATATTTAGTAAATCTCAAATCACAATATACATCTCTTTCCTACATAAATTATATTTTCTGAAGCCTAAATCTATCTATCTATCTATCTGGGGGCAGTCGTGGCCTAATGGATAGAGAGTTGGGCTTGTAACCCGAAGGTCGTGGGTTTGAGTCTCGGGTCCGGCAGGGAATACCACGACTGAGGTGAGACCCTTGAGCAAGGCACCAAACTGCTCCCCGGGCGCCGCAGCATTGGCTGCCCACTGCTCCAGGTGTATGTTCACTACTGTGTGTATGCACTTGGATGGGTTAAATGCAGAGCACAAATTCCAAGTATGGGTCACCATACTTGGCCACACACCACTTCCCCCCCCCCTTCCCTTCTCCCCCTTCCCCCCCCCTTCTTTAAAAAAAACAAAAAAACAAAAAAAAAAAAAACAGGGAAGAAGTCGTGGCCTAATGGTTAGAGAGTTGGGCTTGTAACCTGAAGGTTGCCGGTTCGATTCTCACACCAGCAGGAATTGAAGGTGGGGATTGTGAATGAACAGCACTCTCTCTGCCTGCGATACCATGACTGAGGTGCCCTTGAGCAAGGCACCGAAGCCCCAATTGCTCTCCGGGCGCTGGAGCAATGGCTGCCCACTGCTCCGGGTGTGTGTTCACGGTGTGTGTGTGCGTGTTTGTTCACTATTCACTGCTGTGTGTGTGCACTTGGATGGGTTAAATGCAGAGCACCAATTTCGAGTATGGGTCACCATACTTTACTTTACTTTTTTTACTATCTATCTATCTATCTATCTATCTATCTATCTATCTATCTATCTCAAAACGAAAGTCTGTCTTTCATACTTTTGGTTATAATATTGTGATGTCTACTGTACAGTATATTCACTAATCATTAAGAACTACTAAATTACTTTTTAATAAATAACTTTTTTTTTTACAATTAAAATAAAATTTTAATTTACACAAGCTAGTTTAAATTATTCTATTGGCCGTTTATCACTCATCAGCTTTTTTACAATATTTTTCACAAAATTATTACTTATGTAGAAAAGTATGAAAGATTTTTATTTTGAGATCTGATAATAAGAATTATTTTGATGCGCATTTCTTTGACAATTTGATTTTTCTCCTATTTTCTTTGTTGCTTCAGATAAAAGTGTCTGCTAAATGCATAAATGTTAATAGCTTTTTTTTGATATCACTGTATCCCTATCTACACCAAATATCCTCTAGGGAAAAAACTTGTCATATCTGTGTTGCAGGTACTGCAGAAGGATAGAAAGTCTCAAAGCGACCGCTGCAGCAGAGAGCAGTATGGTATATGTCAGCTGTCGTGGGGCGTTAAGCGACTGGCGGAATGCGATTGAAGTGGTAAGCCTGGCGGCAGACCCGTGTTGAAACCACCTTCCTCTGGCCCTCTGCCAACCCCAGCTGCCAGATCCTACAGGGAGGTAAGACCCTGACCCACAAAACCCAAGGATTAAACATCAGTTAGGGTTTCCCACTGAGGTGTGGAGTGCTCTTTCAGACATAGTATCTCACACAGCTTGGCAAACCTCAGGCGTATACATAAAATCTGTGATTTACCAGCTCTGCCATGCTTCCCTGTGCATGCGTAATGAGATCACATGTATGTGCTGTGGCGAAAGGATTTGTGTTTGTTATAAGTAGATGCTTTTATGGCTAGACATTGTCATCCGATATGTCAATGTTTATGTTCTGACTGTGGTATGAAAGCCTAGTGAGGATTGGTGGTGGTACATGGTGAAGTTTGATAGCTCAGGATCGTAGGCTCATAGAGCTTCAATTGAAATGTATTGCACATTTCTTTTGATAATAATAAACATAGGAGCATCTTCATCAGACGGTAAGAAAAACTCGACCCTAGAAAACTGCCTGCTGTGGAGACAGATTTCTGCGGCTCATTCGCACATTCCTTTCTGATAAAAATGTTTTAGGGAGGATGAATAGAGACGCTCACAAAGAATGAAAGAGTGCCAGGACTGGTGCCGACGAGAGTTTGGCTGCCTGCCCTGAAAAGCCACACATGAGTGTCTTTAATTGCTAGACAGAGTAGAATAATTCTTTCATAATCTTAATTTATACAGTTGCATTAGTAGGGCCATAACATGCTGACAGAGAGTGTTGGCTATCAAGGCGCAATTGTTCTTTGTAATGGGAAAAGCAGTTCTCCCTCAAAGGCAAAAATGCTTTTGTTGTTGTGTTTAAAGGCTTGTACATCATAATCAATTGATGTGTTTTTCCTCAAAACCTAGTGAGCTGTGTTGCTGTCTGTCTACATAGGCAACTGCCTTCTAAGGCAGCTTCGTAACCTCAGAAGTGACTGATTTGGAATGCTCTACATTGGCAGCAACTTCACTTGCCCCTCACTCGACTCATAATTACTGTAATTCCAGTAGATTTTCTGTTAGCAGCTAATGGCCGATGCTGTACTGATACACTACACAAGACTTTTATTTAGTAATGGTGCATCAGGTTTGTCAAAAGTGACAGTACATGCATTTATAATTTTACAAAATATTTAAATTTTTATATAAATGAAGTTGTTTTGACCTTACTGTTTATCAAAGAATCATGGGGAAAAAAAATTAAATTAGGTTTCTACAAAAAAAAAAGCAGTATAATGTTTCTTGAGCACCAAATCAGCATATTAGAAATATTTCTTAAGAACCATGTGACACTGAAGACTGGAGTAATGGCTGCTGAAAATGCAATTTTGCCAACATAGGAATAAATTATATTTTAAAATATTTTAAAATACAAAACAGTCATTTTAAATTGTATTAATATTTCACAATATTACAGTAATTTTATTTATTTACTGTATTTCTTATATCAGATTAATACAACCTTGATCAAATTTAAATTTAAACAGCTTTTAAAATGCAATCCTATATAGTATCGAATGAAATAAAAATTTAACATTTCTCTTACTTCTTCCACCATTTTTTTCATTAATTTATATCATATATTTATATTGTAAATATATATATAGTGTAACGGGCTGAAGAATCACACGACAAGGAAATGACAATAAAGGCCCCGAAGGGTGCGTTTATTGGTGAGATGTGTCGTGCCGATGTGTCTTGGTGAGGTGAACCCGTGCTCCGAGATCCGCTTCCGTGGTTAATCCAAGTGTCCAGGTGCTGGGTGTCCGTGCTGTGCTCAAACGTCGTGGCTGGCCGGTCACACACTGCTCTCTGGAACGTAAACAGAGGAAGGTTAGTATCAGCTCGTCTGGAGACATGTCTCACCCGTGTGTGTGACTCGGCGGCTTTTGTAGCTGTCTCTTGATGAGTCTCAGCTGTGACCGGCCAGCCTGTGCAGATTGCTTGCAGGTGTGCCTCTTCTGTTTCCAGGGCGACGCTGATGAGTGCTCGGGACACGCGTCACACTCCCTCCCCCTAAGTGTCGTCCTGGTCCCGCGGGACAACGGGGAGATTGGGGTCGGGTGGGGAGTGAACCCTGACAGACCTGCGAAAGCCGCCCAAATCCGCGAGAGCCCGTCGGCGTTAGCGTTGGCCGTCCCCGCCCGATGTCGCACAGTGAAGTGGAAGTCCTGGAGCGCCAAGAACCAGCGAGTCACTCGGGCGTTCGTGTCCTTGGCCCGGGCCATCCACTGTAACGGAGCATGGTCAGTAATGAGCGTGAACTTTCTGCCAAGGAGGTAATACCTGAGCTCCAGGACTGCCCACTTGACGGCCAGCGCTTCCTTTTCGACGGCCGCGTAACGTTGTTCCGCTGGGGTCAGCTTCCGGCTGATGTAGATCACCGGGTGTTCCTCACCGTCCTGCACCTGGGAGAGGACGGCTCCCAACCCGGTGTTGGAGGCGTCCGTCTGCAACAGAAAGGGGCAGTTAAAGTCTGGGGCTCGCAGTACCGGCTCCGTGGTGAGTGCTGCCTTTACTCGCTGGAACGCCCCCTCTTCGGTGGGACCCCAGGAAACCTTCTCCGGCTGCCCCTTCCTGGTCAGGTCTGTCAGGGGAGCTGCTAAGGAGGAGAAGTTAGGGATAAAACAGCGATAGTAACCCGCCAATCCCAAAAAGGCCCGGACCTGGGTTTTTGAGGTGGGCCGTGGTGCCGAGAGGATTGCTGCCACCTTCTTCTCCTGAGGTTTGATGAGGCCCCGGCCCACCTGGAAGCCCAAGTACTTAGCTTCGTAGAGGGCCAGGTGACATTTTCTGGGATTGGCGGTCAGTCCAGCCCGGCGCAGCTCGACAAGCACCCTCCGCAACCGCTCCAAGTGATCCTCCCAGCTCTCCGAGTGGATGACGACGTCATCCAAGTAGGCCGCCGCATAGGACTGGTGGGGCCTCAGCAGGATGTCCATCATCCGCTGAAAAGTGGCTGGGGCCCCGTGCAGGCCGAAGGGGAGAACCCTGTAGTGCCAGTGGCCACTGGGAGTCGAGAAGGCGGTCTTCGGTTTGGCCTCTTCCGTCAATGGCACCTGCCAGTAGCCCTTGGTAAGATCTAATGTGGAGATATACCGGGTTCTCCCCAGACGATCCAGCAGCTCGTCTACTCGTGGCATCGGATAGCCGTCAAACTTGGAGACCTCGTTGAGGCGGCGGAAGTCGTTGCAAAAGCGGAGGGTGCCGTCCGGTTTTGGGACCATGACGATGGGGCTGGACCAGGGGCTGCGCAAGGGCTCTATTACCCCTAACCTCAGCATCTCCTGCACTTCCTCCTCGATGGCATGTCGCCGAGCCTCCGGGACCCGGTAGGGCCGCTGCCTGACAATGGTTCCGGGTGGTGTGCGAACATCATGTTGGAGAACGTGGGTCCGCCCAGGGAGTGGGGAGAACACATCAGAGAATTGACCGACCAAATGCTGCAACTCCTTCTTTTGGGCAGCCGATAGGTGGGGGTTGACGTCGACAACCACGGGGTCAGTGGTGGCCAGGGCGGCCAGCTGGGTCCTAGTCCCGACCCATCGCTTTAGGAGGTTGATATGGTATAGTTGATCCTCTTTTCTTCTTCCGGGCTGCCGCACCCGGTATGTAACGGGCCCCACTCGCTCGGTCACCGTGTAGGGTCCTTGCCACTTAGCGAGGAATTTGCAGGCGGCCGTCGGAACTAGGACCATGACATGATCTCCTGGCTGGAACTCCCGTGGCTGGGCTGCCCGGTTGTAGTGGCGTTGTTGGGCTTGCTGGGCTTTCGTGAGGTGCTCCCGGACTAATGGCATGACCCTGTCGATCCTCTCCCTCATCTCACAAATGTGTTCGATGGTTGACCGATGGGCGGCCGGCTGTTGTTCCCAGGCCTCTTTCGCGACGTCGAGTAGGCCGCGAGGTTGATGCCCAAACAAGAGCTCAAAGGGGGTGAACCCGGTAGAAGCCTGGGGCACTTCTCTGATGCCAAAGAGGATGTAGGGCAGCATCTGATCCCAGTCCCGCTTGTCATCAGCGGCCACCCGACGGAGCATCTGCTTCAATGTCTGATTAAAACGCTCGACCAGCCCATCGGTTTGAGGATGGTAGACTGTGGTGCGCAGTTGTTTCACCTTTAGGAGGCGACAGAGGTCTGCCATCATCCGGGACATGAACGGGGTGCCCTGGTCGGTTAATATCTCTGTGGGGATGCCAACTCGGCTACATAGGAGGAACAGCTCCTGAGCGATAGCTTTGGATGTGGCCTTGCGTAGGGGAATGGCTTCTGGGTAGCGAGTGGCGTAGTCCACTATCACGAGGATGTGTTCGTGGCCCCGGGCGGACTTCGGCAGCGGCCCGACCAGGTCCATCCCTATTCGCTCGAAGGGCACCTCAATGATGGGTAACGGGATCAGCGGACTGGGGGGAGGGGTGCGCGGCGATGTCTGCTGACACGTCGGACAGGCTTGACAAAACCGTTTCACCTCAGCATCCAGACCTGGCCAGTGAAAACGGTCTCGGATCCGCTGGATGGTGTTTCGTGCCCCCAGGTGGCCAGCCATCGGATGCGAGTGTGCCAGCTCCATCACGGTTTCTACCTTCGACCGCGGCACCACTAACAGTTTTTTTTCCTCCCCCCTCCGGGGTGCGACACAGTAAAGCAGGCCATTCTGGACAACAAAGTGGGGAACTGGATGCGGCGGTGGCTGTGCCTCTTTTCCCTCGATCACCCTCACTTGTGTCCAGCAGTGTTTCAACCGTTCGTCCCCGAGTTGTTCCTTGGCAAAGGCCCCACCTCCCGTAACCTGTTGGAACACATCATAGAAAAGGTTAGCGGATTGAGAGGGGGACTCACCGTCTTTGGCGCTGTCTGACGCAAGTAGGACGGGGTGCCGTCGGGGACCTCGGTTGAACTTCCGTCTTCGGCGGTTCCCGGCAAGGCTGGCAGGCTGGGTGGCGGCGGCGGCGAGCAGGCGGTCAAAACCCGGCCAGTTTCTCCCGAGTAGCACGGGAACGGGCAAATCCTTCACGATCCCCACCTCGACGGACCAGGAGCCTGGGGCGGCCGATATGGTGACCTGCCGAGCGGGGACCTGGCGAGTGTCACCATGCACACACGTGATGGGTAGGCGGGCTTTAGACTCTACCCGAGGGGGAAACACTGTCGGCTGCACCAGGCTGACCGCGCTGCCCGAGTCCAGGAGTGCCTGGTAGGGTCGTCCATTCACCTTTACTTCCACCCGTGGTGCTTCCAACGGTGGTTCATGGTGGACGATGCAACCTGCCAGCCAGGCCCGATGTGGTGAAGGGGGAGGATCCGTGGGCATCGGCTCATCCTGGGGCCCGGGTACCGCCGGCCTGCTCACTGGTCGCGAGATGCCCTCCGGCGAGCGTCGCTCCTGGGGCACCCTTCGGGGAAACGGCGGCGCTCGCTCCCCAGCCTCCCGACGGTGGGCCGCCTCCGCCAGCTCGATGGCCTCCACCAGATCTCCGACGGTGAGCGGGTTCCGCATTCTTGCCGCTTGCCGAAGCGAACGAGGCAGGGCACGGAGGAGACGATCAACGACGACGCGCTCGGCTACTTGTGCGGCGCTGGGGTCCCCGGTGAGTAGCCAGTGCCGTGCGAGGCGGGAGAGGTTGGCGGCTTGGGCGCGGGCTGGCAACCGGGTGTTATACTCCCAGTCGTGAAACATTTGTGCTGCCGCGATGGGTGAGAGGCCCACGCGGGACAGGATCTCTTTCCGAAGTTCCTCGTAGGAATCCCTCAGATCCGCCGACATTGAGAAATAGGCCCGCTGGGGTTCCCCCGTCAATAACGGTGCCAGCACGCGTGCCCATTCCTCCAGTGGCCAGTCCTCCTGGGTCGCAATAGCCTCAAACATCTGTAGGTAGCTTTCCACATCGTCGTGGACAGTCATCTTCGGCACGAGCATTGTGGCCCGAACGCGGGGGTCGGGCAGCGGAACCCGCTGGGCAGCATCGGTGCGGAGCGCAGCGATCTCGCGCTCGGTCTCTCCTTGTCGGGCGGCCATGTGTTCCACAATTTGCTGCTGTCTGATGCTCACCTCGGTGAGATGTTTTAATAATTCTTCCATGGCTGGGAAGGAGTCGCCGCCTGCACAAAAAAAAAAAGAAAAAAGGAGAGGGAAAAAAAAACTCAGATAAATAGTCGCGCCTCGACACAGCGTCAACTCAAAAAAACCAAAAAGTACGCTTGTCGGTGATTCTTCAGGAGTATGCCCGCATTCTCCACCAGTGTAACGGGCTGAAGAATCACACGACAAGGAAATGACAATAAAGGCCCCGAAGGGTGCGTTTATTGGTGAGATGTGTCGTGCCGATGTGTCTTGGTGAGGTGAACCCGTGCTCCGAGATCCGCTTCCGTGGTTAATCCAAGTGTCCAGGTGCTGGGTGTCCGTGCTGTGCTCAAACGTCGTGGCTGGCCGGTCACACACTGCTCTCTGGAACGTAAACAGAGGAAGGTTAGTATCAGCTCGTCTGGAGACATGTCTCACCCGTGTGTGTGACTCGGCGGCTTTTGTAGCTGTCTCTTGATGAGTCTCAGCTGTGACCGGCCAGCCTGTGCAGATTGCTTGCAGGTGTGCCTCTTCTGTTTCCAGGGCGACGCTGATGAGTGCTCGGGACACGCGTCACAATATATATATATATATATATATATATATATATATATATATATATATATATATATATATTAATCTTCATATTTTTACACAATTTTGAGTTTGACACAATTCATTTTGGGATCATTTTCAACTTACATCATGCTTAGGATGCCTTAAAATTGGGTTTGGACTAGGTTTTGGAACAGATTTTCTTTCTTCTTTTGGCATAGCATTTGAAGTATTATATTTTTATTCCCTCCCTCCCCTTCAGTGACCTTTTTCTGTCAAGGATCTGCAGTATGACCCATCAGTTTTAACAAATTAGCAAATGACTGGGAATGTATTTTTGTGTTCCTCAGTGATCTTAGTTTCCCTCTTAAATGATTGAATCGTTAGAAGGTCAGCCCTCCTAGGGGAATGTCCCTGGCCCGTCCCTTGACCCCTGTCAAAAAGATGGCTGTGTCTGACACATCTGCTGCTCTGAAGGAGAGGAAGTCGAAGTCGGCAGACTCCAAGGTGAGAACGCAGGGTACTCGCTCATAACTCATCTGCCAAAATATGTTTAGAATAAATTACAGTCATTTGGTCTTTTGATTTTTTTTTCATTCTTGTTATTACATAAATATAAATCCAATTAATATCTAATTGTATTTATAATTATATATAAATCCATTTATATAAATTTAGTTAGAATGTAAAACCTTAAATTCTGTCTTAAATATGTAGTTTTGGTTACCTTAACGTGTAGCACCGGTAGCTCCAGCCATCTGCTCTGTCCATTAAAGAGGTACAGATGCCTCTGGCTCCTTGGGTCAGATGGATTTGTCGGGGTTGCTGACCTGAAGATGAGTTTTTTAACTTATTGAATGTTCCTCTCTTCACGGCCGAAGGGGCTTGTTTGTGCACATATGTCTGTTCTGTAGCACTGCTGTGATGAATGACTGTCTCTCAGGTGAGCGGGGTTGGGGGGGGGGGGGGGGGGGGGGGGATCTCCAGACATGCTGGAAAATATATCTATTCAAGATTCATACATCCACTTCTGGATCAAAGCCATTTTAAAAGCCAACTAGATGCCAATGATTGTTTTTGCAAATATGATCATACACCAGTTATGCTTAATAACTGATCAACATGTCTGGCCTCATAGAAGGTTTTAAGTAAAGTCAGTTGGCAATCAAGCCCAATGATTGTATGAGCGTGCAAACACTTCTGGTTTTCTGGTGGCTTATTAAATGTGAGCATATCTTGTTTGGTTGTCTTTTTTTTTTTTTTTTTTTTAAATAGTGGTTTGTTTTCAGTGAGCAGTTGTTCTTTTTTATTGGAGTGGCATAATATATCTGTATCATTTCAATTATTGTGTAGTATTAGAGATTTTTTAAACATGTATTAATATATGTTAATATTGAATTAAATTGTGTATGCTAATTTCCCCTATTTTTACATTTAGATTACTTTTTACCAACACATTACCAACATTTAATTCTCATGTAAAGTTATTTAAACAATTAACTGTAATCTTTAAAAAATCTCAGTCAATTTCCCTTTTCATGTTGTACATACTATACAGTGTTGTGATGCTGAAACTCACTTGTAGCATTTAAAATGTTTTTTTTTTATTTGGTGTTTTATTTTTAATTTACTTGACAAAATATTTTTTAATTGTAATATTTTAATTGTAATACAAAATATCAATCAGTTTGGACAAAAGCATCTGCTAAATGCATAAATGCAGTATAAATGTAAATAGTAGTATTGATGCATTCCTAATCTCCAAGTATTTTTCTAGTACCATGGCACAAACATGCAATCTGATATTATACTACAGTATATGAGGAAAAGCTACCCTATTAGCTATCCCACAACATGCTCTGCTGAAAAGACCAGTTTCGACAACTTTGGTTAATGTTTATTAGTCCAGGTTGGTGATGGTTTGGTTCTGGTCTAGCTTGCCAACCAGTGTGACTAACATCAAAACCATACTGGTGTGACCAGCAATACTGGTGTTTTCAGAAGCAGTGGGGAAACTCAGATGATAGGTTTGTCAGGATAGGAGCCATCTGCCTCATCAGAGCGGGTTCCTCAAGCCCCCTGAGACGTATGACCTTTAGACGGTCAATACGAGCCCAGCTGTCCACGGATCCCTAATCACATACATGCTCCACCGGTGATATGACTTCCTGACTTTCCCATAGTCATCAATACAAATGCTGTTAATTCCTCCGCTCTGATTGACCATGAGAAAAGGCATTACTCTCACAGGAAGCATCTTAATACTGTGACCTGACAAATCTATTCAGGACAGGAAAAACAAGATTGTACTTGTGCATATGCGTGTTTGTAAGCCTGGGAACATTCAAAATTTGTTTCCTCTACTTATCCTTTAAACACAATATAACTAATATTTACAAACAAACTTAAACCTTTGCTTGATTTCCTGTCCCATTCGAATCACCACCCACATGCTCACCTCATCAAGCTTTAAAATTGATGCATTTTGCATGAGAGCAAACAGGGATTTAGCTTCAGTATGATTTAGATAATTATACTTCTAATGATTTGGAAAATAATCTACAATGATAATTGCGTCTGAATGTTGTTTTCTTATACTTGTCATAATATCTGTACCAATCTAGTTTGGCTTTAACAGCAAACTCTTTATGTACTTCTTATTTATTGGGGCCGTGTTAGAAAAACTCAAGGCTTCAGTGTCTTTTAAATCGCGCAAAGAGAATAACCGAGGATGCTTCATCATCTCTGTGGTTTTCAGAGATGGCAATAACAAATCCGTGCCCTTCGTTTGTCCTCTATTTCCATTCATTCTTTCTCCTCCTCTCAAGTCGTAATTGCACTCTGGTGTTCTAAATAAATGGACACACATTCCAGGCATCCCAGTTCGTGAGAGGACAACGTTTTTTTGGAACACAGATGGGATCGTGTTCACACACTGATCCAGATCATCAGCGTTCTGCTTTGTTAGAATGCGTGTGTGCAATTGCATGCATTTGAAAGCACATTTTGAAACAAACTTGAAACTATTGTAACAAAGGGACTGCCAATTTAACACTTACGTACAGCTAAATATTTTCTTAAAGGTACAAAATAAAAAATGTATTTAATCATTCCCCTAAATATCTGTTGAATTATCTTTAGTTTCCCCCTGGCAAATACTATGAATATATAGTTAATTTAGCATAAAATAATATAAGTAATTTGATTACATTTTGTATTTGATTGACTTCCAGGCAATGAATTAACATAATTATTATAATACACCAAGATTGCACAAATGTAATTTTGCTCTGTTAGCACTGAAATTTCCTTGCACAAATATGTATTTATTTTTTATATACATTTTGAAAAGATAGCACAATAAAAAATCACTTTGTAGCTTTTCCCTGCAAATATTATAAATATGCTATTTTCAATGCTCAATTATTTGCATATGTAAGTTGTTTAAATGTACTTAATTGACAGCCCGAGTAATGGATTATATAGTCTGCACAAATGTAAATTTAAATGTCACAAATGTCGCTTTTTTTTTCTTCTTTTTTATTTTTTTCTTTAAAAAATAACACCATAAAGAATAATTTGGAAGCAATTTCCTGCAAATAATATACATATGCATTTAATTCAGTATATAAAATAGCATAAGTAATTTCAGTTTACTTGACAGCCCGGAGTAATGAATTAACGTAATTTTTTTTTAAAAACACCAAGACTGCATAAATTAAATTTTGCTCTGTTAGCACTGTAATTTTCATTCTTATACTTTGAGCTATATTCTGAGAAAGACAAGAACAAACAACATAATGAGAAATGAATTCCAAAGGTTGGCTAAATGTTTTAATTACAGTAATTGGTGTTTGGATGGGTAATTACATGCTTTTGACATTCTTTGTAAAAGTCTCGTATGTCTTCTGTGCCCATGCTGTCATAGCTAGGTCCCAAGTGTGACCACAGACAAAGATCCTCTTCAGCCTAAACTAATAAATAACCTCACCACAAGGAAGTAAAACTGTTCTCTTATAATGTTATCAAAGAAACAATTCCAAGTTGTTTTTCTAAGTTGTTTACTTGGGTTGTTTATGGCCCAGTCTGGGTCGATGTGAAAGAGGAAGTGCATGTAATTCGCTGTGCCAGTATGAGAGATTCGTTCCCTTCCCTTCCTTTGTCACAGTGTAATAATGGAGTCGAATGGGTGATGTATGGCAGAGCTGTTTTGTTTCCTGTGCCGCCAAGGGCCCACAAACCCACATTCACAGTCTCGTACATGAGCTAAGCTTATACATACGTTCTAAATGTAGGCTGAAATGAATAGTTGATTGATCTGGACAATGATACCCTCAATGAGAGAGATGGGAGGGAGAGCGATAGAAAGAAAAGGCCTGAAAATGAGAGCGAGAGGGAGTCGGTGTGTTTCAGAAAAAGAACGAGGGAGGGCTGGAGTCTAGAGGCCCAGACAGGCTAGAACAAGAAAGTAAAGAAAATATCTAATTGGAATCAAGTGTCCTGACAGAGTGCGTGGGCGACTGGATTCCGCAGAGCGTGCTGCTTTTTCTTTGAGGGTAAAGAGTATTAGAAAATCCCCTCCATAACAATTCTTTATTTTTGGGGTGGTGTGTTAAACTTGTATAGACAGAATGCCAGGGGTGCGGCTTTAAACACAACTACAGATTTCCAGAGACACCCTCGTCTGATGACTTCAGCCTCTTAACTGGAGCACTGAATCTGGAGTGTGTGCATGTTTGTGAAGGCAAGAGCGCAGGCTTTCTGGAAGGCCAGCTTTCATGTCTTCCACATGCATCTATTGACCCTGCGGTCCCTGGGGCTGTATCAGTTTACCTTGATTAAATATGCAATTTTCAAGAATGTTAATTGCTGTCCCGTGTGCGTGTGAGAGCTTTACGAAGCGGCTTGGATTGATGTGTGGCTAGAGGCTATACATCTAGGTCGTTTTTTAAAGATTTTGCAGCATATATGGAAGGTTGGATTGTATAGGGTGTTGTCTTGTGACAGGGAAATGGATCTATAACTGGTTTAGCTGTGGATCAAACTAAACCAGCTTAGTTCAATCCATTAAGATGAAGTATTTTTTCTGTGTTAAAGTACTTTTTCCTATCCTAATTTACAAACAGGTAGTCATTTGTTGCTTGACCTCCTGAGGAGTGTAAACACTGACATTTGCAACGTTGTGTTTGTTTGAGTAGTCTGACTTGTCCACTTGGACCCAATTGATGGCGAGAAAACTACCTGTTTATCCGAAGAACCTTTGATGTTTGGTGGAGCGAAAAGGGTAGAAGGAAAGGTTGTTTTTTATTTTATTTTATTTTATTTTATTTTATTTTATTTTATTTTATTTTATTTTATTTTATTTTATTTTATTTCATTTTATTTTATTTTGTTTGCAATTCTTCATTTTTGCAATTTTATATAACACTAATAATAACACTTTGTAAAAAAATAATACAATGTAGCATAATAAAAGTAATTAAAATAAAATAAATCATTGTTTTTGTTGTCACTATTTTAATTTGCAAAAAAGGCAGATTTGCAATAATAATAATAATAATAATAATAATAACAATAATTTATTTTTATTATTTGGTAGTTTATTTTTATTATTCAGTAACTTATTATAAATAAAAAATAATTTATTATTATTATTATTATTATTATCATCACCATTTTTATATTATTACGTTGTTGTTATTATTTTGCAATAATTTTCTGATTTAAAATATCACCAATCATTTAATAATAATTACTATTATTAGCATCATTTTTATATTATCATTGTTTTTATATTGTTACATCGTTGTTATTATTTTGCAACAACAATAATAATAAATTGAATACTTTTGTTTATTTAAAAAAATTATTATGACCAAGATGATGATTATTATTATGATTTATTATATATTTGGGGGGATTTCAAAGATTCTCAAAGAGTCTTTCATATCTTTCTCTTTCTTTGCGCTGGGGTGCAGGTGGTGTTCACTGTTTTAGAAGATGGACTGGTGAAAAGGCTTCTCATGTTACTGTATTTTTCGCTTTCATGTGCGTTGAGTACTTTAGTGAAATCAGATATCAGGGATCAAGAATCAGGAAAGTCATATTTATTTGATTCCTGTTGATGAGCTGTTAGTGGATCACTGTTGGCACGTTTAAAGCAACCTGATGTTACAACCTCTGGCTTAATGGGAAACGTGTGACTGATTTTTGAATTTCAAACACACTACAAACAATGCATTGCTGGAACATGTGGAAGGTGCCATTTGATTTGAAATATGTTGGTTGATTTGTCTCAATAGAAGTAATTTTTACTCCCCTTCTAGTATCGCAGTAGATGTATTTATTTGAAACGGCAGGAAATTGTACCTGCAGAAACATACTTATTTACAGTCATGAAATTAGGTTACATTAATAGACTTGTGATATGGTGTCATAAAGATGTTGCATTATTTGGATTATTTGCATTATTTGTTCAGCTGTGCTGTATTCTAGGCTTTTCTGATATGGCAGTACTTGTCATTTCCTGCACTGACATCAGCATTTCAGTTTGTCCTTGGTGGCACATTTTCTCATCTCCAAACAAGCTTGTGTGGTGCACATGCAGGATCCTCCAGAATGTTGATGGGACCCCCCACACATAAAGGGGCCCACCCGTACGACAGGATGGAGGTGACGGAGCCGTTTTCTGTTTCTATAAATGAACTTCAAACCTCTCAGTTCGTGCTGCACTCAGTGATTCGGTCATTAGCACAACGTAGAAGCAGGAGGTCATCTTAGACATGCAAAAATGCCTGTTTCCAATGATTCATGCCTTTAAAGCTAGTCCTCATATTACCTTAGCAATATACAGTACATGCACACACGACTCAGGCATGCTTTTAAAGCGATAGCAGTGAGTGGTTCTGCCGCAGTCATTTGTTTCAATTAGCGTGAAGCTCTAATGCAGACCACATGCGTCAGGGCTGTGTAACGAGGTGACGGAGGGACTGTCTGGCTTTGCCACTCCTCCGCAGTCACATCTGGGGACCTTTTTACACCATCGTCTACAAGTGCCATGCTTTTTATGCCCGCAAACTGTCTCATAATGTAGCTAGCTATTTGATATTGCGCTAAAACAAGCTATGATTTCTCCATTTGCGCGGCTTATCGGGACAAAGCATTGTAAAGCAACAGCAGACGATGTTTGTGTATCTGTTGGAAACAGGAAAAACACATGTAGCTTAACTTCTCCGCTTTTATTTTACGTCTCCCATTCTCATAATTAGTCTCTGGAAACACCCTCACACTTTCAATAAAGTCCAAAAATGGGGATAAAAGGATGAGGTCACTGGATAGAAAGTGATGACAATATCTTTCTGAGGAATTAAAGGGTTATTTGTAGACGTTGTGGTGTCATAAAAAGAAAGTGGTTTGCGTGGAGAGGCTCAAGCGCTAAAGCTGATGTTCTCAAGTGTTCAGCGTTTGATTTTCCTGTCTGACGGGACTGAATGTCTAGTGACATGTCTAGCATTCATAATCTAGTGCTCATGGGCTTAATGTGGAACATCTTATGCAGAGGCATGATAAATGCCTTCAAGGAATATTTTGTATTTGACTACCAAAAGTACAGAAGCTATGTTTTTATCCAAGTTGCAGTTCTGTTTAAAGATTGAATGAGATATAAATGATTAAATACAAAGTCAATAGTAGTTATTAAGATTGATGTGGTTTGGAATTGGTAAAATGTTCTTGGAAAAAAAATATGACCAGAATATCAACTTGCCTAATAATTCGGCACACGGTGTGTATAAAAAAAAAAAAAAAAAAAAAAAATTATTATTATTTTTTTTAATTTTAGTTGTTATCAGTGCCTACTTGATTGTATCATCTGTGCGTTTTCAGAGTTGGGCCTTAGATATTAGCTAGCCATGTTTCTGAGACACAGGGCATATGGGTTCATGGAGTGAGTAAGTTCAAGCTCCATACAAACCCTCCAGTGTGTTTGTTTAATTGATTGAAAGATTTGGAAAATTACAAAAATTTGAACTTGGCATAAATTCATTTTATTGAAACTGATTCCAAGATCCTCCCATCGACGTAGTACTTCAAGGGAGGTTGATTCCCTGTCTTTGCATTGATCTAGTAGTTTAGGCGGACTGACTATCATAGCGTGCATCAATGCAGAGCCCCGCAAACAGGCCCCAGTCACATGAGGGCCAGAAATGTTCGACTGCCTCCTCTAGCTGTCATTGTTTGCTCTGGATTGAGTTACACTGTCCCTCGGGCGGGTATGCGTGTTACTGTTGGTCTCTGATCCTAATGGACGATTTCCACTCTTACTGGAGGCAGGACATGCTCACACATACACGCACACACTCTTACATACATACACAAACACAGGTTCAGCGAGTTGCTCTATGCCCCTAACCCCGACCAGATGTGATGTCCAAACAACGCCTTGGAAAAGTTAAAAATAGTTAGAATGGCAGCTTACTCTTATTTCTGTACAATTCACTTCCCATAGAACAAGAAATCATGTAAATACTTAGATTTCCAGTGAATGGTGCTTGACCCTGTGGGTGGTTAACAGCATATTACATGCATTGCTAAAGTGATTAAAGCAAGTTAGCATGGAGCTGTGCATTGCTAAAGTGTTCTAAGTGGCCTTTAACATGTTGCTATGGGTTTTGAGGAGGGGTTTGTGTCATAATGAGTTGCTGTGGTATTCTGAATGTTTTTTTAGTGTGTTGCATGTGTTGCTATGGTGGTCTAAATGTTTTCAACATGTTGATATGCAGTTCCTATGGCCTTCTGAGTGTTTTTGAGTATCTATTCTATGTGGTTGCTTATAGGTCTTGGTGCTGACACAGATTTCTATGGAAATCTGTTTCTATGCCTTTACTGAGGTAAATGCAACATTACATGTCATTGTTTGCAGCTGTTTTATTGACATCTTTGCGCGTTGAATCACTTGACTCAGCGATTGCATGAGACATGAGACATTTCAGTAAGTCATTCTATATCTTTTAGCATATCTTTTATATTCATTCATGTCTGTTTCGTGATATAGCTAGTAGTGAAGAAGAATAGATGATCTTTCACATGCAGTACCTGCTGCCACTTGAACTGAGACGGCTACATTAAAGAACATCAAACTATATTTTTTTTGTGTAAAATTTGTGATAAAATTGACAGAATTTGAAAGTTGAGTCTTTGTTTCTTATTAAAAGCACCAAGCTTATTGTGATTTTTGGATGCCAGGTGCACTACAAATAATGTTGAATGAAGTTTTGTTCACACATCAACAGAAAACAGCATAGACTAAAAGATCGATTTTGGGATTTAAGAATCAATATCTTGATATCAATATCTTTAAATCAAAATAAATATTGATTTAAAATGGATTAATCAATATTATTAACCCAGCCCTAGTTGTGTAGCTGTTCTGAATATTTGTTACATTGCTAGGTTATTGCTTATTGGCCGAATTCAAAAGAGCCCATTACAATATCATAATGCTTTTATGATGATATTATGTGTTTTTAGCAAATTGACATGGCCGTTCTTTTACTGTTGGTCTATGCTTCCCTCATGTTATTGTTTTGAAAAATCACAAATCCAGCCGCACAGAAAAGTAATAGTACAATTTGGTATATTATTCATGTCCAGAGCACAAACGGTGCAGGCCAAGTTAACCACCAAATTTAAGGTCATGATGTAAGTAGTGACCAGACCATTTCTTCTTTTTTGTGATATGCATCCAAGTGAAAAAAAAAGTAGGCTTGAGTTGGTTCTGTTCATTGGTTCTTGATTGGATACAGGCATGTATCCAGGCATGTACATACTGTAAATGTGATCTTGCAGTTGATAGTAAGAAAAGGTCAGAGCTTAAAGGGGTAGTTCACCCAAAATTTAAAATTACCCCATGATTTACTCACCTTCAAGCCATCCTAGGTGTATATGGCTTTCTTCTTTCAGACGAATACAGTCGGAGTTATATTAAAAATGTCCTGTCTCTTCCAAGCTTTATAATGGCAGTGAATGGCTGTTGAGATTTTAAAGTCCAATAAAGTGTATCCATCCATCATAAAAAGTACTTCACATGGCTCTGGGGGCTTAATAAAGGCCTTCTGAAGCGAATCAATGTGTTTGTTTAAGAGAAATATTCATATTTAAAACTTTATAAACCATAATCTCTAACTTCCACTAACTGTCGCACATGCGTTCACGAAAGACTGGCGTTCCAGCGGATGATGTAGTTTTCATTTTTGGGTGAACGGTCCCTTTAAGGAGACTAAATAATTAGAGAAGTCTGGCATACGTCACCAGAGAGAAGTGACTAATCACAGAAAAGCTGTTTCAAAAGAAGTTCAAGTTATGACATTTTGATAAAAAATTACAAGGTCCAAAAAAAAAAAAAAAAAAAAAATTAACCGTACATGGAAGAATTAAAATGCTTTTAGACAATAGATGGGGTGAATTTCGATTTCCTGCCGACTTTAATACTTCGATTTAGGGATTTGAACTCCTAACCCTAAATATGAGTGATACTGTAGTAATGGCAAAAACCACTTATATGAAATATAGCACTCTCCTAAATGTAAAATGTAAACAATGTAAACAACTCTTTTTCCAAAGAATAACAAGCATGTGTTGCGGAACTTGTCAGAGTCAAATAATACAGCGTCAAATCATTTTTTCTTGTATTTTGTCATATAAATTCACAATATAACAACTACATAAAACGCTGTTATCATGTGCAACTAGATATGAGTTCATTAGGTCCAGCAATGAATGAAAACAGTTGCTTTTTATTTAAGCTGCAAGCTCACTGCTCAAGCTCAGTGCCAAGCACATTAGGTTTTAGTGGCTGTTATATGACATTTTCATCCAAGAAAAAGCATATGAATCATGCTTTTTAAGCTTCCATTTCTGCTTGAGTGGTGAAGCTATAGTGTGGCCCGCGGACGCACAGTGCGCCCTCATGAAGGTGCAAGTATGTTGTTTCCCCCCTCTCTAGGGTGTTTGGGATTTGCACCATGGTGAGCGTGTCATAACAGATTTGGACGAACACTTCCTGGCGTGTCGTGTCTCAATACAAAGAGAGCAGCATCTGCAGATGTGCTGTATGTGTGTGTGTTTGTGTCTATGTTTAAGGAACCTCCCCAAGCCTCCACCCATGCTCACTTTTTCCCAGAGCACCACCCAGAATCAGCCAGGTGTGTGTCTGAGTGTGATATCTCTGGTTCATTCCTTGCAGACGTGTGTAGTTCAGGATTCTGAGTTATGAGTTTGTCATACTGTACATTACATCTGCATTTTTTTTTTTTTTTTTTTTTGTTTTTAGGTTTTTTATTATAAACATTGATGATTATAATTAGGGGCCAAGCACCGAAGGTGCGATGGCACCTATTGTATCCGTTAGATTTCTTATTATTCTTCTTCCGCTCTTGAGTCTATGGCAGCCCATAGAATCGTTTGCAGGAAAGTTTTGAAATTTGGCACACTGATAGAGCACAGTGTGCACAGTAACAATAGCGAATTTGGAGTCTCTAACTCAAAGTCTCTAAAAAAATTTCACTCATGTTTATGCTAATAACTTTTGAACCGTAAGGCACAGAAGAATTTTTTTTCCTCTTAATGCTTGGCTCATGCCGAGTCGAATGGACACCAAAATTCAAAAATCGTAAGGTTCAGTTTTTTTGCTATTTTTAATTGTTCGTAAAACCTACTTTTTCGAACTCGTCCTAGACGGTTTGTCCGATTTTCACCAAAATTGGCTCAGGTCATCTTCAGACCATGCTGGAAAAAAGTTACGGAATACAAGTTGATTCGTCCAACCTTTCTCGAATAATACACGAACGAATTCTACGAAAAGCAGGCAAAAATGGACGTGAGGCCATATGCCCGCAACCATTTGACATATTGAGACCAAACTTGGTGTGTGTTATAACAAGTATGACCTGAGGCTACCTGCAGTGCTTCAGCGCAGTGCCACCTAGTGGTCAGGAGATACGAAAAATGGCTATTTTTGCTTATAACTTCTGAATGGTTTGACCAAAAATCACCATCATCAGATTCGGTGGATCATGCCGAGTCAAACCATACCCAATTTTCCCATGTCAGCCATTTTGGACATCGGCCATTTTGAATTTTGGCATAAAATGCTATAATTTATGAACGCATTGACGTATCGTTACGAATCTCGGTATGCATCTTCGATGCCATGCAAAATTTTGCCATAATTGGCTGAACTTCCTGTCCGCCATTTTGACTCATGTTGAAAACCTATTTTTTCGAACTCCTCCTAGACCGTTAGTCCAATTTTCACTGAATTTGACAAGGATCATCTTCAGACCAAGCTGGCAAAAAGTTATGGATTTCATGTCGATATACAAAACGGTTTTTGTTTAGTGCATCAACGAATTTGCTGGAAAGATGCCAAACTGCATCTGAGGGCTGTATCCCTGCAAAGCTTTGACATATTGACACCAAACTTTGTATGTGCCATTGTCACCTCACACTGACCAGGCCACAGCATTTTGGTAACAGCGCCACCTATTGGTCAAGAGTAGTAAACCATTCATTAACCATTAATTATGAATTTTCCATAAATTCTAATAACTTTTCATTACATTAGCCTATTGTAATAAATGGTCTCAAAATATTCCTTGGGTTATGCCGAGAACATAGATACCAATTTTGCCATAGTCGACCGAACTTCCTGTCCGCCATTTTGATTTATGTTGAAAACTTACTTTTTCAAACTCCTCCTAGACCGTTGGTCAGATCATCTTCAGACTGTGCTGACAAAAATGTTATGGATTTCTTGTCGATACATGAAACTGTTTTTGTATAGCGCTGCAACAAATTTGAGGCTTGATGCTAAACTGCATCTGAGGCTGTATCTCTGCAAAGCATTGACATACTGACACCAAACTCTGTATGTGCCATTGTCAACTCACACAGAACACACCACATAGATTTGACAACAGCGCCACCTATTGGTCAAAAGTGATAATCCATTAAGGCATATTACTAGTTGTTGTATTTATGATTTTTCAGCCATTTCAACTACAATCATTCTGAAACAGCTTTAATTACTCAGTTGCAGTTGGTCTGATGCTACATGCCATGCTTAGCTCCTCATTTTGCCTCTGCTGTGCTTGGCCCCGTAATTGCTGCTTGCAGCTGTTTTTATGATTATTATTGATATTACAATTATAATATAATAAATAAAAAATATTATAATAAATAATAATAATAATAATATTTTTTTGTGTGTGTTGATAAAATATTAATAAATTGTAAGAATATTAACCAATATTAACCAAATGTAATGTTTCATCATGCTTTTTATAGTCAGATTGGAAACCATGAGATTAATCATGATTATTGTATTCTAAATACAGCTCCAGTTCTTAACCGAAAGAATAATTTTTTTTTTTTGCATGTAATATAAAAAATAATGTATTTGTCTTCAGAGTTTCTAAATGGGGTTGAAATGGGCCTTTATAAAGGAAATATATATCCATCGTTATATTTTAAGAAGGGGTCCCGTACAATGAGATCATTGTATTTGTGGATCTGTGGCTTCAAAAAGACCCTTGGTTCAGACAGCCTAGTTACACCTCCCCACCTTTTCCTAGAAATTGTTTCCCACTTGTGTTAATCTGACTGCTTGTTGATACAAATAGTTACAATCTCCCTCTCAAGAGTGCTTCAGTTAGCCTAAACAAATACCTGGTCTGTGGTCCCCGAGATACATCTGCTTATGTACAATAAACCTCTTAAGACATCTGTTACGAGTCCAGCCTTGTACACAGTGCTGAGAAGCTTCCTGTTGCTTACTCTGTGTTTACTCTATAGCTCACCGAAGGAGGGGAATATCCTGTCACTGCATGCTTTCTCACATCCATCTCCCTCTTTCTCTCATTCGGCCTCTCTAAGGGTCTAAACAACAGCAAAAACCTGAGAACTGACCCGTGAAAACTCCTCCTTTTTGCCTTGCACTGGAGCTAACAGAGGCTTTGATGGAAGTCCTTTCCCTGTCACCTGGAGAGAGGCTGATCCACTCTGTCTATATGGCACTTAACCGCGGCTCTCAGATAAACACAGAGGGTGCAGTGTGGACACGAAACATCCGTCATGGCCGACTAGCGGAAAATAGACCCCTCAAGCCCTATTACTCTCTCCTCTGTCAGGAAGGAGTTAACCCTGCAAAGACTGAACATTATGGGCAAATGTTAACAGAGCGTGTAATTAATATCATGAGTCCCCTTGACCAGTGGGGCGGTCTCGCGCTGTCTGTTCTCAACTAGCCAACAGGATCAGAGCGTGCAGGAATTCATTCAGATCTCTTAATCAATAAGTAACCCTTATCAAATGCAGATTGTATCCTACCTGCTATTTCGGAGAAAGTAAACAGGATTAGCAACTGTAGCAGAGCACCTTCCGCTTCCAATTATTTTTACATGCAAGGAAACACATGCAACGCAGAAGAACTCACGAAATAGAGAAGAAACTATGTGAATCAAGAAACTCACTGAATCAAATTAAGCATCAAAGGTGAGCTGTTGTAGTACTGGGGCTTTTTAGTTTACAGTTCTTTTAGAACAGGTTAAGAGTGTTAATCAGCATATGTAATTATGATCAAGCAAAAATATTATCTGTCATAAATATGGAAAGAGCAGACACAATCTAGCCTCAGGCATCGTAGAAACATCTGTCTGGTCTGCAAATGGAAAAATCATTATGCAGCACATTCCAGGATTTAGTAAAGCATTCCTTTTACAATAATTATGGTGATGGCAGGATTGGACAAAATTTAGAATTTAAGAATTGGCTCTTTTCAATTCATAAATTGGAATATGAATTAGAATTGGCCATGCTCTACGGTTAGTTAAATTGGAATTTAAATTGGAATGACAGGTAGTGGAATTTACTAAAATGCAATTCAAAGAAATTCAACAGCCATTCTGGGAAATGTGTAAATGGGAAACTGGGAAGTGCAAGAATGCCGGTTGAATTTTTTTTGGACCACATTGTTCTATAAATTTATCTGTTGGTCTGCATAGTCTATAAATCTTTTAAACTTCATGAGTTTCAGCTCTAGTCGTCTTTTTGTTACCTCTGTTAAAATTCTATTTAATTTTTTTCAGTGTAAAAGTAATTAAAATGACTGCAAATGTTGATACTTATTTGCTTATTTTTTAAGTTAGATAAAATTTCAGTTTTATCCATTTGAATTTGATTTTGACAGTAGAGAACATTTATGAAGAAGATGTGGATGGTACAAAGCAAACAAACACAGATACTTGCTTTTCATTTTATTCTGAGAGCATTGAGACTGTGACATGCTCAGAAAACATTGCAAACGAGATCTGCGGGTAATTGACATGGTTTCATGACATCCAAAAAATTAGACTCGATAGCGATCACAAATATGACCACATTGGTATAGTATTCCATGTGCAGGGAGAAGGGCACTGCTTTTCCTCTCTGAGTGCTGTCTCACTGTGTGGCATCAGTCACACACACAGATGCTGGGCTTTATCTCACCTTTTGCGTTCATTTCCCAGAACCTCTGGCACACAAGGTCAGCAACACCAGCCCAGTATTTCATTCTCCATTCTCCAAGATGTCTGGGTAATGTATTCAAATAGTTGACATGCTGGCCTGAGGTTTACTGATAGATGTATCAGGGAATGCTTAAAATATGTCCACATGTTTTATCTTTAGGGGTGAAGCTGGAACAAATTCTCATTCCTTGTGGCAGACCTGAAGTTCTGTAGTTGAGATTTTATTGATGAATTCACAAAGCATACCGAGAGCTTATCACTACAAGCGTTGTATTTGGCATTGGTTACGAATCCCCACTTTCCCCCTTATGTTTTCCTTCATTCCCACCTTTTTTCCATTCACATCCATCTCTGGATGTTGTGGCTGTGGAAACATTCATCTCAGACCAACCACTAATCAGCGTTGGTTGTTAAACTAGAAATATATTTTCTCCACTTCTG
Source organism: Spinibarbus caldwelli (assembly GCA_039654775.1). NCBI lineage: Eukaryota > Metazoa > Chordata > Actinopteri > Cypriniformes > Cyprinidae > Spinibarbus > Spinibarbus caldwelli. The sequence goes on from CM077243.1 coordinate 10,253,430, forward strand.
GGAAATATCAGTTTGGGGAATGCATTTCTATGTTTGCTCCTTTGAAAGAGGATTGTATCACAAGGAATTAAATTTTGACTTCGATATACTATGAAAAAGAGCTTTTATTGGAACTAATCAGTTTAATGCTAATGCTAATGTTGCCAACGTCTAGATAGAATAACTAATGATAACAGTTAAATGGTGGGAAGTTTATCAAATCCTGTGTTGTTCCTGGCTGTGTGTAGCACCTACAGCTCTGTAAATTCTTCTGATAGATCCCAAAGTAAGAAACAAGTGCTTTTTAACATTTTTTGTCCTAGAAGAAGTGCCTTGGGCTTTTTTTTTTAAACTAATGTTTATTATTGGGACCCAGCCAAAGAGCACCTTCTGGGATCATTTCACAAAGTCTTTTCAGGAATGGCTGGGATGTAGATGTATGGATGTATGGACAGATAGATGGATACATAATTTTATATAACAAATAATAATATTGTGTATATACTACCATTCAAAATTCTTTGCTCGGTAAGCCCAAATTTTTAAGAGTGCTTCAAAACAGCAAGGATGCATTAAATGGATCCATATAGAGACTTTCCATGTCCCTCATATGTCACCGGCCAGCAGTGATGACGAAAGACTCCTGACTCTCTTGTCAATGGTGGTTAGTGGCCCTACCACATGAGAGCATTCCTCAAACCCTGCAGTCCCACCACAAGCTCATATTTACTGCGTGCGGTAGAAGCGCTCCACTGGAAGCAAAGAAAACACATGACCCAAACATAAACTGCGTACACAGACGCACAAACACACACACAATACGTGCAAAGACTCACCATCGATAGAGTCTGTCATCACACTAACAACATGCAAACTGTCTTTCTCTCCCCCTTTCTGTTTTAATCTTTCTTTTTGTCTTTTCCCAAACAGACATCCCAAAGCAGACCATATGGTAGAAAACTAGAGGTTTCAACATTCTCAAAGCTAATACAAACAGATCTGTGGTTTTGCAGTGTGTGAGAATAAAGATATAGATACTACATCTGCAATCTTGAACTTTGAGCTTCATGCGGCTGACATGATCCAAAAGCAAAGCTGCTTTTTTGCCTCTATACTGTCATCAAAATGACATTGACGACCTTGTCATGTGAAATTAGTACAAATCCTGTTCTTAGGAAATTTAATTGACCCTGGTTTAATTGGGTTTAATTGCTTTCACAGAAAATTTCCTCTCCTTTACGATGGCTGTTGGCCGTGTTATGAGATGGACATCCTTTCACATAGATCTTTCCTTCATATAGACTTCCCATTAACAGCCAGTAATAAGTGTGGGGAGTCGTTCCTTTGATTGTGAAGTGTCTCAGTAGTTTTAGTGGTACTTGGCTATTATCATTCTCTGAGGTAACACGCAAAAGCCCCTTTTATGTCTTCCCTGAACTTTGGCCAGCTGGATGTGTTTAGGAGGGTTATAATGTAACAGAGGTTCAAAAGACTTCACTACCTTCCATTTACCTCTCCTGCCGTTCGTGTTGTGTTGCTTTAATATGCTTCCATAGGGGTCTGGCTCTTATAAAAGCCAGATGGGTAAAGAAAAGAGAGTGAGGAAAGTGGAGATGAGAGGGAGAAAGAAAGTCTGAGATCTTTAGTGAGGAAGATGGAGATTTTGTTATGGCATGTGCCATCAAAATGAGATGAAGTCAGTAAGTCACTTTCAGTTATGTTTAAAATTATCATTAAAAATGTATCCTAACCAGGCATGAAAAGCAGTTTTCTGTGTTAATTCAAGTTTCTGGCTTAACAGTAACAAGTTAAATTGAATTTTGCTACTTTCTTCGTTGCTCATTCTGTGGCGTCAAGTTGACTGAGATAAATATCAAATTAATTACAGTTTATTTGTGTATATGGGTTATCAGACTTATACAGATATTAGAGTTTTTTTTAGTTTATCTTTATCTGTTGATGTTGGATATTTAATTGGGCATGTTAAATAACTTTTAGCAAATCTGAAAATAAATTTCCATTTTTTGAAAAATATGTAAAACGATTGATTTTTAGTTGATTTATTTATAATAGTTGATTTAGTTGATTTATTTATATAGTTGATTTATAGCCTTGGCCATTCTTGTTTAGCAGCCATAAAAAATTGTTTTTTTTCTGTCTCAGCCTGAATGTTTTCAAGTTCCTAACTTTTTTACAGTTTTTGTACTAGTTTACAAGTAAGTGTGCATCATTAAAAGCGACTGAGATTGCCGTCTTGTTCAAATGTTGTTGTCTTCTTAAGTGAGGCACTTACCCCTAGGAAGAACCCTACTTTGAAGGAACTGTCCCTGTGATTAGTCCAAAGTAACTTAGACCACCTCCCTTTACACAGTGCAATCATGTTAGTAAATAATGTTCTCATGAGCCTTGCGTCACTGAAACCAGATTTCCATGGACACATAGTGAGATACTGTAAAATTTTACAGAGGCCTGGCGGTGTGACATGGGCGAGCCTGTACCTCACCTCCATTATAAAACTCTGGACCAGGCTGCCTTTGTATAAAAAAAAGTCGTAAATAAATAAAAAACCTCAATTCCTTCACCATCAGTGAACAGCAAGCCTGCAAGGAAAAGAACAAGAAAGCGGGAGAGGAAAGTCAGATACGAAACAAACTGGCTCCCAGAGCACTTTCCTGGAACCACTAATACTCGCTGGCCCTCCAACGCGGCCTAGTGTTTCAGCCAAAACCCTACTCTGAGGCAGAGAGGGCCACCAATACAGTCATTATAACAATTCTGTTTCTCTTTTTCCTGGTTTACAGGCAAACAGGGTTATGTCATTCAGACTGAGAGGCCCCACTGTGCAAGGTTATGGATTCTACATTTAGTTACAAATGTTGACATGAGTAGAACTGCCAACCACTTCCCCTAGTTCCTCTTTCAACCAACCGTGGATGTTCTTGAAATATTCTGCCATGCTCAGAGGGATACTTAACTTATTTTTTGGCTATTTTTAAAGGGTTAGTCATCTTTTACTCACTGTCATTCCAAACCCGTATGACATTCTTTTTTCTGATGTTGTTACAATACCAAAATTTCATGAGTTACCAGTACGCCATAAAATTTGAGGGTACCATAGTAAAAACTATTGGAACTACATTCTCAGGAAAAAGGTACAAAAGTTGTCACTGGGGCAGTATATTTTCAAAAAGCACAACTTATTATTTACCCCTAAAGGTGCATGTAGGTACCTTAAAGGTGCATGTTAGTACCTAAATGGTACATATTAATAACTTTTGAAAGGGTACCGCCCCAGTTACAGCTTTTGTACCTTTTTTTTCTGAGTGTACTAACTAATTTATTTAACTATTTGAAAATAAGAAATATTAAATGACTTAATTATTACTGCTAATAGTAAATATTGTGTAGATTCTGACTAATTTAAACACCTATGATTGGCCACTGCATTCACAGGCTCAACAGACAAGTCTGTGATTGGCTACAGTGCTCAACACTGTGAAGCTCTTTACATAGTGTTCACCCAAAAATTTTTTATTTTTAAATTTCAGTATCGGCTTGGTACCAAAGTAATGGACTTTTGACAACACACCTTTCTTATGTAGAACAGACAAAAAAATGTTTAGTGGAGTGTCCAAGCTGCTCTCTTCCATACAGTGATTGTCAGTGGTGACAATGGTTGCTAAGAAAACCATAAAATAAATCAGTTTGACTATATTTCAAGTCTGTGATAGCTTTGTGTACAGTCAAATTTAAGTTGAAAATCATGTTTAACAGCTGTAGTCACCATTCACTTTCCTTGTATGGAAAAAGCAGCTTTGACCTTCCGCTAATGATATATGTTTTGCGTACTATGAAAGAATGAAAATCATATGGTTTTGGAAACGACATGAGGGTGAGTAAATGACGACAGAAGTTTCATTTCTGCGTGAACTATCCCTTTAAACCCTAAGATCTCATCATGAGATAAGGAGGCCCAGACATGTTCTCTGACATGCTCAATGGCTGAAATTCTTGAAAAGCAGATTGATGGAGTGAGATACTTTAGACTCAAAGTGGTTTCGTGCGGTACAGTACGCTGGGCCTCTGGATCAGAGCAGATATGCTGCTGTCTGGTCAGACAATGCCCTGAACTGAGATGGATCTATGCTAATCGCCAAGCCTAACAGCACTGACAGCGAGAAGAATGAAGACTGAAGAACCGGCTGCCTCACAGCGCCAAGAGTTCTTCATCTGCGCTCGGGAAAGGGAGTGAGAGGGAGAAAGCGTGCTGTGTATTTACTCAGGTGTGTTCCTGTTCTTGGCAACTGTGCTACAACAATATTGAAAACAGGCTGCTGAGCTTCATGAACAACCTGAACGAGGGGATGATGTTTCAGTCAAATCTCAGGAGCTCCCCCTCCTCGCTAAAACATTTCTTTATCCGAAATGCAAGTCATGGAATGCCTGGCGATTCGAGTGAGTGCCTCAAGACAATACAATCTTTAATTTTTTGTAGTCAATGCCAATTTTTCCTTTTGATCATGAATCTGTTTGAGAGTTGAGTTTGTCTTTAAACATTTACATTCACGTGTTTAACAGATACTTTCATCCAAAGTGGGTAACAAATGAGAAACAATTTGCCTTAAAATGAAAATTATCATTATTTACTCGAACTGGATTGAACTGCATAAATGAACGTTCGCTGGTTCACTGGTTCTTTTCAGTGAACTGAATTATTCATTTATGGATCGGATTGATTTATCAATCTCGCTGACTCTCAAGATTATCACTAAATAATCACTTAAAAGGGATGTCATTTATTCACCCTCATGTCGTTCCAAATCTGTATGTTTTTTTTTTCTTCTGCGGATATTTTGAAGAATGTTGTTAAAAAAAACCCATTTACTTTCATTGTATTGTTTGTCCATATAATAAAAATCAATGGGAAGCGAAATTGTTTGGTTACCAACGTTCTTCAATATATGTTCTACAGAAGAAGGAAATGCATATAAGTTTGAAATGAAATGAGGGTGAGTAAATGTCAGAATTTTGATTTTTGGGTGGACTATCCCTCACTGTTCCTCACACAGTGCTGTGACTCGTTATAGGAAGAGTTAAATGGATCACTTCCATGACGTTTTCTCAATGTTAATAGAAAAAAAAATCCTAAAAATAGATTCTAATCGTTCATTCCACAGAAGAAAAAAAAAGAGGTTAAGTGATGAACAGTAATGGTGAGTACGTAATGATGGAATTTTTATTTTTGGATCCAGTGTTCCTTTAATTGTACAACTGTATAACCATCCCACTGTTATCTGCAACTACTAGCAGATAAATCATGACTTTTAGACATTAAAGATTGTACATTTCCATGATTCCAAGTTCCATGATTGTAAATTGAGACGATTGAGCCCATAAATTTGTCTTTTACAGCATCAGTTTTTGATATTGGGATCTCTGCAGTGTAGGGATACAAATACAGAATACCACATTTTATCCAGTGACATCATTTTCTGGATGAAACTTCAATCGCCTGGGGTCTGTAGAGTTGCATGCCCCACACAATGTGCCTGCAGTGTGCCAATGAAAATACATGTTTGTTCTGCTTCTCCTCAGAGCTATCCAGACCATTACCAATGCTTTTGGATAGAAGTTTTTGAGGAGATGTTTTTCCAGGAGGTCTTACTTCTAAAAGGAAGCACGCAGTGCGTTGTGTACTGACTTTAATATGTAAAGCAGTCTCACATGGCCAAATAAGCATATGGAACTCTTGCCAAGAGTGAATATATAATATTCAAAGTGCAGAAAACTGACTCACTTTTAATTGTTTCACGATAATGGTTATGCATTAGCTTGTTTTGATTGATCAAGACACTTTATTATGCAAATAACCCCGCTAAGCCTGAAATTTCTGTCAGATGCTTGGAGACATGTCAGACTTGTGTCTTCATACTGGGACATGTTTGTGTGTGTACTGTAAGTTGTGAGTAAGGCCATGTCTTCTGTCTGGTCCTTGATGAGGACCTCTGTTGGTATGCAGACCTTGCCCCCATGGCTTGCTATGTGAGACTGGAACTGTGGCTTCTTTCTCTAGTGGCCTCCAGACTCCATAAGGCGATACAGACATTTAAAATACATGCTTTGCAAGTTAAGGAGATAATTTTGGAAAGGAGAGCTAGAGAAAACATGTCAAGAGCCCACAGAAGCAATTATTGCATTATGAATCACTAGTGTTGGAGGTAATGCACATAATGCAATTATTTTTTCAAGTAACATGTTTACATTTGCACCATAATATCCAAGTTGATATTTCAAATAACTAACATGCATTACACATTTTAACAGATTTTTTTTAAAACATATACATTTTTTTTTATTTACTATACAATAATATTATATTACTATATTATTTTATGTTTTTAACATAATGCAATTTTGTAAGACATTACTTCCTACATTTTAACTTTTCAAAAGTAGAAAATATATTCCATGAGTAACACAATATTGGAACATTACTTTTAAAAGTAACATTCTCCAACACTGGTGTCAAGTCACATATTTTGTATAGAATTTTCACAGTACACTGTATCAAAGCAGCTTTACAGAAAGTCATAATGTTAATGTCTATAATATCATAATATCTTCATGCCTAAGAGTCACATTTAGCAAATCATAGCTGGATGATAATATAGTTTAAATTTTGCAATGATTAAGGCAGTTGAGATATATAGTATATATCGCCCTGCACAAGTATACTATATGTATGCAGATATTCAAATTTATATAAGAGCTGAGCTGAGCAATAATATAGTTGCATTTTTGCAAAAAAAAAACTAATATCAGGCAGCTGAGATTTGTTATGTTGTATGTGCATATTGTGTGATGTCTAATTCCTGATATTTATGCAAAAACCACTGTCAGTGAGTATAGTGTTAACTAATTTAATTTTTTTTTTGAATAATTAATTAAAGATGCAGTATGTAATAATGACAGCTAGTGGTTGAAATGGGTACTGTGGTCTAAATTCAAAATATTGTTTCTCCTGCCCCCTTCTCCTTAGACTCAATGCCCACATGGGTTGTCAGATTGAGGACATGCAACATGAATGAGCGCAACTGACAATGAAAGGTGACGAACCTTACACTGTAAACTGAGGAGTTGATTTATCTGCATTTTAATATGCCTGCATTCATAGAGCTTTTTAGATGGATGCCGGCTTTTTAGGTCGTGTAGAATCGACGGTCTTTGACCCAGTTCGTTTGCTCACTTCCATGGCTGCAGTATGCTGTTTTCTGCAAACTGGCAACCCAGGCTGTCAAAATATTATTGGGTAAGTTGTAAGTGGGCGGAATCACACAGACCAAAACAAAAACAGACATTCCTACACGGAACACACATTTTCAAAATAGAGTAACTGGCTGTGTTGCAAGTATGTGAACTTAGCATGTTTCCGGAATATCTGAAAATGTATTATCGTGTTTTTATGCTTTATTACAGTCAAAAAAATGACATACAGCATGTTTAAAGTCTGAATTGCTAAACTTGTCTTCAGTACAGTTAGAGATTTGATTCTTTAATGTGTATAGTTGGCAGGGAGGCAGCACTAGTTCTCTCCAGGCCAAACTGACTCTGACGTTAGGGAGGATATTCCTCATCTGTTGGCCATTGTTGGAGATAATGGGAGCCATATTACATCAACACTACATCATAGGCAGCCTTTGACCCCGTCTTATTTCCAGTGATGCCGCTTTGTGGCACTCCCAAGACGGCAATCATGCGTAGAGCTCAATGGGATATACTTTCACCTCAAACCCAGCTCAGAGTTGGCAGAGGCTCTGCATATGAACACAGAATGACTAGAAAGTTGGGGCAAAAGCAGAGGATTTGGGGTGGACACACTCGTTGCAAAAATACACTGCATGTTAGCAACAGACGGCAAGTTAACCGGAAAGCTTTATTAAACATGGGCATAGCCGTTGTGTCTGTGACCATGTGCTTTTATAGCACCAGAGCCTGTAGAGGCTTTACTCAATGGCCTGTGTAATCTATCAAATGACTTATGTCAGCCATAACCAGGGCTCTTGCAGATATTGGCTCACTTGCTTTCCTTCCAGACTGGAAACTGTGGAACTGTTGATCTGTTTTGTATTTTTTTCTTAACGAGGCATGTTTACAAGGTTTGTTTACAATGATAGAATCAAAGCGCTGCTGCAATACAGAGAGACTTCGCCCTATCCGTGGTCAGCTGTGGTTATCGTATACAGATTTTGCGAGCCACTCTGAAATTCCAATAGGTCAGGCTTATAAGCTGCCAAATAATTTTAGTCGGATCTATTTCACATAATAGCTTTGAAGATATCTGAGAAAAATCACAACATCTTTAAACGGAAACAGAGTTTGGCATTAAAATATTCCACATATTGAAATATTTCTGTAGCGCAACTGATAGAACATGCCGCTAACAATGTTAAGGTCAAAAGTTCAATTCCAAGGGAACATAAAGACGAAAATGTTTAACTTGAATGCACTTTGTCGCTTTGGATGAAATGGAAACGTACAGCACAACAAATTTCTCCTGAATAGAATATTTTATAACATGGGTAAACACAAGTCTGTTTATAGAGTAGAAATATTGTATATTGCATGAATTCTACACTGTTAATAATAATTTACTGACGTTTATTCAGCTGCCGTTCTAACCATATTACTTTAAATCCATGAAGTTATGCTTTATAACTTATTACAAGACTCTCTGGAATACTTGAGTTTGACTGGTCTGTTGCAGCATTCTGAAAGTTAAATTAAAAATAGATTTGTCAATTATCCTTGTAAACAATTTCGTCCTAGTTATAATAATGTATTATTTGATGATTTAATATATTATTGTAATTTTTGATAAAATATTTAAAAATAATTAAAAAAAAGAATAAAACATTTATTTATTTACCACTAAAGTTTTCTCACTTATTGGAAAAGAAGCCTTAATGTGAACATACTTCTCTTCATCCGTGTTTTCATCATGGGGGTCCCTGTTAGTTATTAGCATTTACTGAGTACAGAGAAAGCGAGACCTCAAAGCATTGTGTGCGTACCCCCCAGACCGCAAAAGTTATTAGTTGTGTTAGACGGTGTCTATAATGGTTTAAGCACCAGAGGCCTCCGAAAGAGCCGTTTTGCTGTTAATTAGAGGGCAGTGATTTAGCCCCGTGGAGAGGCAGGCCACCAGTGCACTCACTTCCCCTCGTCTTCACACTCGTAGTCACGGCCCCTCCTGAGCGATGAGTCAGCCCTGCCTGCGCGGCCCATGCCAGACAGGAAGCCCCATCTGCCCTGCGCCCAGGCTCATCATTTGCCAACTGTGCATGGCCTGATTTCAGGTGAAACTGATTAAGTGAAACAACAAAGGTTCTTTAGCAAACCCCCGCTGACTCTGCGCTTGATCTTTATATCTTTCGTGCATCTTTATACTCTCACACATACTGAACAGTTTCAGGATTCATCTCATTTCCTGTGCAAATTGGTTATAAAATTTGTTCTCATCTTCACCTAAGTCAAAGGTTCTCAGACTTTTTCAGGTGGCAGACCACCTCACACCTCAAATTCATCATTTTATTTATCATTAAAGTTAACTAGACTGCTGTTAAACCTAAATGAGCTGACTGTTCGCTACACTTAGAAATAAATGATGTAGAATTTGAAAGTACATTCATGCTTTCAAACACTTGCTACTATAATCTACATGCATCAGTGTTCATGCATAATGCTGACACAAACACATTTGCAAAAATGTGCAGTGATGTTGTTATGGAGTACAGGTGGTTTATATGATTCTTCCCATCCCAGATGTGGTCAGTTACCATAGATGATTCACTGCCTGTCAGCATGGATCAGTTTTAATCATTGTTATATGTTTTAGGTCTTCCATATGTGTCCTGAGGACCTGCATGTCCCTCTATCTCTGCTGTTTATGCTACAGGAAAAACCATTGTCAGATTAGAGTGGTCTACCTCATCTCAACTGCTTCCACATTACTGTAGAAGTCACTTTTAAAGGATTTCCTTGAGCCATCAGATGCAGGTGCTCTCTAAAGATCAAAAGAGACCAAAAGTAAGCCTGCTCAGATCATGTTCTCAAATAGCCTGGTTTTATCCTGTCATGTACATTGTAAAAATGCTTTCTGTCTCCAGCTGTGATTTGAATTCGTAGAACATGATTTTCCTCCACATGTTATTCTGGCTCACAGACCGGTCCTCTTGTGGATACAGAGAATGACTGTCATTTGACCTCTTTTCATCAAACGAATGTCGGCCTGATTCCAGTTAACGTAACGGTAACTGGAGTTTAAGTCATTATTTTTAAAGCACTGTAGCTATAAATTATTATGAAATCTTGTGTTTGGATATGACTTGTTTGAATGATAATCGCAGGAATGTTTTGCCAACCAGCATCTGTAACAGACAAAATCATAGATAAAATAGAAGTGCAAAACAGAAACACAGGCAATGTATTTCTTACTTCTCTTCATATCAAGAGTATGTATGTATGTATGTACAGGTGCATCTCAATAAATTAGAATGTCATGGAAAAGTTCATTTATTTCAGTAATTCAACTCAAATTGTGAAACTTGTGTATTAAATAAATTCAGTGCACACAGACTGAAGTAGTTTAAGTCTTTAATTCTTTTAATTGTGATGATTTTGGCTCACATTTAACAAAAAGCCACTAATTCACTATTTCAACAAATTAGAATATGGTGACACGCCAATCAGCTAATCAACTCACAACACCTGCAAAGGTTTCCTGAGTCTCTCAGTTTGGTTCACTAGGCTACACAATCATGGGGAAGACTGCTGATCTGACAGTTGTCCAGAAGACAATCATTGACACCCTTCACAAGGAGGGTAAGCCACAAACATTCATTGCCAATAAGCTGGCTGTTCACAGAGTGCTGTATCCAAGCATGTTAACAGAAAGTTGAGCGGAAGGAAAGTGTGGAAGAAAAAGATGCACAACCAACCGAGAGAACTGCAGCCTTATGAGGACTGTCAAGCAAAATCGATTCAAGAATTTGGGTGAACTTCACAAGGAATGGACTGAGGCTGGGGTCAAGGCATCAAGAGCCACCACACACAGACGTGTCAAGGAATTTGGCTACAGTTGTCGTATTCCTCTTGTTAAGCCACTCCTGAACCACAGACAACGTCAGAGGTGTCTTACCTGGGCTAAGGAGAAGAAGAACTGGACTGTTGCCCAGTGGTCCAAAGTCCTCTTTTCAGATGAGAGCAAGTTTTGTATTTCATTTGGAAACCAAGGTCCTAGAGTCTGGAGGAAGGGTGGAGAAGCTCATAGTCCAAGTTGCTTGAAGTCCAGTGTTAAGTTTCTACAGTCTGTGAGGATTTGGGGTGCAATGTCATCTGCTGGTGTTGGTCCATTGTGTTTTTTTGAAAACCAAAGTCACTGCACCCGTTTACCAAGAAATTTTGGAGCACTTCATGCTTCCTTCTGCTGACCAGCTTTTTAAAGATGCTGATTTAATTTTCCAGCAGGATTTGGCACCTGCCCACACTGCCAAAAGCACCAAAAGTTGGTTAAATGACCATGATGTTGGTGTGCTTGACTGGCCAGCAAACTCACCAGACCTGAACCCCATAGAGAATCTGAAGGCCACTGTCAAACAAACCTGGGCTTGCATACCACCTCAGCAGTGCCACAAACTGATCACCTCCATGCCACGCTGAATTGAGGCAGTAATTAAAGCAAAAGGAGCCCCTACCAAGTACTGAGTACATATACAGTAAATGAACATACTTTCCAGAAGGCCAACAATTCACTAAAAATGTTTTTTTTTATTGGTCTTATGAAGTATTCTAATTTGTTGAGATAGCGAATTGGTGGGTTTTAGTTAAATGTGAGCCAAAATCATAACAATTAAAAGAACCAAAGACTTAAACTACTTCAGTCTGTGTGCACTGAATTTATTTAATACACGAGTTTCACAATTTGAGTTGAATTACTGAAATAAATGAACTTTTCCACAACATTCTAATTTATTGAGATGCACCTGTATATCAGTTAAAGTACATGTCAGTTTTTCTCAAGAAAAAGTCTCTCTCAACTAATGCTGTAAACTATACAGGGAACCCTGGCAATTAATAAATTACTATAATGTTAAAGGTTAAAATTAATAAATGAATTGTATACAAAAATTTAAATTGTACAAATGGCAGTTTTTATAATAGTTATGTTATAATAATAACAACTTTAAACCGCACTCCAGTTAGCTTTTTGAAATATAAACATTTACACAGTGGCTGTCATAAAAACTATGAAATTAAAAATCGAAAAAACAAAACAAAACATAAAACAAAAACAAACCCCAAAAATCAATATATTGGTTCATAAAAATGAGAATCAATTAAAATGGAGTTATTTTCAACCCAGCTCTACTGTACATACCATTTATTTATTTATTTATTTATTTATGATCAGAACTACCCGCTCAAATCTACTATAATTTGAAAATGGTCTTGAACTGTTTGTGTAATATGGTGTAACCAGTGGAAAGAGGCAATTATGTATCATTTGCCCTCTTCCATCAAACACAGCAAGTGAGCCATGGCAAAGTCCAGCAACTCGAACCACTGAGCAAACACAAATTACAGTTTACACTTTCTGTTGAACTCTGTTTCCATAGTTTCTCATAGTGTTTCATTGAAGAAACCTTTTTAATAAACTCAATAAATAAAGATTTAACTGCAGTGTTGTAGACCCAAGTCATGTCAAGCCTATGAAATCTGGACAGGAACTTGGAATCTCTCTTCCTCCTGGCATATTCTAGGGCACCTATTGCCAGCCGTCCCATAGTCACACCCTGCTGACTGACTCTAACCACCTCCGTCCTCTCCAACGTTGATGTCAGCGTTTGGAGAATGTTACTACAGCGTTACCTTCTGAGTGCGTGCAATGTCTTAGGGGCCCCTTTATGATAAGTGGGATCTCTCAGAAATCAGTGCGCTTTATAGCTTTTATATTGACTAAATCTATTTAGCTCTAAATCCCTTGTTGAGAACAAGCCAAGAGTGCCTAATAATCCTATAATCTTTGAGAGGTGGAAAAATACACTATCATTATCTGGGGAACAGTTGCATAATTATAATTTATTGCAGTTATTAACAACTGCATTACATTGCTGATCATGTCACAAGACTCTTCTCTGATTATGAAACCAAACCCACAATATAAGATATTTTGAGCTTTCAGAAGTTTGTGCTCAGTAAGATTTTTTAAAATGGTTTTAAAATAAGTCTCTTATGCTCACAAATGCTGTATTTTTTTTTAATGAGAAATGCAGTAAAAGCAGTATTATTGTGAAATATTTACAATATAAAATAACTTTTTAATTTTATTTAAATTTAATTTAACATGTAATATATTCCTATAATGGCAAAGCTGAATTTTCAACAGCCATTAGTCCATTATTCAGTGACACATGATGCTTTAGAAATCATTCTAAGCTGATTTGATGCTTAATATTCATTATTATTAATGTTGAAAACAGTTGTACTGCTCAATATTTTACTTAATTTTTTCCAGGAATCTTTAAAGAAAAGAAAGTTCAAAAGCATTTATTTGAAATAGTCATCTTTTGTAACATTATAAGGGCCAGATTTACTAAACAGGGCAAATTAGCGTTAGAGCACAATTCCATAAAAGCGCCGATGGGAGAGGAAAATTCTGTGTGTGATTTACTGATAATGCACACATTAAAGAACACAGACACAGTCAGATCATTTCTATAATGACCAGCGCAATCCAGTAAGAGCAGCAAATATTACCGCCTGCTTTAAAACATGCTGTTTTTGGGCGTTAAATAATGGCTCAAATAAAATTTGACGAGTGCAAATGTTAGTAAATCGTGTTGCGTAATTCATTTTAATACTCTCCTCCCATAAATTTTGCGTCTGAATTGGAAACTCCTACAAATGCATATTCAATAATGTCAGGCGCAAAAATAACTGTCCACGCCTTTTCAGCACTAATTCTTCACTGTGCATCTTTATTAAATCCTGACAGTACTATTTTAACACTGCACTGGTGCAAGCTGTTAGTAAATCTGGCCCTAAATGGCTTTACTGTTACAGTTGATCAATTTAATATGTCCTTTCTTTAAAATAAATTTAGAAACAAAAATCTTGGTAATCCAAAACTTTTGAACGGTAGTGTAGTGTCAAAATCCAAAATGGATTTTGAATGCCACTTCAAAAAAATCTACAATATGACAATGGGAATACACACTACTGAATACACATATGGTTTACAATACCCTTTATAACATAACTGACTACATTTTCTAGTTAAATGCAGTACAATCTTCAAGAGTAAATATTATATAGGAAGAAGAATATGTGAGGGCAGAAAACAATCATTTAAGTGAAACCATGTCCTGGGCCGCACCATCTGGTGTTCAATGAGGGGGGAATCCCACACCGCTGGTCTGCTATTTGCTCTGTGGCCGCTCAGTAACACCACTCTTGGCCACAGTCATTAATCTTTGTGCTTTTAGGTTAGGGCCTCCTGTTGAGTCCAATAAACATAATGCAAAGCAAACACATAGTAAAGTTAGGTTGATGTAAAGCATGAGAATTTGTTTTTCTGAGTAGACCATATCTTGTTAGGTGCTTTGCTGACGGGAGAAATCATGAACACGGACAAGGTATGAAGAAATTTGGTCACACTTCACAATACGGTTCACTTCATTAACATTAGTTAATACATTTGGTGCCATGAAACAACGAGCAACACACATTTTTGCAGCATTTATTACTGTAGGTAGATGCTAATTTAGAAATGTTTTTTTTTTCTTTTTTTAATGTTTTTTAAATATACAGCATGTTCATTAACTAACTGTTAAATTTTACAACTTTAAATGTAAAAAAAAAAATACTATACACTGCTATTCAAAAGTATGGGGTTGTTAATATTTCAGAAAGAAGTCTAATGATCATCAAGGATGCGTTTATTTGATCAAAAATGCAGTAAAAACAGAAGTATTGTGAAATACAATAACTATTTAAAATAACTTTTCTATTTTTAAAAAATTAATTGATTTGGTGCTCAAAAACATTTATTAATATTATCAATGCTAAAAAATGTTTTTCATACATTTTTTAGGATTATTTGATCAACAGAAAGTTCACAAAACAGCATTTATTTGAAATAGATTTTTTTTGTAAGTGTCCCTCCTGTCAATTTTGATAATTTTAATGCATCTTTACTGAATAGACAAATTCATTTCTTCCTACTGACCCCAAACGTTTAATCAGTAGTGTATGTAGAAATTAACCAAGATTAATAAATACTGTAAACGTATTGCTCATTGTCAGTTCATGTTAGGTATAGAACCTTATTGTAAAGTGTTTCCAATTCTTTCAAGTTTGCACGAAATAATGTGATAGCAAGTCTATGTAAATTATTTTTTGCCTGTTTTCCAGACCTTGTCTAATGCCTCTAAAGCATTTTCCATCTCATTGCCTTCCTAAAGAATAAATAACAACTATGTGTATAGGTGATTGATTGAAAGAGAAGTGTTATTTGCCATTCATGCAACAATATAAACCCTCCCACAAAAACATTTTCATTCTATGTTTTTACTGCTCATTGAATTTTCTGTTCATTGGTTCAGTACAAATTGGTAAACACAACTCTTTAAATATAGGTTGAACCATTGAGCATGAAAAAGCATTAAGACTCGCCACACCCCAGCCTGTATCGAGCCTAGAGGTATTTGGATGTCTCACTGTCCGTCATTCCGAGCTTAAGGAACATATTCCTACTGATCCAAGGAGTCATACGGTGCGCGGTGCCTCCGACTTGTCCCTGATTCGGAGAAGTGGTGTTTTCATGACTGAGTGCTCTTTAGTGTCAGATTATGACTGTTCTCAGATCAGGGGGGAGAAAAGATAAACGGTTGTTTTTTTCTGGTTGGGTTGATTCGAATACCACCTTCTCTTTGTGTTGAGTGAATGTACGGTGTGAACTGACACTGGATGTCACACATGAGCATCTCCACTTGGTGTTTTTTTCCAGGGACAAGCAAACACGGAGGTGGAAAGATGTTCTGAAATGGGGCTTTTCAAAGTTAAAGGGATAGTTCACCCAAAAATGAAAATTTGATGTTTATCTGCTTACCCCCAGGGCATCCAAGATTTAGGTGACTTTGTTTCTTCAGTAGAACACAAACGAAGGTTTTTAACTCAAACCGTTGTAGTCTGTCAGTCAATATAATGCCAGTCAATGGGCACAGAATCTTTGAGAGAAAAAAACACGCACAGACAAATTCAAATTAAACCTTGCAGCTCGTGACGATACATTGATGTCCTAAGACACGAAACGATCGGTTTGTGCGAGAAACTGAACAGTATTTATGTAATTTTTTACCTCTGATACAGGCAATGTCCAACTCTCCTGAGCTCATCCACAACATCCGGTGACGCATCAACGGCTCTGGAACATAGATATATATACACATAGATATATAAGTAGATCTTTACATATCGCAGCCCATAGAAACAGTCGCTAATGAGGAATCTATGTATATATATATATATATATATCTATGTGCCAGAGCAGGTTGACGCGTCACGCGCTGGATGTTGTGACAGTCGGACATTGAGGTTTATTAGAGGTAAAAAATGACTGACAGACTACAACGATTTGAGTTAAAAACCTTCGTTTGTGTTCTACTGAAGAAACAAAGTCACCTACATCTTGGATGCCCTGGGGGTAAGCAGATAAACATCAAATTTTAATTTTTGGGTGAACTATCCCTTTAAGACGCTGAGATGCAGCCTATTCTGTCAAACTAGATCCAGAAGGAAGAGATAAATGCCTTCTTTCCTTGTTCTAACATGTCTTCCCATTGATAGAAGGATTATGTGAATGAGGACAGTGTACACAGCAAAGGCTTTACCCTTTAGCGTCTACTGTACGAGGCACACCCAAGCTAGGCATTGACTTTCCTGTCATTTCTGTTTGACTTATTGTGGGATACTTATAAAAAATGTTTTCTGCACTTCTTTCTGCTGTGGTTTTTGGTTGAAGCCTTGATTCTCCAGAGCTTAAGTCACAGATTCTTTGAGAAAACTCTCATACAAGGTGTTCCTAGTCTTTCAGTGTTAGTCAGACTGTGATTTCTCGAGGTGGTCCAGATGGTCCTCTGTTTGCGAGAGAGTCTACCGTTTGAACTCGGTCGGAAGGGTCTTTGTTCCCTTTCTTATTGTCATTCACATATATTGTCTGTGGTTGTTTTGTCAAATTCCTCTGTACTTCTGTCAAACATTCCTCTCCCCTCCATTGCCTACTTTTTTACTTGTTTCTCATTAAAAGTTCAGGGAGAGACAGATGGAGAGGGGGAAAAAAGCTTCTTTGGTGCTGGCCTGGGGGCCTCATGCTCTGTTGTGGGAAGCAGCGTGAACGGTTAATGGAGGGAGGTCTCACTCAGGGGGAGATGACACCCACGTTTACAGAGGAATGAGGTACTGTAATGCGCATCGATGTCAGAACGTGAAATGGAAAGTATGCTGCCCTTTCAGAACGGAGGAGAGTGACCCAGGTGACAGGACGAGAGGAGAAGAGTTTAAACGCAGTGAGAACTCTCTTTATGGCTCAGGCTGGACCGCTTCCCGACCTCCTGCGTCTCTTCATGAAACAGAGCAGAACTTCCTTAAATGAAAAGCCGCAGTGACAGCACCTGGTTGTTATTTGGCCTAATGGACTGGGAGCTTTACTCACCAACGACCAAATCAACTTGGGGGGGGGGGGGGGGGCTTGTTGCTTTGTTGCGCACTCACCCGCTACCTCTTCCATCTCTCCCTTGTTTTAATCTTTCTCTCTTTTTCTTACCAAGGTTATTGTAGTTTTGCAATTTATTTTTTTTAACTACTATTTTTGCATGTTTTAGTTTAGGTTTAATCAGTTTCAGTAAACCAGTCAGCCATTTGTGCTCAAATGCATAAAAGCAAGAGGAAATGGTTTAGATTGTCCAGTTTTAGCTGGTTGCCCTGAACTCGTTAGTCCCTGCTGGTAGATATTGCAACTACTCTTTCTCTATTGACGGCCACTCAAATTTTGCTGTTCCAAGCCTCATATACATTGCTAATATGATAGATTAATTGTTTATTTACTATAAATGTATTACTTATTTGAGATACAGTATGTGTGTGTATAAATAGCCTACATATATACATACATATATATGCTTTTTGGCTGCTCATTTACACAACAACAGCATTTTGGGGGCCTGAAATGCAAACTTTTTTGGGTACCCTTATCTTTTCCATGTAAACTGCAAAAACACAAATTTGTGAAAATGGTGACGTCATGCACATGTGTATGTGTGCAGTCTATAGTTATGTGCGCAGGTACTTAGTGTTTGACAATGGTGTCATCTGTTGTCACTGTCGTCACTGTCATGGAGGCAGTCGGACTTGTATCCCGAAGGTCGTGGGTTCGAGTCTCAGGTCTGGCAGGAATTGTCGGTGGAGGAGAGTGAATAACCAGCGCTCTCTTCCACCCTCAATACCACGACTGATGTGAGACCCTTGAGCAAGGCACCAAACCCAGTATGCTACTGTGTAGCATAACCTTAGTTTTTATTTACTTTGCATTAATTATTATTGTTTTTAAATGACGTTTTCACCTCTTAAGCCTGTGTTATACTTTTCGCGTGTGCAATCCGGACGCGCACACGGACAGAGCGGACGCGGACTACTTGTATTTATACTACCAAATGCGTGCGCTGGTGGTCCGCTCCGCGGACGTGTTCCATACATGCACAGTAGATCGGCTTGAACAGTAAACAAACATGTGAACAAACAATTGCCCAGAGTTATTGCACATCTGGCTGTCTTTATATTGTTTTATCGACGGATTGTAGAAGTGCCGGTAGCAAAGAGCGTCTTCACACAGCCTGTGCATGCGCAGTTAATGCTTTTGTAGCCTACTGATCGCATGTACTGATCGCGCGGTCACAAAAATGGGAGGCACGCGGACTGTCCGCACACACCCTCCGATGACGATTTTTATGTCAAGCATACCATAGCGGACCCTAGCGGATTCGCGCACGCGGAAAGTACTTTAAGATACTTTAGTCTTCAATTTATTATCTAATAATAATTTTGTCATTGCCTTTGTTGATATCCTGTATCTCCACCTGTCTTCACCCCATAAGCTGTGTAGTCTACATGTTGTAATGCACCCATGCAGTACATTTCCTCCAAGTGAGATAGGGAGGAACACATGAGGCACGGTGCACAAGATCCACCAATGACTCGCACATATAGACCACCTCCTTCCCTCATCTGCTGACAGACAGCAGCCCAGGGCGTGCAAATGCTTCCACCAACAGTCCTCTCACACAAGACTTGCTGGTTTGATGCGTGTCTGCAAGTTCAGAGAATCCCTAACTTCTCTTTTTCCTTCCATGCTGTCTCTTCCCTCTCCTCTTGTTTTTGGGGTCTGTGGAGAATGCTGACATGATATTTCCTGCCAGTGTGTTTTCCTGTTCAGAGCACTATTACTTCATTCAGAATGTTTTTTTTTTTTTTTTTTTTTTTTTTTTTTGGCACTGTGCTCATCCATCATCAGATTCCTTGAGGACGGAGCTCTTTGTGGACAAACAGCTCATATGTCTTCAAAACTGAACGGTCCAGTCGATTATTCCTTAACCTCATTCTCCCCTCCCATATCCTGTGAGAGGCTGTGACTCTTTCCATTGTAAAGTGGTTTAGATTACACTGCCTCATTGTTGATTTCTGCCTCTTTCATCCTCTGTAACTAAAATGACAAACACATTTCTCTTTCAACTTGCAGAACAGTTTGTCATATCTCGCTCGCATCTCTCTCTCTCCAGGCCTGCTGTGAAGATACAGCGACTCAAAGGGGAAGCGGCTTCGCTCTGCAGTCAGGGGCCTCCTAACAAGGTATCTGTGTATCTAATATTCAACATGTGTTTTAATGTTTCCACTGGAGGTCTTCGTAAAAATCATTTTTTTCCTCATCAAAACACGAACTTGCGAAAGTAAAAACAGGAGAGGAGCAAAAACAAAGGTCTGACTGTAAAGCCCTGAAAACTTCCAGCTCAGCATTCGCTCCTTTAAATCAAAGTGCCGCCGTTAAGACCAAACAGTGAGTCAGACACTGGAGGTAACACAATTTCCATGCAAATTTGCCATGCTTAATAAATCCAAGTTGTCGAAAAACCACCCTTCGTGAGTGACGATGGCCTCGCTCGCACACCTCCTCCGAAACTGTCTTTCCATTCGCCTTCTCGCCGTCTCTCTCTCTCTCTCTCTGTTTAACAGTTGAAACTTGAAGAAAAGGATCAATAAAACATTACATTTCATCATTTTTTCCATTCTTTAATTTTCACCACAAAGCTGACATGTTTTAAGAGGTGCAACCTAATATTGCCTGAACTCCAGGACCCACCACAAAGATCTCTGGGTAACAGCAAGGGGAGGAAGTGCACAGACAGGAACACGGGCGTGTATGGAAAAGCACACTCCGCTTGGTTGCAGCACACCCTTAAGTAACAACATATGGCAGCGGAGGAATTCTTCTCATTGATGGTCGCATGAACGTCACCCTGTCGCTGTGGACACATGTCCATGTTGGAGGACTGATAAGACTAGCCATACCTAATTCCTTTCCATGTTCTCATCTTGGAGTAGGCATCACAATGGGTATGATTCATGGGGTAATTCCGACAGCTACTGACTTGGCTCCCGCTCGCATCTGGGAAGAATGTGACCTCACAATACTGTTCTTTCAAAGGCCTATCCCTGTCTGTTCTTCTCCCAGACCCGGCCTGAAGCACGCCTCTGTTCCTGAAGAGGGAGAGAGGGAAGTGGGGAGAAATCGAGGGAGAGAAATAGTGGAGAGAGTGAAACCCTGTGTGTGTGTGACTTTCCCTAATAGCCAGTACAGAGGAAGGCAGGTCATTGTCATTCCAGAGCAAAAGCAAGCATGGACAGCTTTTTTTTTTTCTCGCTCACTGTCTGTACATGACATAGGTCTATATATAGACCTCATCTGTACAGCTGCATCACAAGCAGTTCAACTGTTGAATCAGAAATACAATTAAGTTACAATTAAGACAGTAGAATTTGTGCAAAATTCGTAATTGAACATTTGGGTCCCTTGAATTGAAATGTGAATTTGAATTGGCCACACCCCACAGGAAGCTGAATTGGAATGACAGAAAGAGGAAATTAGTGAGTTACAATATATTTGCAATAATATATTCAGTTGTTGCTAAATGACTCATTATAATTGAAAAGCAATATTTATATAATATTACTGTTTTTGCTGTTCATATGTAAAGCCTATAAATCTTTTTGAAACTATAACTTTTCAGAGAAAAATCCATCATTCAATGTTTGTGTTGATGAAACTTAAATTATTAATATTATTTTCTAGAATTTTAAAAAGTTGCAACCCATGATGACAGTTACACTGGTGTACTTTCAGACCAATTAGTGCTACTAATTAGCTTTTCTGAATTAGAAAGACAGTTATTTTATTATTTTATAGTTATTTTATTATTATTATTTTTATTTTTTTATTATTTAAACAGGAGTGCCGAGTTATCAGACATGGGAAATAAATTAGAGCTGATAGAATATGTATTTTTCTTTTAGATCAGGAGATCTTAAGACATTTTGGACATGTCTTGGAAAATTACATGGTGCATAAGAAAACCAGAGTGTTTTATAATTACTTACAGAGTATGTGTCTTCGAGTTCAGACACTGGAAATGGGAAAATGAGAGTTTATACTGGATGATTGAGGTCCCTCTCTCCAAATATATATTTATAATGAAATGTTAAAACATAAAGACCCTAATGTGCACAAAAATTTTATTTGCAGTTGAATTTAAATATCTTGACCCTGGATATTAGCCATATATTAACCATAAAATAGCCAGTCTCTAAACATCTGTCACAATCTCAGTCTGAAATTTATAGTTTGTAGAGACTCTCAGCGCTGGATCTTTACATCCAGTTCAAGTCATGGAGTCACTGCTAACAGTCTGAGTTGAATCAAGTGTGTTAAAAATCACAGCCAAATACACAGGTGATTTACCTGTATTTTGAATTATGCATTGCATTGTTTTTTAGGATTAAAGGACATGCCCATAAACTTCACAGATAATGTCCTGGCAGACACTTACCAGCACCTTTTTTTTTTTTTCATTTTTCTACACATTTTTTCTTACAGTGTGAGAGAAAGAGAGAAGGCAGGAGGAGATGTGATGCTGTGGACTTTCCTCATCATTGGCCACCAACCTACTCACCACAAGCCTTCATTGGTAAATGCATGCTTTTCAAACACATCACAGATACATACATAAAAAGACAATAGACTCTCCAGCCTGTCACTCACTAACTGGGTCACTCAAAACAGCTGGACAGACTTTCGTCTGGTGTTCACCCACACGTCTCCCATGGCAGGCCAAAACCACCACGTGGTTTGTCATCCATCTCTACGCCAACTGTGCATGTTATATCTCAAAGCAGTCATCCATCTCTTTCTTATTAGGCGTCTCACCATACAAACAGCTCTGAGTCATGTCCTAAACTTCTTATGATACTCCATTCAAATTGTTTATACAGATTTTTTCCAAAATCATCATGTTAAATAGCAACTCTACAAGTGAGCACCTTCAATCAGTGCTAGACCAAACAACAAATTTTTTAAGACGGAGCCAAATGGATTACATAGCCATTTAAATCATTTGTTTTTTCCCCTACATTTTGTTGCAACAAAAGAATGAGGCATTTTGGGGCGGACAATGCATTGGCAGGGGAAGAACGCTTGAGGGAATTGTTAAAAATGGGCTCCTGGGCAATCTCTCAATTCTTCCATGAGCGCACACCCCTTGGCTTTGAAACGTTTCAATCAAGACATCCCACTCTTATTTGCTCTGTTAGGCCACTTCGCTAAGTGCTAAGTAATTTGATTTCCTGGAATTGTCTCTGGTAAGTCAAAGAAAACTGGCCTTTAGTCATAAAAAGCAAGACTGTCAAAACAACCGTAATTAAAAATAAGATCCTCCAGAAATGGCCAGGCTTTTTATTTTTGGCAGCCAAACAGTGTAAACCTTACTCGTTTAAATGCATTAATGGTAATAAATTATCAGACTGAAGTGTCTGTTATCTATATATTTGTAAAATAGTGAATGAGCTGTTTTCAATTAGCATACATGCAAGACTTCACTGTTATGCTTTGATTTGCAGACGATCTGAGCTCCTAGACGTGCGTTGAGGGTGGAAGAATTTGGCATTGTTGGAAGTCTCAAAAAAGCATGTCGGCTTTTCAGAAGTGATGATGAGACAAGGAATTGTTGTGTGTTTGTTTTCACTGAAACATGGCTAAATGACAACATCCCGGACTCCGCCATTCAGCTGCATGGGCTAACCTGGTACCGAGCGGACAGAGACTCATCACTGTCTGGTAAGACTCGCGGGGGTGGGTTGTGTGTGTATATCAACAAAGAATGGTGTAACAATGCTGCGGTAGTATCAAAACACTGTTCATCACTGGTGGAGTTTATGTTTGTGAAGTGTCGACCGTTCTATCTGCCGCGGGAGTTCACGGCCATTGTTATTGTCGCGGTTTACATTCCCCCGTGTGCAAATGCTAAGGACGCGCTTCGTGAACTGTACAGCGCCATCAGTGAACAACAAACAAATAACCCCGATGGCTTTTTCATCATAGCCGGTGACTTCAACCACGCAAACTTAAAGACAGTTTTGCCAAAGTTCTACCAACATGTGAACTTTGCAACAAGGGGAAACAACACACTGGACTTTGTTTACACAACAGAGAAAAACACATACAAATCTGAACCCCGCCCCCACCTCGGGTACTCGGACCACATCTCTGTTATGCTAATCCCAGCATACAGACCACTTCTCAAACTTGCCAAACCGGTTCAAAAGCAGATCACGGTATGGCCAGACAATGCCACCTCAGCACTGCAGGACTGCTTCCAGGACACAGACTGGAACATGTTTAAAGAGGCGGCCACCTACAACAACCACACAGACTTGCAGGAGTACACTGAAACTGTGACTGCTTACATCAAAAAGTGCATTGATGATGTGACAGTCACCAAGACCATCACCACACGTGCCAACCAGAAGCCATGGATGACAGCAGAGGTTCGTGGGCTGCTAAAGACCAGAGATGAAGCATTCAGATCAGGAAATAAAGCAGCCCTCAAAACAGCAAGAGCCAATCTGTCTCATGGCATCAAGAAGTCAAAACATCAGTATGCTAAAAAAATCAACAACTTCAGCGACAGTAAAGACACTCGGACCCTGTGACAAGCCATTCAGACCATCACTGATTACAAGCCCCCGCCACAGGCCAGTGACGATGACACATCCTTACCAGATGCACTCAACCATTTCTACTCACGATTTGAGATACAGAACGACACACCTGCACAGAAACTACTCACATCTCCAAACGACCAGGTACTCTGTCTCTCTCCAGCTGATGTAAGGAAGACCCTATCCAGGATTAACTCAGGAAAGACTGCGGGCCCTGACAACATACCTGGATGTGTACTGAGAGACTGTGCTGCACAGCTGAAAGATGTCCTAACAGACATCTTCAACACCTCGCTGAGCTAGGCAGTCGTCCCCACGTGTCTCAAATCCACCTCCATAATTCCAGTACCAAAGAAGTCACCTGTAACCTGTCTGAATGACTATCATCCCATAGCACTGACCCCAATCATGATGAAGTGCTTTGAGAGGTTAGTCATGCATCGCATCAAGTCCAGTCTCCCCAACACGCTGGACCCATTCCAGTTTGCATACCGTCCAAACCGTTCCACGGGCGATGCAATATCCACCACTCTCCACCTAGCTCGTACTCACCTGGAACAGAAAGACTCTTAAGAAAGAATGCTGTTCATCGACTTCAGCTCAGCATTCAACACAATAATCCCACAACAGCTCATCCACAAACTAAACCTGCTGGGCCTTAACACCTCCCTCTGAAATCGGATCCTGGACTTTTTAACTGCAAGACCTCAGTCAGTCCGTGTCGGCCGCAACACCTCTAGCACTACCACACTGAGCACAGGTGCCCCACAAAGCTGTGTGCTCAGCCCGCTGCTCTTCACACTGCTGACTCACGACTGCACTGTCAAGTCCAGCTCCAACCACATCATCAAGTTTGCTAATGACACAACTGTGGTAGGTCTCATCAGCAACAACGATGAAACGCACTACAGAGAGGAAGTGGCACAGCTGGCTGAATGGTGTGGTGCTAACAACCTGTCACTCAATGTGGGTAAGACAAAAGAGGTTGTGATGGACTTCAGGAGAAATTCTGTTGACCACCCCCCACTGACCATCGACGGCTCAACCGTGGAGAGAGTCGGCAGCACTAAATTCCTGGGAGTGCACATCACAGAGGATCTCACCTGGACCACCAACGTCACGTCACTCAACAAGAAGGGACAACAGCGCCTACACTTTCTCCGCCGGCTGAAAAGGGCAAGTCTTCCTCCACCCATCCTCACCACTTTCTACAGGGGCACCATTGAGAGTGTGCTGACCACCTGCATCACTGTCTGGTATGGGAACTGCAGTGCTGCTGACCGCAAGACCCTACAACGGACAGTGAACACTGCCACAAAGATCATCGGTGCCCCTCTCCCCTCCATCCTGGACATTTTCCTTGCACGATGCTCCAGCAAGGCCTCCAGCATCGTGAAGGACCCCACCCACCCCTCCCACAACCTCTTCCAGCTCCTGCCATCAGGTAGAAGGTACCGGAGTATCAAAGCTCGCTCTGTCAGATTGCTCAACAGCTTCTTTCCCCAGGCTGTGAGAGCCCTTAACTCCAATCTCCCTGTCCCCCTCTGAAACCATGAACACCTCAGCCCCCCTCCTCCCCAACTCATTAATAACTGTTGACAGTTTTGCTAAGTGCAATTCTGAGTGTGCTACACACAGGTGAGTGGGCTATACAAACCACCTGTAGTAACGCACTCATCCCACTATATGCACACTAGACGCCTGCTACAAAGACTCAATAAGATAATATATGTTTACTTGAGCATTGCACTACAAAATAATGTTTACTTGAGCATTGCACTACTAAATAATGTTTACTTGAGCATTGCACTACAAAATATATTTGCACTATGTGATGCTTCCTACAAAATTTCTCTTCTGCACAATTTAATGTACAATATATATATTTTTTGCACAATTTCATGTACAAATCTCTTTTGCACAATTTCATCTACAGTATTTATGTAAAGTTCTTGTACAGTCTCAGTTTGTGTATGTGTAGTCAAGTAGGTATAGTAGTTATAGTATTTATAGTATATGTATAGTCAGATGGTTAACTGTTGTATAGCTCTATTGTTTTTCCTATACTTGCATTGTTGTATGTTTATCTTTTGTTTAACTAGTATGTAGCACCGTGGTCCTGCGAGACACGACATTTCGTTCCACTATATGTCCACACCTGTAGCAGAATGACAATAAAGCTCGACTTGACTTGACTTGACTTGATTTCAAGATCCGCCAATTCATTCTTATCTGGGCCAAGAATGAATGTTTGATATCTGGTTATCTTTTACTTGAGGTACACTGTGTTGCTTGAAGTTACAGCATATCTGATTACTGGTGTTAATGACAGCCTTGAAACTGATGTTCTGATACATCGTTAAATAAAATAAAAGCTGTCCAGTATTTTATAATCCTGTATAGCATTGCATAAACTTGCTGTTTAGAAAGAAAGTGATTCACTTAAAAGGCTACAGTGAATGTTATTCCTTACAGGACGCTTTTATTAGCATTGTTGCATTACTATAAAATACTATAAATAGCTTTAAAGACATTGTGAGGAGTTTTACACATGGTCTGGTTCCATGAGAGTTTCTTTCTGTCTTTAAATCTTGGTCAAGTGCATGAGAGTAACCTACTGGAATCAGTACAGAGTAGCTGTTGGTTCAACTAGACATCTATTTTACAAAAATAGTGCTTGGTTTATTTCCAAGCACAGTAAACGTGAGTCAAAAAACAATTAGTTTATTGACTCTCAAGAGGCAGGTCCAACACCAGAGCCGTCCAGAACAGCCCTGGAGGTCAAAAAATTCTAGTCTAGTCAGTTTCGTGGAGCTGTACTGATATAAACCCAATTATAGGAGCAGATGACGTCGTTTAATACCCTGAATGTTTTTTTGTTTAATTCTTGAGAAAATATTGTCTGAGCTTGTTAAATGTCTACATCAGTGTGTTTTATAGGATCCCTAAAGCAGCCATAATTGCTTGTAATGCAGCACACAGTAGAGCTGGCAAATGCATATGAACAACACTTCTGCAGTAGCAGCGGTTTTCTTTATATGCGCAATAAAATATGTGTATGTAGTCCCGTATTTCCCGTATAGACGCAACAAAAAGATATATGATTTGTGCTTAAAATTTTGAATCTAACGTTTTAACATCATTGCTGTTACTATTTACAAATCCAAACAATGTCACCATTTAATTTTACAATGTGGCTAGCACGTCCAATTAAACAGCATGGCATAAAGCAACTGTTGTTGTGCATCCAGAAACAGACACAACGCACTCTAAATAAAAAGTTAGGGCCTGGGACTGCAGCATTACCTAACTTCCCCATGATTAACCAGTTTGAATTCCTCATAATAGTGTTTCTGTCATCATAGCTTTTCATAGACATTTCCTTGAAGATTTCTATCTGCAATGCAAACACTCCCTGGGAAATATCACACTAATCACCATGATTCCAGCATGTGCCTCATTTTCCGCTGGGAGTAATGTATCTGGAGCATAATGCACAAATGAAAACAATCAAATCATCTATTGAGATAAAGAGGAAAATCATGTTCAGGAGGCCATGCTGGTAAAACCACAGATTAAAGATGCTTATGGTTGCTTCATGTTTGACTTGTCTTTTTAAAAATACTATTTTACAGTTTGTCTACTTTTTATTTTATTTTATTTATTTTTTTGTATTTTTTGCAATGTGCTTTGCTTACTCTGCAAAAGAAAAAAAAAATCATTTCATTAATCTGTATTTTGTAGTTTTACTGAATTAATATGGAAACAACCTTTACCTGAGAAGCAAAATTACATAAGAAGATAATAATTCTGAGAAATTAGATGTTTAGATAAATGTACTGGAACAAAAGAAAATGAACTGATTAAGGAAATTAATTTTTAAAATGTGCTGCTATTTCGCATTGAATGCAGTGCAAGTTTGGCAGTAAGTGCAATTTGCAGCAGCACTGCACGTTTTTAAAGCTCACATGATTCACAGATTGCACATCTGTGGAGTCAGTCAGTACTGCAGTTGCTGAGTCAGTGTGTAATCACAAAACCTTCCTCAAGAACAGGAAGACAGTAGATGCTGAACCCTTTCCTGTCAATGAAAGTACATATTGTAGACAATGAAACAAGGAAGCATAAATTGGGAGCACCTAATATGAAGTTGGGTAGAGCTTCCCTTATAGTTAGTATCTGTACTTAAATGAGGGGTTATAATGGGTATGAGGATTGAGAGATCCACCTCTCATTGTTTGAAGGAAAAAAAAAACAAAAAAAAAAACAGTGTTAATAAGATTAATTGATATTCGCATGTAGAAAGACCAAATAGGAAAGATGTCAATATTAGAAGTCTTGCAATTACCTTCTTAGGCCATGCATTTAAGTAACTGATTTATTTATATGCATTATACTATATAGAATTATAATCTGGCCGTGATTATTAGTTTAAGAGCAGGCCTGTGTGTTTAGATATTGGTTGATGAGATTTTTCTTTAATGCATGCCTAATTGTTTTACTCTGTAAGTGTTAATTTGATTCCTCAATAGATTTATGGCGGTTTCCAGATGGGCTGGCTACCAGTCATGCAGACTTGCCCCAGAGCAATTCCTCAAGTGAAGCAAGACCACAGAGGGGAGGGCAAAGGTCATCATACTGCCATTAGTAGTTCAAGCAATACCTTCATTTCCCATTATGATTCAAGGCTGGAATTAAAGGAATAGTTCACCCAAAAATGAAAACTTGCTGAAAATTTACTCACACTCAGGTATTCCAAGATGTAGATTAGTTTGTTTCTTTGTCGGAACAGATTTGGAGAAATTTAGCGTTACCATCACTATCTCACCAATGGATCCTTTGCAGTGAATGGGTGCCGTCAGAATGAGAGTTCAAACAGCTGAAAAAAAGCATCACAGTATTCCACAAGTAATCCACATACATGAAAAGCTGCCTGTACTGTAAGAAATTAATCCATCAAGGCATTTTAACCTGAAACCATAAAGTCTATAATCCATAGCACTTCCTCCAGTGAAAAAGTCCATCTCTTGTTTTCCTCTTAGATCAAGATCCACCTAAATATTCATTTAGAACTGTTGGACTGTGATTTTTCTTTGCATATTTCTCTTCTGATTCAGAAGAAACAACTTTACCCACTGGTGAAAGCAATGTTATGGATAAATGACTCATATTTTAGCTGGAAGCAATGGTTTGAAGTTAAAAATGTCCTGATGGATTTGTTGATTACAAACACAGCTTTTATCAGCTGTTTGGACTCTCATTCTGACGGCACCCATTCACTGCAGAGGATCCATTGGTGAGCAAGTGATGTAATACTGAATGTCTCCAAATCTGTTCGTATGAAGAAACAAACTCTATGATCTCTCATTTTTGAGTGAAGATAGATAGATAGATAGATAGATAGATAGATAGACAGACATGATTTTGATCTTTATTTGAAAGGTCCACTGGTTACAGCTGTGTTTATATAGTAATGCTCATGTGTGTTGACCTACTTTATCATGAATCCCACGCATGAGTACAGATGTACATGAGCAGGGATGCCTGCATAAAACTGTTATGTTTGTGTGAATAATACTGTTCTTTCTCAGACATGGGTCCATCTGTCACTCTTTAATCAGCTTAAGCTCAAAGAGGCTTCAGCACCTCTTGTCTGCACTCCATTGCAGTTTCTGCTCTAAACACTTTTAGCCATACCACTGTTTAGCACTAGAATTACAGTCTTCTCCGTCTGTGGCCTAAAACATTGAAGGACATTTAAGTGGATGTAGGGGAGTCACCTCAGTATTTCACAATAAATGATTTCATCTTATTTACCTTAGTGGAAGCTGATTGGTGTCCATCAGTGGGTCAGTGTGCCAACATCAGTGGGATGATGGCCCATCTGTGGATGTTTCCACATCTGCACACTCTTAATACTGTAATCCAGCATCACACACATTACACCCACGGCATTCAGTGTCTAGCTGAAACGAAGTGGACTGTGTGCAGTGATTGGTGCTCTTATATGGATTTCTGACCACAAATTAAGAAGACATTGCATGTGAGGTGAATTTTTTTGTCCTTTTGAAAGCAGTTCTTTCTGTATGTTTTGATGTTTTTACCTTTAGCGGGTTTCTGTTTGGTTGTGTTGTGTAGAAAATACTTTTGTTACTCTGAGTTTGATGTGTTTTGTCAGGTGTTGCTGTAAGGATATTGTTGTGAATATAGAGAGATGGTTTGGCTGCCACACATGGTCTCACCCACAGCAAGTGTGTGCTAATGGGTTTACGTTACGCTAATAAATCACCATCATCCATAAACTGGTTGTGAGAGTATGTTTACGAGGCTTTAACAGCTCCTCACCTGTGCCAGCATCTCTCATTTAGCCAGCTATCGTGCCTGGCACTCCTCAGCTGAATCCGACAGTCATGGGTTTAGTGAATACGGAGGATTGTTTCTGTGTCTGTTTTATACACGTTGTCGGTAACTGTTGCTTTCACATATTCACTTCAAATACCAATGCATATTTTCTTCAATAAATGAAGGTAAGATTTGTATTATAGTAAAAACAGTAATATTGTAAAATATTATTGCAATTTAAAATAAGTCTTTCCTATTTTTAACATATTTTAAAAGTGACTTATTGTGATAGCAAAACAGAATTTATCAGTTTTCAGTGTCAAAAAGTACTT
This sequence comes from Spinibarbus caldwelli, assembly GCA_039654775.1. Lineage (NCBI taxonomy): Eukaryota > Metazoa > Chordata > Actinopteri > Cypriniformes > Cyprinidae > Spinibarbus > Spinibarbus caldwelli. The sequence goes on from CM077243.1 coordinate 10,284,461, forward strand.
CAGAAATCATTCTATGCTGATTTGTTGCTCAAGAAACATTTTTTTTAATCAATATTGTAAACAGTTGTGATGCTTAATATATATATATATATATACATACATACAGTGGGTACGGAAAGTATTCAGACCCCCTTACATTTTTTACTCTTTGTTATATTGCAGCCATTTGCTAAAATCATTTAAGTTCATTTTTTTCCCTCATTAATATACACACAGCACGCCATATTGACAGAAAAACACAGAATTGTTGACATTTTTGCAGATTTATTAAAAAAGAAAAACTGAAATAATCACATGGTCCTAAGTATTCAGACCCTTTGCTCAGTATTTAGTAGAAGCACCCTTTTGATCTAATACAGCCATGAGTCTTTTTGGGAAAGATGCAACATTTTTCACACCTGGATTTGGGGATCCTCTGCCATTCCTCCTTGCAGATCCTCTCCACTTCTGTCAGGTTGGATGGTAAACGTTGGTGGACAGCCATTTTTAGGTCTCTCCAGAGATGCTCAATTGGGTTTAAGTCAGGGCTCTGGCTGGGCCATTCAAGAACAGTCACGGAGTTGTTGTGAAGCCACTCCTTCGTTATTTTAGCTGTGTGCTTAGGGTCATTGTCTTGTTGGAAGGTAAACCTTCGGCCCAGTCTGAGGTCCTGAGCACTCTGGAGAAGGTTTTCGTCCAGGAAATCCCTGTACTTGGCCGCATTCATCTTTCCCTCGATTGCAACCAGTCGTCCTGTCCCTGCAGCTGAAAAACACCCCCACAGCATGATGCTGCCACCACCATGCTTCACTGTTGGGACTGTATTGGACAGGTGATGAGCAGTGCCTGGTTTTCTCCACACATACCGCTTAGAATTCAGGCCAAAAAGTTCTATCTTGGTCTCATCAGACCAGAGAATCTTATTTCTCACCATCTTGGAGTCCTTCATGCGGGCTTTCATGTGTCTTGCACTGTGGAAAGGCTTCTGTCGGGCCACTCTGCCATAAAGCCCCGACTGGTGGAGGGCTGCAGTGATGGTTGACTTTCTACAACTTTCTCCCATCTCCCGACTGCATCTCTGGAGCTCAGCCACAGTGATCTTTGGGTTCTTCTTTACCTCTCTCACCAAGGCTCTTCTCCCCCGATAGCTCAGTTTGGCCGGACGGCCAGCTCTAGGAAGGGTTCTGGTCGTCCCAAATGTCTTCCATTTAAGGATTATGGAGGCCACTGTGCTCTTAGGGACCTTAAGTGTAGCAGAATTTTTTTTTGTAACCTTGGCCAGATCTGTGCCTTGCCACAATTCTGTCTCTGAGCTCTTCAGGCAGTTCCTTTGACCTCATGATTCTCATTTGCTCTGACATGCACTGTGAGCTGTAAGGTCTTATATAGACAGGTGTGTGTCTTTCCTAATCAAGTCCAATCAGTATAATCAAACACAGCTGGACTCAAATGAAGGTGTAGAACCATCTCAAGGATGATCAGAAGAAATGGACAGCACCTGAGTTAAATATATGAGTGTCACAGCAAAGGGTCTGAATACTTAGGACCATGTGATATTTCAGTTTTTCTTTTTTAATAAATCTGCAAAAATGTCAACAATTCTGTGTTTTTCTGTCAATATGGGGTGCTGTGTGTACATTAATGAGGAAAAAAAAATGAATTTAAATGATTTTAGCAAATGGCTGCAATATAACAGAGTGAAAAATTTAAGGGGGTCTGAATACTTTCCGTACCCACTGTATATATATATATATATATATATATAGTAAACAATTATGCATTTTTGAGCATTTATTTGAAATAAAAGTATTAGATTCTTAAAAAAAAATCTTACTGACCCCAAACTTTTGAACTGAAGTGTATTTTCTGTATCTATACAGTATCTATATTCAAATCAGTTAATGGCCACAATGGACATTTTTGTCCCTTTGCTATTGTTGACAAAATTAATAATTAAAAAAATATTTATTTATTTATTTATTTATTGCTGTTTCTGTAATAAAATATTTTGTTAGTTCATATTTCTACATTTCAGGTTAGTACTGGAGATTTAACATTTGAATCAAGGCGTAATTTCAGTGACATAAATGCGAAGTGATTCAGCCAAAATCCTGGAAACTTGTTTTAAAATCTCTGCTTAGCATGAAAACACTTTACCTGAGAAAATCTGCCCACACAGTGTGAACCACAGCTCAGTTAACCAGAGCATGTCATGTTGTATTTGGACGACTTTCAACAAGTTGTAGGGTGGTGCTGGTGGTTTTGTTCCTAAACAGTGAAACTAATCCGCTCTCTTGTCTTGTCTGTCTATCTTGAATGTGCACAGAGAGGTAGATTCTCAGTTTCTCTCTCTAACTGTGTTTGTTGGGTTTGGGAGTGGGATGGCTGTTTCTATTGGTGCCATTCTTAATTCTTATGGTGAATCATGGATAAAACATATCACCGATAGTAAAAACATACAAATAGACCAGAATGCTCAATTCTGTGATTACTTTTTTTGATCTTATTCTATTCAGTGATTTGTCTAAATGCCAAAAATCAGTTTTTTTTTTCTCACTTCAGCTTTCTAGCAAGCAATGCAGGTTGATAAAAACTTTGTAAATCATGATCTTATCCACATTTATTCACACTTCAGAGACCTGAAAGATTTCCCTGAGAGAAACCAAAGCAGCACAATAAAGGAAAGTATTTCCCATGTCACATACAGACAAGTGGATTTCTTGCTACACTGAGCAGTGCCTGCTTCTTTCGCTGACAGGCCAGGTAGTCCTGGGCCAGATAATGCCTTTGAGAGACACAGACACAGTAGTTCAAAGGAACAGCGCTGGCATTTGATCCATTGTCCTGACAGGCCTTTGGAGACCACCACCCACAGAGCATCATCTTACCCGGGTGGAAAGCCAGAGAGTGCGGCTTACTCTGGATTAATTGCAGGTGAGCCATGTCGGTGGACTGTAGTGGGCGACAATCAGCCGAGCCATTGTTTCGTGCTCTTTGATGAGGTTTTGTGTGGTTCTTGATGACTTCTTGGGTTGGTACGCACGTTACTTTCTTCTCACGCTTTGGTCAGAGTCATGTCATATGGCTTGAATGAGTGACTCAGGTTAGATCTGAGTACTAAGTATCTATCTCGCATGCGTCTCTGGCTGTCTTCAGCCGAGCTCAATCATTCTCCATGATGCTTTGATGTGATTTGATGGAAGGTCTGTTTGTCTGTGTGGTCCTGGTTGGAAAGTATGACCCAGACTGATGTCATGGGTCATCAGATCAGAACTTTTTAAATCCACCCTTCTCTCTCTTTTTCTCTCGTCAGGCTCTCAGGAAGATTAAACAATCTGCCGGTAGTCATGAACAATGATCATATGACAGGATTAGCCACCCGCAACAATCGTGACTGAACAGCTTCTGTTTATTTCCAGAGCAGTGGTTACCTCATCATTAATAATGCACAGTACACACACTCACAAACCTCACTGTTTGCTGTAACATTGTGTTAACAGAAGCAGTCTTGTTGTCTCACACCTTAGATTCCTGTCAAACATGCAGCAATTAACAAAATGTAATCCTGCTTTCACTGCAAGTGTTCACATGATATTTACCAGATGGCATAATTAGAATGATGCAATGCCTGATGGCAATTTATAATAGAACAATGTAGATCAGTTTGTAGTGTAATATTAAAAACCCAGTCAAGGGATTTTTAGTCCATTGAATATAATCATAAACAATAAAGTGTGGTTGTTATACAGGAAAAAAACGTCAAAGTAAAAAACGAGAGAAGGATGATTCTGGCCATATAATGTAGAGCTGAACGATTTTGGAAAATAATCTAATTGTGATTTTTTTTGCGATTGCGATTTAATATGCAATTATTTTTTTTAAAGATCTTTAAATAATTGTATAGTATGACCAACACAATATTAGATAGATTAAACATAAATGTTCTTTTCTGTAGGCCAGGCGTGTATGTTACGATGAAATTAGGTGATGCATGAATTGATATGAATGATATTATTTAACAACTACAATCACAGTAGTATATTGACTGATTTGTTGAACTTCCAGCCTTGTAAGCATAATAATTATGACAACATAAAGCACCCACAAATAAGTCTGGTGTAAACATCATTATGAAAGTCAGTAACAAATCACACAAACTAAAGTAGATTGCAGAAATATAAAAACAAATCTGTTGCTTTACCACACTCAGTATTTAGGTAATTCAAAGTCACTGTAATAAAAATATATGTAAACATGTGGATTGCACTTTTTAAACACTGTCTGTTAACTTTAGACAGACTTCAAATAAATAAATAAGAATAAATAAATAAATAAGAATAAATAAGTCTCCCATTGAAAATGAACTAGACACTCGCGACTGCCGCGTCCCGCGTGAAAGGGTCTTAATATTAATATATTATGCTTTCTCTCACCGTACTTTGATGTCATTCACCGATCGATCTTCAAGTCGAACACATCTCTTTACTCTCGCGTGTCACGTGACGTGACAGAGTGTAATCGCAGAGGCTGCGGATGTGATAGGATTGAAATGATAATTATTCTATACAATGAATTACTAGTGGAGATCATTTAGGCCTAAATCATTGCTAAACTTGTTACAGAAATGCATGGCCATAGAATTCTAAATTCTGATTGGATAAGCCTTGTTGAAAATAGCCAAAAAATGTGCACCTGTGACAGCATGTCAGCTGAATTCCTGTATTATATTCCATATTCTGTATTGGCAGCTATAAAAATCTCACAGTTAGGCTAATGAACTACAGTGCTGTAATTTTTGTTTTATTTTGATTGTTTTTAAGAAACATTTACTTTTGAAATGTTTATTTCTATTGGCACTAAAAATAAAAATAAAAATAAAAAAATAATTCAATTACTTTGTTAAATAATTTACTTGAAAAATGAACTTTTCAGTGTTTTAGTATATGGTGCAAAAAAATCTAAGCACTTAATGCTTTGTGTTCATGATATTTCAGTTGTATTTATTGCCTAAGCACTTAAAAATATGTTATTGCTACACATTGTAATTTAAAAAGAGATCTGTTTCTGCCAGTACCTGAGCCAGAATATTATCACTGCAAATGTGTCACTCTCTCTTTTTTCGCTTGCGTTTCTTTGCCTTACAGAAAATTGTTTTTGCTTTCATAATGTCATGACTAGCAAGTCTGTGTCATTGTATGTTTGACAGGGTTATCCTGAATTAGCATTTAGAGTTTAGAAATAAATACCCATGATATCAATGCGGTCTTTCTCAAGATTTTTTTTTTCATCTACACAGCAGACATTTTTTTCTTCTTTTTTTTTATTTTTTATTATTATTTGTCTTGTTTTCTAGCAAAAAGTTGAGATATTTTGTCACATACTTTTGTCTACTTCTTTTTCACTTTTAGATAAAAAACAAGTGGAAAAAATCCACCAGTGCCCAAAGACAAAATTATATTCAGTAAATAATTAGACATACAGTATTTATTGTACAAATAACACTATATTCAGGGACACATAGGTTTTTAGATATTTTTAGTTTATTTATTTTACTGTACAACAAGGGAGATTTTTATATTATTATTATTTTTATTATAATTTCTTTTTTAAAATTTTTTTAATGTGCTTTATTATTTTTATTTATTTATTCATTTTGCTGATGCTATTGCTTTTCTGTCCCTCATGAGTTTTTGAGTCTTAGTGGCTGTGTGAATTGTGTGATTTATGTGGTTCGGACAGAGGGCAAATCTTTTTCTGCTGGATGGGGTACTTTGGCCATTGAACAGGAAGGATAACTGTTGACTCAGCAAAAATCTCTAAACAGTGTGAAAGCAGTTTAAATACATGCACAAACACATCCCCTGCAGAATCCCACCCCCCAAATAAAAAATCACCTCAGGCATGGGCCGTTGAGGTCATGGGCAAATAAACGTTTTGAGAGGTATGGGTTTGTGAGTAATTGGACTGACAGCGGAGTGGAGTCAGGGCTGCTGATGTTTATTTACCTCTTTTGTTGTGCCATGAGCAGGGACAATGAAACGCTCTGACCCAGGCCCATAATGACATCGCCTCTTGTGCTGTCAGGGCCCGGATGCGATGAGCAAATGTTTTGCTGGGATTCTTCTGCTATGTCAGCCTGAATGAAGGTACAGGCTGAATCTGGATATGGGATGAGGTCAAGGAAGACCTGAGAAGCAAAAAAAATATGTCTGAACTTGTTAAGCTGAAGTCGTTGTTTTTATTGAAGGTGCGGTGTCTGTATAAACAAAGCTTCTCTCTTTTTAAAACACGCTAAGTTGCTAATGTGTTTTTAAATGTTTTTTCATGGTGGCGTTTTGTTACAGTGCAGGTAGAGCTACTTTTGGGCGTCTCAAGCATTTAACACTCTAGTGTTTTTGTTCTCTCCATTCTGTTGTTTCGTAGGTCAAGATCACATGCTCTTATCAAAACACAACTTTCAGATCTTCGCTGCCCTTTGGCATTCTGCTCTGTTCGTTAGCATGCAGCGTTGGTGCTCATGCGCCGTTTCTGTGATGCAATGGAGAGCTGTGCTCTTCCAAGGAGAGGAACTTCCCTTCTCTAGCACATTCCTGAGTGTAGCTGCAGGCAAGGGTTGGGCTCAAACCATGTGCATCCATTACAAGAGAGAAATATCATCAAAGCCTGTTTGACGCAACACTGCCAATCAATGTCTTAACAATTATTACACCCCGAGCTCATTTCCACACTTTGAAAAGATTTACAGGTTTGTTTAACGTCACTTTATGCAGTGAACCCAAAGGTGTACTCAGTATTTTTTTATAGCAGAATTATTGCAAACTTGTTTAACAACAAATTCTGCTGTAAAGCAGCTCTAAAACGACAATAGTGTAATTATTTAGCTGAAGTCAGTTCAGTGTTGATTCAGTTCAGCTCAATAACAGTGTCCATGTTGCAAAATTGTAAACAAATTTGATTCAGCTGTGAAGCAGCTCTAAAAAGACAATTGTTTCTTTTTTCAGCTCTGGTCAGTTCAGTGTTGATATAGTTCACATCAATAACTATAGTTTCAATTGTGAAATAAGTTCAGTTCAGCTATAAGCAGCTCTACACAAGGCAATAGTGTTGTTATTCAACTTAAGTCAGTTCCGTGTTGATTCACTTAAGTTCAATAACAGTTTCTATGTTGCAAAATTATAAACAAATTTGATTTAGCTGTAAAGCAGCTCTACAGAAGAAAATAGTGTCATCATACAGCTCAATTCAGTTCAAGTTTTGCTCTTATCTGACAGTGTCAGTGCAGTCTAATCGATAACATTATATTCAGTGCCTTTAAAACCCCAGCTAAGAAAGCCAAAGGCAATGACAGATGGTAGAACCTAATGTAACATTTTAATGATCTTTTATTTTACATGGAATGGATCACACCATCATGCATCATTACTACTACAGCACTAATTGTAATTGCCACAATAATTGTACTAATTCGACTAATTATATTACGCTTACTATATATATATATATATATATATATATATATATATATATACAGGTGTATCTCAATAAATTAGAATGTTGTGGAAAAGTTCATTTATTTCAGTAATTCAACTCAAATTGTGAAACTCATGTATTAAATAAATTCAGTGCACACAGACTGAAGTAGTTTAAGTCTTTGGTTATTTTAATTGTGATGATTTTGGCTCACATTTAACAAAAACCCACCAATTCACTATCTCAACAAATTAGAATATGGTGACATGCCAATCAGCTAATCACCTCAAAACACCTGCAAAGGTTTCCTGAACCTTCAAAATGGTCTCTCAGTTTGGTTCACTAGGCTACACAATCATGGGGAAGACTGCTGATCTGACAGTTGTCCAGAAGACAATCATTGACACCCTTCACAAGGAGGGTAAGCCACAAACATTCATTGCCAAAGAAGCTGGCTGTTCACAGAGTGCTGTATCCAAGCATGTTAACAGAAAGTTGAGTGGAAGGAAAAAGTGTGGAAGAAAAAGATGCACAACCAACCGAGAGAACCGCAGCCTTATGAGGATTGTCAAGCAAAATCGATTCAAGAATTTGGGTGAACTTCACAAGGAATGGACTGAGGCTGGGGTCAAGGCATCAAGAGCCACCACACACAGATGTGTCAAGGAATTTGGCTACAGTTGTCGTATTCCTCTTGTGCGTCTTACCTGGGCTAAGGAGAAGAAGAACTGGACTGTTGCCCAGTGGTCCAAAGACCTCTTTTCAGATGAGAGGAAGTTTTGTATTTCATTTGGAAACCAAGGTCCTAGAGTCTGGAGGAAGGGTGGAGAAGCTCATAGCCCAAGTTGCTTGAAGTCCAGTGTTAAGTTTCCACAGTCTGTGATGATTTGGGGTGCAATGTCATCTGCTGGTGTTGGTCCATTGTGTTTTTTGAAAACCAAAGTCACTGCACCCGTTTACCAAGAAATTTTGGAGCACTTCATGCTTCCTTCTGCTGACCAGCTTTTTAAAGATGCTGATTTCATTTCCCAGCAGGATTTGGCACCTGCCCACACTGCCAAAAGCACCAAAAGTTGGTTAAATGACCATGGTGTTGGTGTGCTTGACTGGCCAGCAAACTCACCAGAACTGAACCCCATAGAGAATCTATGGGGTATTGTCAAGAGGAAAATGAGAAACAAGAGACCAAAAAATGCAGATGAGCTGAAGGCCACTGTCAAAGAAACCTGGGCTTCCATACCACCTCAGCAGTGCCACAAACTTATCACCTCCATGCCACGCCGAATTGAGGCAGTAATTAAAGCAAAAGGAGCCCCTACCAAGTATTGAGTACATATACAGTAAATGAACATACTTTGCAGAAGGCCAACAATTCACTAAAAATGTTTTTTTTTTTTATTGGTCTTATGAAGTATTCTAATTTGTTGAGTTAGTGAATTGGTGGGTTTTTGTTAAATGTGAGCCAAAATCATCACAATTAAAAGAACCAAAGACTTAAACTACTTCAGTCCGTGTGCATTGAATTTATTTAATAGACGAGTTTCACAATTTGAGTTGAATTACTGAAATAAATGAACTTTTCCACGACATTCTAATTTATTGAGTTGCACCTGTATATATATTTTATTGTTTTATATATTTTTACTATATAAAGTGCTTTTAGCTGGTGCAGTTAGTTAACAAACTTAATACATCCATGCCTATAGGTGTCAGTATAAAGTCCAGTACTGCTTTGAAAAAAGACAGCAAAACATGAACAAAAACCTACTGATTCCATCTTCAATATGAATTTTTGTACATAAAATAGGGAAACACATGGTCTACTAAAATGATAAATTATCAAGAGAACAGTATTTTTTTTGTGCGTCTACCAGCATTTTTTTTTTCTTAAAAGCAAGTTTTGCATTTACAAGAGGCAACAGCAGTTTAGTATCTTGCTTTCCAAAATATCACTTAATCTGCTCTAGAAAGAAGAGTTTTCATAGTCACCACACCTTGAAGATCAGATTAATTTTTATCACTTCCCGTATAGTGCATGGAAATTATTACAAAAGGCATGCAATAAGGGTGGAAACAGGGAACATTTTGGGTAACCAATCCATTTAACTACTGCAGAATCAGGACTGTAAATTGGTTGTATGCAAAGGTAAAATTGGCAAAAAGTTATCAAATTGTTGACACACCATGTGGTTGGTTTTGTGCAGTGAATGACTGGTTTTGCCTGTAGTCTCACTGACAGATGCTGTATAAAAGAATGAAACGCTGTGAGGAATGCAGTGTTAGCCTGAGAACACGTCATTGGCAAAACCGGTGATCCTGAACTAATGCGGACAAGAGCCGGAACGGGAGACAGCAACCCAGGCACCACTCGGTTAACCCTGGATCTCTCCGTTTCAACATTACACCGGAAGAGCGCAAGAGGGCTGAATGTTAGAAACCGACTGTTGCCGTTTACTCTGCTGTTGGCCTTGGATTCCCATAGGCTTAGAGGTCACCACAACCAAACAGCAGGGGTGTAAGAATGATCCTAATGTTGCTTCTTGAAGGAGGAATAAAAGATGGCTTCAGGGGGATCTGGTGTCAGCCGGGGTCAAGACAAGTGGAAGACCTTTGGCAACTTGAGTATGTAGCAGCTTGCCGCTGTCTACCGTAGGATATCATACCCATGAGACGCCAACTGAGCGGAACAGGAAAAAGATCACAAATGGTGCTTCCTTCAGAAATGGTGATTTAAATTTCTCCGGGTGTTTGGCTTTTATTAGCTAAAGAGATTTGTTTTATCCCACACAAGACAGGTGGCAAAATGGAAACGTACATATTTCTTTGTGTAAAAATCACTTTAAAAAGTAGCAGTTCTCAATTATCACAGCTCTTCTTCATCATTTGATATTGATATTAATATCTGCTATCTTAATCAATAGAAAATGCACAAAAATATCTATTAAATTTAAATTATGTTTCTTTCTGTAAGAAGTAACTGGACAAAAATGCACCAGGCAAATAATTTAAATTATTATTATTTTTATTATTATTTTTAATAATTTGTAAATTTTTAGTGTTTGGAAGCCCATTTTTGCCTCAGAGAAAAAAACATAATTGTGGACTAAAATTTTACACACACACACACACACACACACACACACACACACACATATATATATATATATATATATATATTAAGTAGCCACATTTGTGAGATATAAATTAACACTGCAAATTGCAGGATACATTCAATACAGTCACGCTAAGGGATATAAAAGTCACAATTATGATAAAGTAAATGCCTACATAAAAGCCATATATTGTGAAATACATAGTCAAAAAAGGGTATTGTGAGATACCCTTTTATTTATTTTACTCTGAGACCAAAATGGGCTTCAATGCTAATCAGCCTAATTTAAATGGAAAGGAAGTGTGTTTGTGCTGAAAACAATAACAGTTCCTATAATTGAAATATGTTGCAATGCTGTTTCAGTGCATTTAGCTGAACTGTTTATTGAATTCACCCTATAGACTTACCAACTAAACAAACAAAGCTTAAACGAACCCGCTGAGATGTAAGTCCCGTCTAAGCAAGCACATAAAGAGATCTGTCTGGGTTTTGATTATAAGTCAAGCATGAATAGCCCTCATGGCTATTCTTGGTCATTTGAAAAGGCCATTCAGTGTCAGGAAATGAAACAGTACTATTCCCTCATAAGCTAATTGGCTGGATTGCAGGGGTCTAGTTTCCTATAACCGTTTCTCCAGCACAATAAATGTCAGTTCCCTTGGTTACAGGGCCTATTGGCAAGCTGAGGATCCATGTTTGTTTCTGATGAGGTGGAGAAGTGCACTTTTCTGTATCAGGTGTAGGTGCTCTATTCCCAGTTTTGTGATTAAGTTTGTGTTCCTGTGCTGAAATATATTGTCATGATGCTCATTTGTGCTGCAGGGACCCAGCAGGACACCACAAGCCCGAGAAGTGGTTCTCACGGCTTTTGGCAGCCGATTGCAGGACGTTCATTAGCCTCTGTCAACATCCATATTGTGTGTGTGAGTGTGTGCATGCATGCGTGTTTGTGTTCTTTCAAGCACCGGCTTTGTGCTTTGTTAGTGGTCTGTTGCTCCGGTGAGTTTATATGATGGTTCTTTGAGACTCTAGTTGGCGGCATAATAGATCCTGAGGTCAGCTTGGATGTTTCCCTGATGTTTATTTTATACAGCAAGAAGTTAATATAGAGTACATTTCGGACTAAATGTGGCCAGTTTTTTTCAACTATAGTTCCAAAAGAAGTTCCACACTTGTGTTCTCTGGTTTAGAATGCAGAAAAGTGGAGTGATACAAAAAGTGAAATGCCTCAGTGCATCACTTTTCGAACTCTGCTGAGACAATCAGATTAGAAGACCAAAACTAAATGTATGATTGTAATAAACAAATTCAAGACATTTTAAACCATTTCTTCCAGCTAAAATACAAGTCCCCTATCCATGATATTGCTTTCTCCAAGGAAAAGTCATCTCGTCTGAATCAGGAGAGAAAATTATATACAGATCAAGTACCATTTACAAGCAAAAACAGTTTGCTTTTGATGTGAGAGGACAACAGTGGATGGACTTTTTCATTGGAGGAAGTATTATTATGGATTATGGACTGGTATTTTGGCCAGAAGTGAGGGTTTAAAGTTAAAGCGTCTTAATGATGAATTTGTTTCTTAAAGACACACAGCTTTTCACTTCATAAGACATTAATGGATTGACTGGAGACGTGTGGATTACCAGTGGATTATTGTGATGTTTTTATCAGTTGTTTGAACTCTCATTCTGACGGCACCCATTCACTTCATTGAGCAAAGTAATTTACTGCAAATTTTCTCCAAATCTGTTCTGATGAAGAAACTCATCTACATCTTGGATGGCCTGAGAGTAAATTTTCAGCAAATTTTCATTTTTGGGTGAACTATTCCTTCAGCTCTGATCATGTTTTCAAATTAAAGCTTTTTTATTTCAGAGAAACCATTTGAAGTGGTTTCATGTGCTTTCTTTCTTTCTTTCTTGTTTAAAGTAATAAGGCTTTATTTTAAGGGTGAAAAATATGAATAGAAAAGTGTAAAACAGGTGGATAAATAATTACACTAGTCGCTGCAGGTTTCTGACTTCACACAGCTGCCTGTAATCCATCTGGGGACATTACACCATGTCCGACAGCAAAAAAAGAGAGAGAGGAAGGGCGGTCACATGATAACTCTCGTTCTTTTGTTGCTTTCTCTTATGTACATTTCACACACTGACCCACAAAACACTTTCACACTGTCACACAAGCTGAATTGAGGATGAATATTTTAAACACAATTATATTATGCTTTCTGATTCACGAATGCTTAGTGAAAATACAGTTAAGGGAACAGTTCACTCAAAAATGAAAATTCTATTATCATTTACTGATTCGGTTGTTCCAAACTTGTGTGACTTGCTTTCATCTGTAAAATAAAGGAAGATATTTTGAAGACAACATTGGACAGCATTGGCTTTTCACTGTATGGAAAAAAACAGTAAAAAACTTCTTTCATGCTTAACAAAACACAAAAAGTCATGCAAGTTCCAAATTACAAGATTTCATTTATTATAGAAGTGAATTTGCAACTCAATATGTAAGAATATTCCCACGTTTAGTTTTTTTATTGGCCTCAGCATCTCTCTGTTTTTTTTTTTTTTGGTGCCTTGGGTTCTCTCATGAAGCGCTTGGCAAACCCACTTGGTGTGAGTAAACACATTCCTCAGCTGCACAGCATGCCACAAGATTAGTTATGACTTTGGAGAATGATTTTAAGAGGGAAACTCTGTCTCAAGGAGAAGATTTGTGTATGAGGTAAGTCATGAGCCATGTGTGCCTTTCATGAAATGCATATGTTTGCCTGAAACAAAAATCATCAGTATTAGAAGTTCGGCCCACAGAGCAGACACAACAATTAAACCGGATTTAGCCATCATAGCGGATGTATGAGTGGAATGTGACATTGTCATGATGCTATCATGTGAGAATGAGTTGAATATTGAGAAACTGCAGTAACAACTGTCCTTCATTAATTCGACTTTTTGTTTTATTAAAGGGACAGTTCACCCAAAAATCTGTAGAAGTTTTTTTTTAGTCCATACAATGAAAGTCAGTGAGATCAAATGTTGTTTTGGACCCCACTGACTTTCATTGTATGGAAAAAAGCAGTTGAAGCATTATTCAAAATATTCTTATTTGTGTTCCACAGAAGAAAATCAGTCATACATGTTTGGAATGACCCAAGAATTTTCATTTTTGGGTTAACTATCCCTTTAGATAAGCTCTGTGCAAATAGGTCAGTACTCTTTTTGAGGTTATCTTGTGTGGTTGAACTTTGAATGTTTCAGGGTTGAAGATCAAACCAGTTCTCTTTGATTTAGAAGGAGCAGTCAAGTTTAGGCTCTTCAAGGCCTGTCAGAAAGCCTCCTCATTTTTATTCATGAGCTCTTTTCAGCCTTTGTCCCATTTAGCAGGGGACTTGTGGATTAGATCCACCTCTTGTCAGTAATATCATCATGAAAAACTCATGACACTGTGGGCCATTTGTTCAAAAAGGAGGGAATTTAAAGAATAGCACTGTAGCCATCTGCTCTTTCTGCTTGTCTTTCTTTGAAGAGGAGGTGTCTTCCTCCATCACTTCCCCTTCTAGTGATCAATATGGGCCATCCAATCAATTGCCACACTCAATTAAACCTTTATAATTCCTTTCAAGCAACATACTTCTAAAGAAGCGTGAAGTGAAAAAGCAGCCCATCCAAATTACACTCTAGTAGCTCTTTTATTGGGCTGCCATACAATAGAGTTTGACGGAAAACAGTCCTCATGTTTTGGAAAATAGGTCAGGCTGTACTGAAAAGGACAGTTTGCCAGGCAGTCAGTGTAATCTGGTGAATCATATTTGATGTCCTATTGTTTCCTCTCCTCTTCTAATCTGCCCATTCTCAAAGTATTGCAATTAATTTGGGCTGATTTCAATGGCAACTCAGTGGCAAGGGCCAATAAAGGAGTTTAAAGGGGTGTGTAGGTTTTCTAAATGCTGTGTTGCACAAGTACAAGGCAAGATACTCCATATAAAGTCTGTAGTGTTTGAATTTATGCTTTTTTCCTCCCCATTGTGACTTTATATATCATAATTGTGACTTTACATCTCAAAATTGTGAAGTTATATATCATAATTGTGACATTATATCTGATAAGTCTGACTTTACATCTCATCTCATCTTTCAATTATTTATACTCACAATTGTGACTTCATATCTTATAATTGTGATTCTGTCATAATTGTGAAACATTGCAGTTCTTATGGTTGTTTTTATATTATATAATGAAAAGGTTCATTAGAAAGATCATGACAATGACAGTGAATATGGAAAAATTGCCATGTTTTGACAAGAAATTCATGGGGCTTCATTTATATTCTCTCCTCCCTCTTTGAACTGATAATGCATTTGCCACAATAGGACTTTTGACCAGACCGCGGCTCCCCCGGTTACCACAGAAACCAAAGAGACCCTTCTCTGCTCATCTGGGTCTTCTCCCTTGTTTTCCTCTCTCTGCTTCCTGTCCTCTGTAAATTATACTGACTGAAATATTTTACATCTGATTTGAGAAAAAAGGAAAAGTCAAGCTAAGCCTTTTTATCTTTGCCAGTGAATCCTTGATAACAGTGGACCTGCGTCTTAAAGCAGGAACCGGTGGTCATAAACACCATTCCCATGGGAAAGTTTGTAGAAAGCCTCAGTTTGTCTGTTCCTTCAGCGCAAAACGTTTCCACTGCAGCTCATAATGCCATTAAATGTGTGTGTGGGGGGAAAGTTGTGCTAAAGAAAGGGTTTGAGACACGTCAGGAACCCTGAGCAACCCACATCCTGTAAATCAGGTCTTCATGAGCCACATCTCTCCACAAACACACACACACACATTTTCATTCTTTCGCTCGTTTTCTCCCTGCATAAAAGCGAGGGGAGGATAAAAGAAACGCACAATGCTGACATGCACGAGACGAGTGGCCCCTTCTATAAAAAGATAAACAGGGGACCAACCAAAAAAAGGGAGGGAGAAAGAGAGAGATTAACTCATGTCATCATCTTTACACACTGAGAACCAGTCAGCTCATTTAAAGAGAAATGAATTGAGTTTTCTTTTAACCACACTGGGTGTGGGAAAAGCACGGTTTCTAATAAAGAGAGGCAAATAAACTATTCCTTGCCTTTAACACAAAGCCAAATAGAAGCAAGATGCTACTGTATACAGTTTTTTAACTCCCATTTTCTGCTTAGTACATTGTTTCTCTACATATGTTACATTTATAGTAAATGTATATTATATATATATATATATATATATATTTATATATATATATATATATATATATATATATATATATATATATTTTTTTTTTTTTTTTTTTTTTGCTTTTATGATTTATAATTATAATTTTAATTTTATATTTATAATTAAAATATGACTAACAACAACAAAAATAATATAATATATTATTAATATAATAATTTTATTGTTTAATTATTTTAATCGTAAAATATTCTTACTGTTACACTCTAAATTTTGGTTAGATCATTAGGATTATGAATATTAATTGAATAGCTTAGTTGCCCTTTTTATATGCAAGTTGAAAAAAATATTTCATTGCTCATTCACACAGAAGTATTTGGTTAAAAAACGTCTGTACCACCCCCACTCATTCACACACACAGTCTCCACCAGCCCTATATCCTCACTGCAGCTAAACTTTGGTGGTCTCCAGCCTTCAGTGGATAATTGATTATGGGATTGAAGTCACTGGGCTTTAAAGGGGGAGAGGTGAAAGAGGTTTCCAAGGTCAACGCCTCCCTCCTTCTTCTCTGCCTCCTTTCTCTCAATTATTTGGACAGGGTCTTCAATGCGATAGTCATTAAGGTTCAGCCACCAGGGGAAACTCCAAATATTTGGCCGTACTTGCTACAACTTTGGAGTCAGGAGCTCTGCAAAACATGAGGATGTTGTTTAGGTGCGTCTTAGTAGTTTCTGGTTCACAGGCAAGGAGAAAGCAGACTTCTGAAGAAAACACAGCCCGTTAAGCCATACAAAACATGCTTTGGCCTCGTCATTGATTTTTTACTTCATATGATCCTTATTTTGCAGCTTTTATGTGGATGTTGTTTAATGCACTTTGTATTTGCCCCTGTCACGTTCAATGACATTTGCATTGAACACTTTTCAAAATATTGTGTTAAGAAGATTTTTTTTTTTTTTTAACAGAGAGTCATTTACTGGAACAGAATTCCAGAAAAAAAGAGTCACGTGTTCATTTAATCCCTCAAATCACAACATGGCAGATAAACAGCTGCTTACCTCACTCTTGCAAAACTCTGTCCAGCATCCCTCCACCGCACAGACTCCAATTTTATTTCTATAATTGCGTCCAGGAGGGGAACTTGAGAGCACGAGTTGAGTCTTGTGCTTAAGCCTTTTTGAACTTGTGAATGATTGTTTGAAGGATAGTCTCGCACTAGTCATGCTAATTACTCTCTTGGTGAACAGTATTAGTTAGTTGCTTGCTCAAGGCCAAAGTGTACTGGCATTTTAGTAACTCTCTAATTTCTGGATTATGCGTCAGTGGGAAAGCATGCTAGAAATCCAAATCTTTAACCGTCATGCAGTGTTGCCAGATCTCGCTAGATCAGTATCGCTGGTCTGTCAAAACAAACCCAGAAGCGACTCACCTCACCAAAATAGGCTTACACAACTGAAAATAAAACCAGAAAACAGCCAAACAGTTAATGTTTATTATAACCTAAAATCTTCATTTATTGTAGTTGCATTTAGTACTGGACGATAATATAGATTACACTTTGCAGCAAAACAAGAAATCGAGCAGTTGTGATTTGCTTGATAGTATAGATTTTGCCCTGCGCAAGTATACTGTATGTATGCAGATAAAGCTGAATCAAACTTTATATATAGAGCTGTGCAATTAATAGTTTACAGACGAAATTTGCTATATAGTAGTGCTGTCAAACGATTAAACGCAATTAATCACAATATGTGTGTACTGTGTATATTTGTTATGTATATATAAATACACACACATACAGTATATATTTTGAAAATATTTACATGTATTTACATGTGTATGTATATATAGATTAACAGATTAATAATAGATTATATAGATTAATCACTATTAATCGTTTGACAGCACTACTATATAGTGTGTGTGTGTGTGTGTGTGTGTGTGTGTGTGTGTGTGTGTGTGCATATATATAAATATTGGATGTGATTAATCATGATTAATCGTTTGACAGCAATACTATGTAGTGTGTGTGCGTGCGTGTGTGTATATCTATATCTATATCTATATATATATATATATATATATATATATATATCACTGGGCGATAATATAGCCTGCAACTATGTCATTTATCTATATATTTATAATAACAGCCAAAAGTTGCTTATAATCATTGAACAAGCAACACTGGAATTTTATACAAATGCATTTATGCTTGCTGTCTGTCTTAAACTAATACTATGTATAATCAGCATTTGATTATAATTAATTAAAACTTATTATTTGTTCCCATCCATATGGTTGTTATTTAGGAGAATGCCTAGAAAAAAGGCAATTAAGAGATCCATTGCCTATAGTTGTGGAGGCCTGGGAGTGTGGCGAAAGGACCTGACTGTAAATATGAATAAGGCTCAACCAATTAGATTGGCTAAACCCAAAAGGGGGCGTGTCCATACAAACCAGCTTGCTCCGTGGCAGTGAACAGGAGAGCGGCCCAGGGAAACACGAGCAACACAGGAAATGTTCAATGTGTTGGAGAGTGTTAAAAACCGTGCTGCAGCTTTCTTTAGCGAGGAGCCCTTTCTGACAATGCTGAAACTCACTGTTGTTCTTGGCTGGGAGTCTGGGCCCTATCCCGGATCTACCTCTCTCTGTGGAAGCGAGTGCAGTCAAAACCAAAAAAAAAACATGCTTCGAAAGAGAAAAGTTGGGAAATAGTAGAAGGAGGATAGTACCCCTCTCCTCGTTTGCCATGAAGAATGTATTTATTGCATGCATTTAGGACCAGTGAATCTCAGAGAATCTCATTATATAAGATAAATAGCCTAAAATGATTAACATTATTTCATTATTTGAGTGCGAAATGTGTTACATTAGCTCATTACGAGAGAAATTAGTGTGAAACAACTTTGCAAAATATTCTCATCTGAAATATGAGCTCTTGGCAAAAGCTTTTGCATGAAAATATTTGACAGAGCAAGAAAGCGTTGAGTTTGCAGCTGTTCTCAAATGGCGTTTGAATATTGTGTAAAAGAGGAAATTAAGGGGAAAATTGGTGTTGCTGCAAATATTTGATTAAGGTATCATGCCATATCTGTTTTGCTGAGCGGTAAATGAAAAGCATTTGTGTGGTTCTTCAGTAACACGACCCAAAAAATGGAATGCCAAGTTGCAAAACTCGCCTCTCCCTCTCCTTCCCTCAACTCTGATAGCAGAACATCTGCACGCTAGTGACACTCTGTGGCAACCGTAGGGAATCCTCTGCCTTCTTACCATTAAGATACAGCTTAAAATACAAAATGTAAATAAATTTGGTCATCTAAATGAATTGTTTGACTGACTCATAGAGATCTGTCAGAGGTGTTTCCACCAGGTTTCCTGAAGTGAGACTCCAGTAGGGTTGCAGTTCTTTAACAGTCTGGGATGTGAATGTGTTTACTGAATTCTGGTAGCTGGAGAGGGGATGAAAGGAAAAAGTAGGCAAGCTTTAACTCAAAGTCTTTAAAAGATGCTCAAAGCCATTAAAAGTTTAAGAGCTACCGCAGCCTTGAAGGAACACACTCGGCCTTTGTTGACTGTGGGTTCCTGACAGATAGATGCAGTCTGACAAATGCCATGTTTCCTTAATAGCAACTTAATTGCCATTATTGCGAAAGCAGCTGCTTGATGAAGATGGAACTGCAAGATGGCTGAAGTAAATGTTTGTGCTGTTAGAAATGACAGAATGTGCAGTAGTTGCTTTATTATTTTTAATGTTTTAATTTTATTTTATTTTTGCTCATTTAAAATTTTTATATTTCATTGTGGTATCGTATAATCATGTTATTGGACATGAAAATATAATTGCACTTTAAAACACAGAACATGATGAGTAATTATTTTATTGCAAATCTTATTCCCTCTGACCTGCTTTGCTGATTAGAAACATTTAACGTACCACTCTTTTTATGAGCCTGGAAAAGCAACTTCTACCTGCCAAGAAAAGGGAATGACGCACATAAAAGCCACTGTGCAATTGTTTCTCAAAAATGTAATATATGGGTAAAATAGTTTTCAGTATAATCTTCTTTCCGTCATGACTAGAAAAGCTGAAATCATGAAAATGCATTCCAGTACATTCCCAGCATAACAATTGACTCTCTCTGTTGTGTGGTTTTCATCGGGTTCCTGTAAAATCCCATTTGTCAGTGTACATAAAAGTGTTGTTCTACTTCTTTGCATGGTTATGACTAGGCCTACAAAGAATCTGTGCACACAGAACTCTTTTATACAACCCTTACCCCTTATGTGTTTATTAAACATTTTGGCTAATTTGATTACTTTTTCAGCCACCAGTTGGGATATATTAACCATTTCTCAGCTCTGTTTAACAAATCTTTCCATGTCTAAATAAATTCCACAGAACACCCCACAACATTAGCAGGAAATGTAAAAAGCAATATGCAGATTCTGTCTTGGCCTAGCTATAATGGATGCTTAGTCATGCAACACAGTTACTGCACAGCCAACCATGTCATCCTTTATTGTGCACAAATGTTTTTTGCTTAAATACATATATAAATATCAGTGGAGCCTTTGATCAACGGGCTTAATAACTGGCTCTTAAAAAAAGTACTGGAGCATGGTGACCTTTTCTTCTTCATGGAGCACTTGATACAGTGCTGACAGTTCTTTCTGCTCCTACTGTGCTCAAAGGCATTGGTGATAATTAAAACATCATGATTTGTGCTTGCAGGCATTTTATTGGCCCTGAAATATAAAGGCTATACAAAAGCAATCCTCTAACAGCAATACTTTTTTGTGTTTTATGAATGTACTATCTATTCCTTGTACTGTAATCCTTCTTTGCAGTTGTAACTCAGATAAGGTAACACGTTAAGTTATGCACGACTGTTCAAAAGTTTGGGGTCAGAAAGTTTTTTTTTTTTATCCCACACCAACGCTGCATTATTTTGGTCAAAATACAGTAAAACATTAATGTTATTAAATATTACAATTTACATTACAGTTTCTATTTTAATAGTTAAAAATTTAATTTATTCCAGACTTTACGGTCACTTTTTAATTAATTTAATGCATCCTTGCTGAATTAAAGTATTAATTTCTTCAGAAACAAAAAACAAAAACTTTTAAATGATAGTGTATCTCAAATTATGAATCTAGTGCAAAAACTTGCAGATGTGCTAAAATAGCATTGTACTGCATTCAAATTAAGTCATTGTCATTTATTTTAATGTAAACATGCTTTCCTTCTATAATTATTAAACTCATTGTAGAGTGCACCTTATTTACAAAACAAAACCTGGTGCAGTTACCACTGAGCTATTGCTAAATATGGAATTATGTTTAAACTAGATTTTTTGTGCACATTTTCTCAATAATAACTGATCAAGTGAAGGAGAAGAGCATTGTTACCAGGCAAATTATGTTTGTTGTTAGTGACCTCCTAGTATATCAGGTGATCCAAAATGCTAAGCATTAGCAGCATAGCTTAGCAAAACATCAACTTTGTAGGTGGAACAACAGACCAAACAAGAAAAAGGAAAGATTTCACAGTTGTACTGTAACTACTACAATTTATCATTTAGTTTCCCATAGTGCTCCTTCTAAATGAACATTAATTTTTCTACATACACATTGGTAAGGTCAGATATGCTCTTAATTTTATTCACACATCTCTTTGAGGGCAGAGCAGTGTCCTTAGTACTTTCCATATGAAAGGCCCTTAATTGAAACTAGCATTCATCTCAAGTATTCATCTGAGCCAAAGCATAAAGCCTCATCCTATTCTCTTTCAGGCCACTGCTAAGCAACAACCTACAGAGGTTTTAATTTTTTATTGCTGGAAGGGTTTTGGTGAGAGAGGCTTGCATATTGATGCTTTGAGGAGGTCTGTTTTCCTTTTGATGAAGGTTTAGGTGATAGAGGTGAAAAAGCTATGTTTATCTCCCTGTGAGTCTCAGACTTTTAGTTTCTTCTGGGACTGAGAGTGTCAGAAGGGCTTTTGGTGAACATCAGGGAATGGGGAGAAAATAGAGATGGACATGGCAAAGCATGCGGATAACCGACATTCCAGGCGAGAAAACACCATCGGCATTGTACAAAGGTTCCTGTGTTGCTCCTGCTTCCAGACGGGTGAGAACGACCGCTTGGAGTACAATCAGGAAAAGCCACAAAATCCCAAAGCTGTTGTGGATGAAGAGAACATCCATATCATTGTTGAAGACTTGGGAATAGACAACCCTGGATTTAGCCTCTCTGAAGTTGAGCGCTGCGGTCCACCTCAACAGATCACCATGGGCCGTTCTGCAAGTTTTGTGTCCATGAGCCAAAGAGCAGCTCTGAAGAAGAAGCTTGCACCACTTTCCTCTTTACCGCTTCAATCCAGAGTGATCCAGAACAGTGAGGACGACTCTACTGTTGACTCTCTTCTGTATGGTTCTGGCAGCATTAATGTTGGAGATGGTGGTCTTCTCACTCCACCGGTCATTAACCTCATACCTCCTACACCTTCTGATGTAATAGACGATGACCAGTTCTTTGACATAAACTCAGAAGAAGAGAGTCTGCAGCAAACATCAGGCAGTGAAGGAGTGGACAGTATTGGCAGTGCTGCTATGGGAGAGCAGGAGAGCGAGGAAGATGTAGACCAAGATGTAGATTCTGAAGGTAACTGTGAGACCAAAGATGAAGAACATCCACAGGTGGAGCCTCAAAAGGAGGAAATGGCCAAGAAGAAGAGCGTAGACAAGTCTGCAATCCACTTCCTGCGTAGCACCTTTCATGTACCCCCTCTTCCTGAATACCCACGAAAAAGTAAGAGTCTTCAGTGATGTGATGAGGCCACTGTCACATTTGAACATGACTGGAGAGTAGTTTTGCTTTAATCATGATAAATTCTGAAATAGTCACTGGTGTGTTTGCATTGTCAGGAAGCCTCAATACGGGAATCAGTTTACTGCAGTTCACTGAACATAATCTGGGTGAGTCTGCTTTGATTTCTGACAAAACTTCACAGTATAGTCTTCAATGGCTGGAAACTATGCAAGTTTTTGAGGTCCTATGCACATTTATGTGATGGAGTTTTTAATATATAGTATATATATTATATATAGTTAATTACTATAAACAATCAGTATTTTATTGGTCTGTTTTGCATATTTAACTGTTGCTTCAAGCAAAAAAATGTATTAGATTGCAGTAGTTTGGCAAGTATTGGGAAGCTGATGTCATATATGGCACTTTTTTTAACAAATAATGTACAAAACATGCCGTGAAAAGCTTAAAAAAATATATACTGTTTTTCTTTTTATTTCCAGTGAAGGTAGGTGCATATATTAACCTTCAGAAATTGTTAATTGTCAACCTTGAGAGGTCATATTAAATTATATATGAGATTTTTTATGGGCTTGCAAATTTAATTATTTTAAATATTACCTAAAATACAATTTTGTGCAAATTTATTGCAAATAATAAAAAAAAGAGTTAAAATGTTTACTACAATGAATAGAATATCAATGTTAATAGTAAAAATTCAATTGATTGTCAAACATTGTATGGTTTTTAATTGTTAAATACTGCTGAAAAGGGCAAAATCACTGATTAGGCTAAAATCCTTTGTAAAATCTAAAACCTAATATATATATATATATATATATATATATATATATACATATCTAATACAACAAAAAATGGGGTTGTGTCTCTGTTTATAAAAAAAACATAATGGAACATTAAAGTACACTGTTTTTGTGGAATGTGCTGTATCATTAGAAAGAGGGGGAATTAAAAATGTTGAGAATATATAACAAAAAAATTATGGTGCGTTTACGTCTACAAATATTTCACTGTTGATAGCTAACAATTATGTAATCTTTGATACCACAGTGTTTTTTTTTTTTTTTGATGAGGCAGAAATCCAAGACAGTCTGAATTGTTCATCATCTGCGTATTTTTTCCGAAATGCTGAAAACTCGCTCTCGTGACTCATTCATTTTTTGACGCTTTTCCTCATGTCCTCATCCAGGTGTGGTTTTCTATAGAAAGGGCAGAGGGTGTGGGTGGACATGCCACTGTGCAGGTCTCGTCATGCACAAAGCAACTCCTCACAGCAAAGATATTTAGACCCTTTAGTGAAGTGAGCTGTTGTTCCTTACTGAAAACTAAGGTGTTTATTGTTTGGTCTAGAGAAATGACACCCACTGAGGCGCCGTTCTGTGACCAAGGGCTAATCTGTTTAGGACAATGGTGTCTATGCTGTTGCGAAGGGCGGCTTTTGTAGATATTTCTCCCAAGATTCCCCAGCGTGAAGCCATATGACCTGTTCCCAAGCATTGTATTCCAGTTAGAAACCTTGACACAGTTGTTCCAGACA
The DNA here is from genome assembly GCA_039654775.1 of Spinibarbus caldwelli. Classification (NCBI taxonomy): domain Eukaryota; kingdom Metazoa; phylum Chordata; class Actinopteri; order Cypriniformes; family Cyprinidae; genus Spinibarbus; species Spinibarbus caldwelli. The sequence goes on from CM077243.1 coordinate 10,308,611, forward strand.
TCTTGAAGTTGCCACAGATCTATGAATGAGTTCTCAATGTTCATTATTCTTTTTTTGTTGTTGTTTTACTACACCATTGGTACACCATATGCTTACAACACAGGTGCGTTTTGGGGTGCAGCCCTAAATCGATTAATTTGAATGTTTCATCATAATTCACTCCTCTGAAAGTTCAGTGAGTTTGGTTCAGAGGAAACTGTATTCTCTGGTGCTGTGTTTCACACTGGTCCAGAGTATAGTGGGGCCCTGTGGAAACAGCTGGCAGGGCAGAAAGACCTAGATACTTCCCACGATCTCAAAGGCCTCTCTCGCTCTGAGCCTCCAAATATCTGTACCTCTACCTCCCTTGGCCATGTGGTTTTCCATTAATCCATTTTGCAATTTACTGGCTGTTTGCAGGGAGGAAAATGTTGGACTGCAGCACATATGCGTGTTATTCTCCTGCAGCGATATCTCCTTGTTGGTTCCCTCAGATCTTGACCTGTGTTAAGTCCTTGGCTTTACTGACTTTTCCCTGCAGTCTCGGGGCAGGCTCTGCACATATCCTCTTCCTGTTCACTGTCTAGAACGACCAGAGGCTGTCAGAGGGCCGACTGCACCGCACAGACTGTGTGAAGTGGCCCAGTTTCTGAAAAGCCTCCTGTCCTTTGCTGGATCATTTTGGCTCTGTCTGGGAACTAAACAAGCTGAGACACTGTCTCGTTTTTTATAATTACGATCTGAATAGATGTAGTTGATAGAGCTTAACTTAAGTGTAAGTTTTGCAGGGAAAAAAAGTTCTTGTTTGGACAGTTTCACATAATTAGTCTAGGAAGTTGGACCAATTCTGAATGTCAGTTTAAAGGTCAATTTAATCTCACAATTTAATTGCTCTAGAACGAAGTCACTCTCCCTTCCTCTTGCTTGTCAAGTCACATTTATTGTCATTTCAAAAGTATAAAATGAAATACATTTTACCAAGTTTGCACTGCAAATTATAGAGAGGACAATGAAGACTTAAGTCAAGAGTCTTTTCATTACAGTAAAAAAAAAAAAAAAAAAAAAAAAGATTTTGCTGGTTGTTCAGTGTACTTAAGTGTAGACCCGTGTAAGTGCTGACTATTTTTTTCTCTCTTTGTGCTTTTTCTCAACACCGTGCATGGCATACAGTACAAAAAATGTTTAGCATTTAGCATGCTAACATGCTGTTGCTAGCTAGTATTTAACTGTAAGAGATTCAGTTGAGGTTGATATGTCTAATTTTAATGGGCTTTGCCTAATTCAGTTTCCACCAAAAGAGATGTTTGAGTTGAGTTTACATGGTAATTTTATGTTAAGAAAACTCATTTCCCACCACTGTCCACAATTGAATTAACTTTAGCCAAAGAATTACTTCTTATTCACACAGTCAGCCCTATTTGCCTGGCTCAACAACCATCCCAGTATTACCGCTTTCAGAAAGCCAGCAGCAGAGGTGGGTAGAGTACTCAAAAACTGTACTCAAGTAAAAGTACTTGAAGAAATATTTACTCAAGTAAAAGTAATGATTAATTACTTGAGTAAGAGTAAAAAAGTATCGGATAAAAAACTACTCAAGTAGTTGGTTACTAGTTACTTTGGATCATATACTGAATACACACACTGCCGTTCAAAATACTTTTAATGTTTTTTTTTTTTTTTATGTAATTTATTTCAGTGATGCAAATCAGAATTTTTATCAGCCTGATTTATTATCAATGCTGTTCTTTTTTAGCTTTCTATTCATAAAAGAATCCTGAACAAAATGTCACAGGTTCTAAAAAATATTAAGCAGCAAAACTGTTCCCTGTTGAAAAAACCAGCATATGCTGGTAAGGTATGTTTTGAAGCATGGGGTGCTGGTTTGAGCTGATTTAAGCTGGTCCTTTGCTGGTTTATGCTGATCCTTAGCTGGTTTAAGCAGGTCATATGGCAGATGCTGGTTTTTTTCAACAATACTGATAATAAATCAATATATTTGAATGATTTCTGAGGGATCATATGACTCTGAAAACTGGAGTAACAGCTGTTAAAAATTCTGATTTGCATCACTGAATTGAATTAAATTATATTTTAAAGTATATTAATTATGTATTATAAATGTAGGCCTATATGTATATAACCTCTGACACGGAGAAGAGTGAAAACTCCTCACATGACCGCTACTGAACATCTGAACATAACGAAACAAATCTTCTTCCGTCTGTTCTGCAAAATGTAAACAAATGTATTTATTTCTGCAAGCGTAAATATTGTGAAAATATCAATATTAATTGTGTCTAGGCAAAGGCATTCCTCCTGGAACTAACGCGGGTTTGGCGGGTGTTCATTTCATACTCTATGACGGCTTATTTAATGTATAAATTATACATTGTATTTAATGTGTAAGGTACATGTACAACAAACTGGTAATATCATAGTGGTATCGTGTACTGTAATCGAATCTATACCTGTGGAACCGACATCCAGTGATGGGAATAACGGCGTTATAAATAAACGGCGTTACTAACGGCGTTATTTTTTTCAGTAACGAGTAATCAAATAAATTACTGTTTCCCCCGTTACAACGCCGTTACCGTTACTGACAATAAAATGTGGCGTTACTATAATTTATTACAATATTATTAGAATTGTATTTTTCAGTTCATCTGAATGGATGCGCAGTGTAGCTGTATTTGACGTACCGTAAACTCTAGTGTGAAGGCGCACAGCTCGCCGTCGCTTTGTCTCACACACCCGCAAAGAAATATACAGAGCAAGAGAGTCTTTCATAATAACACGCAGAATTGACGCGCTACATGTAAACGATATTGTTTGTTGTATTTTCCTGTCAAAATAACGGAGTTCCTTTGGAATTCTTCAGCTTTTAAGAACTGCCGGGTTCCCTGGTAGTGGGCGGAACTAATGCGCAAACGACAATCTCATTGGCTGGCGCTCAGCTATTATCGCGTTTTATATTGTTATTAGTAGTAGAATTCGTAGGAGTTTTGTTATCTTATAAATTCCCCCCCCCCCCCCCCTTTTTTTTATAGAAACACTAAATGACAAACAACATCTTAAGCACCACCACCAGTCCTAAGTTCAGTCAACATGACAAATATGCATTCATACTTGATTATTCTAATTACTAAATTTCTATCATCATATAATGCTAAATTATCATAATATCATATTATAATGCTTGGCTGACTGATGCTAAGTGTCAGTAGATAACTAGTGTAGATTAATGTACAATGTTTTATAATAATAATTTATTCTATTTAGAGTCCATTTCATTAATTTAACATTTAATATTGGGGGCATCCAAGTTATTTGACATTTGAACACTTTTTTAACACAATTTTTAAATTCATCTTAACCTACTTTAAGTATTATTCATTCAGTCATTTTTCACCATGTCATGTATCGCTGCAATCTCTGGAAGTAATCTACAATTTCAACTAAATTAAATATTTCATCATGTTTCATTTATTTAACAAATAATTTTGTAAAAGCGTGCGTGCCTCTGGCTCTGTGCCAGCCAGCGAACGCAGATTTGAATTTAGCAGCTGGTGATTTTTTTCTTTTTATATACATATAGTTTACAGGACAAAAAAAAATCCCCCCCCCCCATTTTTAAATATACTCTAAAGTATTAGTTACCCAAAAAATTTACTCAAGTAAATGTAACTCGTTACTACCCACCTCTGGCCAGCAGTAAATGTAATAACAACAACAACAAAAAAATATAAATAAAATAAATAAAATGTTTTTGAAGGATCATGGCTGAATGGTAAAAGATTGAACATAAATAAATATATCTTAAAATTCTTCAATGAACAGATACATAGGCCCTGATTATCTAACATCTTAAATGAAAGATATTAAGTTGGAATCTATTAAGCTGTGTGTGGGTGTAATAGGTGATGAATAATTGTGCAACAACAACATATGCATACAAGCAAAAATTATAATAATAATAAAATAGTGATGCAGAGGAGTGATATTACTGAAATATGGCATCAACTGATCACATCTCAATATTTCAGCAGAACAGATTTTACATATTGCTTCTCTAGCATCATTTTTGCTCATGATTATGGGTCCACCCTGCTGACGTGTACCTGCTGTAGCTTATTCACATTGTGTGCATTAAATAGATGCTGAAATAGTCAAAATGCATCATTGTAGATGTGCTATTTCAATGTTCTGTAAGTGTCAGGGCATTGAGGAGCTTTAAGGAAAACAAACTTTTGCAAAGTCTCTCAAGTCTCTGTGTTGGCCATCTAGTATGCCTTTTTTACGGGTCAGAGAGTTCGTTGGAGGGACGGATGGGGTCTTATGTGATGCTCTAGGTCTTGTTCACACACTGTTTGTGGCAAAAGTCTGATATGGGAGGGAGTGAGCTTCCAATAATTCTCTCAGCTGTTTTTACAAGGCATTGCAGGGCCTTGTGGTTTGAATCATTGCAATTTCCAAACCATGTTGTTAGGATGCTTACAATTGTTTCTCTGTAGAATGTGGTGAGGATGGGTGGGGGGATGTTTGCCTCCTCAGTCACCGCACAAAGAGATGCTGCTGTGCTTTTTTTGGCTAGTGAGGTGGTACAAGTGATGTGCAGACCCAGAAATGTCTCCATCCTGACTGTCTCTACAGGAGACCCATTGATGTGCTATAGGAGGTGGTCATTGCAGTGTCAGTTTGTTTTGTCAACATTTAGAGACAAATTGTTGTTTGCACAGCAGTCTACTAGATGCTCCATTCTGTGTGATGACTCATCGTTGTCGCTGATGAGGCCCACTGCTGCAATGTCATCCTCGAACTTGATGATGCGGTTTGTATTGTGTTTGGCAGCACAGTCGTGAGTCATTAGGGTCAACAACAGCCCCGTGGGATTCCAGTGCTCAGTATGATGGTGCCGGACCAGTTATTGCCTATCCTGAATGTCTCCCAGTAAGGAAATCCATATATTGAGGGAGGTGTTATTGTTGTGCAAGATCAGTTTATCTGTGACTTTTTAAGATTGTGTTGATTGTGTAGAATATATTGCACAACTAACAAATCTATAGTCCCAAAAACAGATCTCTATGATATACCATTCCACCTACTGAATTGATATAAGCTAGTAGTATTCATCAGGCAATGTACAGTACAAACATGGCACTGATGCCAAGCACATACTGTTCCCTGTTATGCAGAATCAACAGGGATCAGAGAGTGGACTTTTGACAGGACTTAAGACCATCATTTCAGTGTGTCAATTCCCAGCACTTGTTTGTTTTTCCTGCTTTTTTTTATGAAGGAAAAGGAGGGGGTTCCGAAAGCAGTGTGGTTATGGGAATGTTAAAATGTCTGCTGTCTGTGGGAAAACAGCATGTCACTGGTCACTAAAGTATGCCACTGGCCAGATAGTCCCTGACTTGTCCTTTTCACTGTCAGCCCAGTTTTGCAACATCCCACACTAACGCAGTGTAGTTTGCTGTTGGCATGTATTTACAGAGTGTGCAGACAAGGCTCATGATAAATCATTGATGACTGATGCTCCAGAGACCATAGTGATCATAGTGAAAAGAAAACACTTTCATTCCTTCCTCAACATTATTAGCTCAAGTATTAGCACTAGCATACAGAGATTAAGTAGCTGTTTCCGGCTGACATTATTAATTTGACACAAATTCCAACCAAGCTTTCAAGTGTGTTTCACAGAGCACAGTACACCAAATATGGAGCTCTGGATTGTCCAGATTGAGTTTGGGACCAATTTTTCCCATGTTGGCTTGAAGTTCTACTTGTTTTGTTTCCCAGAGATGGACTCAATGACCCAGACAGAGTTAGGGCTTCTCCGGATCCAAAAGTTCTTTCCCATCAGCTCAGAGGGCATCTGCTAAATGTGCTGACATCTTGGTGATGTGTTGTTTTACTCATTTAGATGACCTGAGCAACAAGGATGCCAGCAGTCATGAGTTGCTAAAGGAAGAGTTGAGGCTACTACCACTGAGCAGTAAGATAAGCATGTTAACTCACCAAAAGGTAAAATGACTCAGCATTACCTTTACAAATGGTAGCTAATATAACCCGTTAATATAATCCATATTTCACACTTTTAAATGGCTCTTGCTCTTGTTTGTCATCCTGTCACAGAAACCAGCCACTAGGTCCTGTAGTTTGGACGATACGGTGCCGAGAAGTCATACCTTTCACTCCACATGTCAAGAAAGAGGTGAAGTCCTTGAAGATGAGGAATCCCCACGTCAAAGGAGGATAACTGTTGGTAAAGACATGGCATGACGATATCGTGACTCATTGCTTGAATTGCAAAGGCTAGGATGCTATGAAATAGACCACTGCGTTGTGTTTTGGAGGCTTCCCACTAGACCTTTTAATTAGCTTAACCAGAAAGACTTTCTTGGTCAAATAACTTAACCAGTACCAAACTTTGCTGATGAATAGGATCCTAAGATGGTCCAAAAGCTATACATGTTATTTTTCCTCTTCCCAGCATCATACATTCCTCAGTCAAAGGACCACACTGAAGAAAGTGCAGTGAAGGTAGGGCCATTTTGTGTGTGTGTGTGTGTAAGATTGTGAAAAATATTCTGATAAATATTATAAATAATATATATAGATCATGAAAAATTAGAAACTGAAGCAGAAATATATATACGGGTGCATCTTAATAAATTAGAATGTCATGGAAAAGTTCATTTATTTCAGTAATTCAACTCAAATTGTGAAACTTGTGTATTAAATAAATTCAGTGCACACAGACTGAAGTAGTTTAAGTCTTTGGTTCTTTTAATTGTGATGATTTAGGCTCACATTTAACAAAAACCCACCAATTCACTATCTCAACAAATTAGAATACTTCATAAGACCAATAAAAAAACATTTTTAGTGAATTGTTGGCCTTCTGGAAAGTATGTTCATTTACTGTATATGTACTCAATACTTGGTAGGGGCTCCTTTTGCTTTAATTACTGCCTCAATTCGGTGTGGCATGGAGGTGATCAGTTTGTGGCACTGCTGAGGTGTTATGGAAGCCCAGGTTTCTTTGACAGTGGCCTTCAGCTCATCTGCATTTTTTGGTCTCTTGTTTCTCATTTCTCCGTCTCTTGGTAAACGGGTGCAGTGACTTTGGTTTTCAAAAAAAAAAAACAATGGACCAACACCAGCAGATGACATTGCACCCCAAATCCTCACAGACTGTGGAAACTTAACACTGGACTTCAAGCAACTTGGGCTATGAGCTTCTCCACCCATCCTCCAGACTCTAGGACCTTGGTTTCCAAATGAAATACAAAACTTGCTCTCATCTGAAAAGAGGACTTTGGACCACTGGGCAACAGTCCAGTTCTTCTTCTCCTTAGCCCAGGTAAGACGCCTCTGACGTTGTCTGTGGTTCAGGAGTGGCTTAACAAGAGGAATACGACAACTGTAGCCAAGTTCCTTGACACTTCTGTGTGCGGTGGCTCTTGATGCCTTGACCCCAGCCTCAGTCCATTCCTTGTGAAGTTCACCCAAATTCTTGAATCGATTTTGCTTGACAATCCTCATAAGGCTGCGGTTCTCTCGGTTGGTTGTGCATCTTTTTCTTCCACACTTTTTCCTTCCACTCAACTTTCTGTTAACATGCTTGGATACAGCACTCTGTGAACAGCCAGCTTCTTTGGCAATGAATGTTTGTGGCTTACCCTCCTTGTGAAGGGTGTCAATGATTGTCTTCTGGACAACTGTCAGATCAGCAGTCTTCCCCATGATTGTGTAGCCTAGTGAACCAAACTGAGAGACCATTTTGAAGGCTCAGGAAACCTTTGCAGGTGTTTTGAGTTGATTAGCTGATTGGCATGTCACCATATTCTAATTTGTTGAGATAGTGAATTGGTGGGTTTTTGTTAAATGTGAGCCAAAATCATCACAATTAAAAGAACCAAAGACTTAAACTACTTCAGGCTGTGTGCACTGAATTTATTTAATACACGAGTTTCACAATTTGAGTTGAATTACTGAAATGAACTTTTCCACGACGTTCTAATTTATTGAGATGCACCTGTATATATATATATATATATATATATATATAGATATACGTATATATATATATATATATATATATATATATATATATATATATATATATATAGATATAGATATACGTATATATATATATATATACGTATATATACATATATATATATATAATATATATATATATATATATATATATATATATATATATATAGATAGATAGATAGATAGATAGATAGATATACACGTATATATATATTCTGCTTCAGTTTCTCAAGTAGTTTTGGTTTTGATTATAATGTTTTTGTTTTGTTTTTAATTATAACATTATGTAAGATGACTCCGAGCATGTCTCATGATTTTTGGATGTGAGTCAAGTCAATAAATATAACAGACTTTTATTCCTACTTAATTTTGAACACACACTGATTTTTTTTAACCCCACTGACAATCTGAAATGTCAAAGTCAGTAAAAAAGTATAGTCAGTGGAAAACTATAGCCATTTTGTAAAACTACATGCAGTTTTACTTGAAAATACTAATTTCGATGTGCAGTCAGAGCATCCACAGCTGTAGGGTATACACAAGTACACTCATGCAGTGTATCCATGGTTAAAAAAATATATAAATTGAAGTCTTTTATGGTGGAATATCCTAAATTGGTCTTTTTTGTGTGGACACGTCTTTCATTCCGTTAATTCTCTGAGAACATGCAGGAGTTATTTCAATGTGTTTATATGCATGCATGTTGAGAAGTTCATTTGTATGTGTTTGTCTGTGTTTAGTGGGATTCTAATGGGTACAGAGCCAGAACTTTAGCAGAGCTGAACACGGAGGAGGTTTGCCAGTGGTTTAGTAATATTGGTCTACAGAAATGCCTGCCCTTCATTAGAGGTAAAGTACAGTTTGCACATTTGTTTTTGTCATATTCCCACCCTTTTTAAATGTTTAAATTCGCCAAATATTCAAAGAGACAAATGCAAAGCCGCAAACCAATAACTGTTCAGATTATATATTACTCATTTGCACTTTTAAGTTATTGCATCAGTTTAAGAAGTATTTCCATGCATCAACTTAAAAAGGGAGGAAAAGCAACATTTACTAGCTAGTACAACACCGTAGAGACTTTTACCATTTCTAGCTAATGATTTGCAAGGCCTATTTGTAACACATTCAAACCAATAAAGAGCTATTTTAGAGATCCATTAGTGTTATTTTTCAAAAGCAACAGTTTGAAGAGATGTTAATAATCATGTTGTGGCTTCGGGTGGATCAAACCTTACAGAGGCAGAGTTCAGTGGTTCTCACATCGCTTCTATTGATCTCAACACCCTTGAAATCCTTCAAGTGTCCAATCTGGAGGAGAGAGAGAGGCTGCTGTCTGCCATTTACCATGAGTTACACCCACCAAATTCCACCACCCAAAGACTCGACTCCCTCCTTGGTACCATAACACAACAATGAACTGTTTGAGTCCACATCTAAGTACTTTGTCTGCAGTTTTCTGGTATCAAACTTGTTTTCTTTTCCTTCCAAAGAAAGGTTTGGTCCACACAATGTTGAGAAATTCACAGCAGCTTTGGTGTCCATGACCAAGTCAAAATCTTCTCCTCAAGTTAGCAGCATCAACATGAACCGATGCTCATTCAGATTCAGGTAGGTTGTCCTTCCATGTAGAATTTACATTTTTTTTCCTAACAGTATTTACAGGTTGACCTGAATTTGTGCCCTGTTCTCTCTCACAGACAGAAAGAGCAAAATGCTAGATTTCAGAAGAACTCACATCTCATTGAAATCACAGTCAATGGTAAAATTCTGTCCATGCAATTTTGTCCCATCTAATAGTTCAACATATCATTTAAAAAATTAATTTTAAATGCTATATCTGTCTGTTATTTTAATTTAGTGTCAGATCGAACAGTTCATTTAAGGACACCCAAAGAGACAAGTGTGGGAAAAGTGGTGGAGTCCTGTCTGAGGATGCTGGGAATTAATGAAGACAAAGATCACTTCAACCTGAAAAGCAGTGAAGGTTTTGTATATACAAAAGCAAAAGGAGTAAAATATCTATGTGCACATGTTGTCTTTGTGTAAGAATCTTGTAAAATAGAATACTGGTATATTGCTTGCAGTAAAGCAAATTATAAAATAATGATGGATATTTGCCTAGCAAACACACACATACACACATAAAAACCTAGGAGAGTATGTATTAAAAATTAATCAAATCAATCTGACTTATGCTCAATTTATTGTATTATTTTTAGGGCTTTTTCATTTGTCTTCTTTGGAAAAGATCAGCCATTTAGTCTTGCGTTTGGAGAGAATCATATATGGCTTGTGGCTTGTAAGTACTCTGGAATTTACACAGTGAATTTACTTTTACATACCGTCTCTATTTTTCCACGTTTTTCAGATGAGTTCTCTCCTGATCAGCAGATTGGAGATTTGCCTGGCTCAGAGATGAGACTAATGAAGCTTCACTTATGTAGGAAGGTAGACAAAATCACATGTTTTTGCAGAGTATTTCAGTGTAGTAAAAAAAACACAAACATAACTGTCTTAGGAGATCAACTTATTTAATTTAACATAAAATTTTGCCTCTCAAAACTTGTAGGAAACACAGAAAGAGGGTCCTTATTCATCAGATAACAACATTATTTGTACCACTGATGATTTTCAGAGCAAAAATCTGCTAAACAACACTGGGAAGATTCAAGAGCTAAATCAACATGTGGCCTCCCTTCAGAACGTCATCTTACAGGCAAATACATCCTGTCTTCTGTTTCACCATTGTAAATAAACACTGGGGCTGGTTGTCACACAGGGAAGTATTGGTTTTTTGAGTCAAAACTCCAATTATGCAAATGCTTATTTTCTCTAGTAGTGGATTTATTGTTGATTTCTAAGTCAAAACTGTTTTTAATAAGAAGAATTATTGTGAATTTTGTTAGTATCATTGTGTCTTCTTTTGGAGCATGTCATCAGAGGGTTTGTGTTTGTTCAATGAACTGCATCTTTTTTTCCTGGGCAACAACAGTGGAAATGTTCAATAGCTTTTTTTTTTGTAGCCGAAATTTAGAGGTATGCTCTTACGCAGAAATAGACTTGCAAAAATAAACCTGCACTGAGGGAAAAATGTGACAACTAAGCGTGTTCTCCACTATTGCTTTTAGTTGACCTGTATATGATAACCAGGTTCAGGAGCTTTACCATGGTCTGGTAGCCTTCTGTTCAGAGCTGAAGAAGATGGAGGGGGAGATGGATGCAATGCAAACAGACAGCTTTGAAGTGAAGAGGCTTCTCAATGAGGCCCAGGACAATCTGCAGCGGAAAAGACAGAGCCTTCAAACGCTCAGGGACAATCTTAACGCTGCACCAGTGCAGAAGAATAAGTAAGTATATGCTCTTTTCATAGAATACAATGAATCAGAATAGAATGTTCTGGAGGTTAATAGAGAGCCGTTGGGTAATTATATGGGATTATCACAGGGAACAGGAAAAGAGAAAGGAACTGTTCATTAATGCATTGGTCTTTATGGATAATTATGTGTTGCGTCTTCCAGAAGGAGAGGCTGGAAGAACTGATGATCAGAGATGGTTTTGGATGCCCTTAGTGTAATTTACTTGTAGAGAGTGTACAGTACATCCTGTGATTTTTTTGATGCTCTGTTTACAGTTGATTTTTCTGTGGCGTCAGCGCTGAAGGTCTTTTGGATGAGGATAATGGGTAGTCCACAGATCTTTCCTAATTTCCTGAATGTGCTGAGAAAGCTGCTCCCTAGTCCACCTTATGATTGGGCCCATCATGCCAATGTTTAATGTCATTTCTTAACATCTACATGGTTCTGACAATGTTTAAAGGAATTGTTTGCCCCAAAATGACAATTTTGTCAATATTTACTTAATGTTATGTTTCATGATGTTTTTTTTTTTCAATGGAACACAAAAGCTGAATTGTTTTTGGATCAACCTTATCATTTGAAAACAGTTACCTTTGCAAAATGGGAATCTGTACCTGTTTAATTTATGAGGTGTGCAAATAAAGAGAGGGTGTTTGAGGAAAAAGCCGGTGTGGGTCTCACCCAGTAGTTTCCTGCTTTTTCTCAGCATTACGGCCTTTGATTTATTCTGACATCTTTTCGAGCTGAACAGATTGAAAGCAGGAATGAATGGATAAGTGTGTGAGAAAATACCATCATGAATCAATTTGTCCAAGTCCTCATAAATTACCTGATAAGCCACTTAAGTTGAAGGCTTATTGTTTTTTGTTATGTTATGTCCTTCATGTGCTTGGCCATTTCCCCAGCAAAAATGCAAACAAATCTTTCAAGTTTCAGGGTTTTTGGATGACATTAATCTAAGATATTTGGGTCTGAGAACATGAGAGGTTTAGACCGCTTACATTTATTTAAGATCGAGCCGCAGAATAATAAAAAGCCTAATCTTTGATATAAAGTGACAGAACATTGGAAGTCTGTTCAGATGAGCTTCCTAATCCAAGAAAAAGCTTACAGGAATAGTTCTCTAAAAATAAAAATTTGGTCATAATTTACTCCCATGTTGTTCCAAACCCATATGGCTTTCTGTTTTCTGAATATAAGAGGTTAATTTTTAGGAGAATATTGAAAAATGTTTTGTATGTAGTAAGGGACTTTCAAGGTCTAAACTGCTTGAAACAATAAACGTATCATAAAACTGCTCCATATAACTTGTGCGCTATATTCCAAGTCTTCTGAAGCCGTACAGTAGCTTTGTGTGAAGAACAGACCAAAATTTAAGTCATTATGGGGATAAAATTCTCAGAATTGACATTTTTAGGGGAACTATTCCTTTAAGAGAGCTCAGGGGAGCAGCTTGTGTTTGTTTATTCCTCAGGCCATCAGAGGTCCGACTTCTGGAGAAGATGAGGCTAAACTGCCAGGTGTTTAAAGACGAGATCACACTAGTCCACCTCAATCGACAGGTGGCTTACTTACGTGAAGTTCTGGAGAAGACGCAGGCCAAGGTGAGACTGGAACCCCTGATCTAGTCTCTCAAGGTTTTCAGAGTTTCCTGGAGCAGTATGAAATGATATAGTGCTGACATGTGAACGCAGGCCAGCAGTTATTATTTTAGACCACATTTTAATGAGGCTGAACATATGGTACTAATGTGAGCATTACAGTCTTGGCTTTTCCCAATATGCAAGCACTTTGTTGGACATACAAAAACATTTGGGGGAAAAATGAACAGTTAATCGATATGAAATCCTGAAGCTTGTCTCGTAAGTTACTGCTGTTACCATCTTTCAAACTTTTTTAAACAAATCTTCATGGGAAGCAAATTAATTGTCATTTCACAATGATAGTCACCACAACAGTGAGTCATTGGCACCAACGCCGCTCGTTTTTCAAAAGCCAGGATGACACGAAACGCTAGTGTAAAACTATCCGCATCGTGGCCGTACCTGTGATTCTTTTCCACCTCTGTCCTCTTAAAGCGACTCTTTCATCTCATCGGTTGAGACCTAACGAGGTGCCTTGAAAGGACACATGCCGACCGGGGCTTTGCAAGAAAAGAGCGTGTCACGTTGCTGCCCTCAGGCCACAGTCTTTAGGTGCTGAGTTGGTGGGAAAGAGGCAGCGGCGCTAATGTTTATCATATGACCTAATCAGGAAAAAGGCGCAGGTCAGGACACAGAGCAGTCTGGGAACTGAGACAAGCCTAGGCCCTAATAAGGAGCAGGCTGCCATTTATTTTCCCTAAATTATCTGACAATAAGGAAATATTTCATCATTGCCTCTAATCTCCACGATCCATCGCGACTGCAGTGCATCAGAAAAGACAGGAAGAGGGCGGGGAGGAGTTGTTGAAATAGAGCGAAAAATAACGTGGCGGCAAACGTGGGGTCTCAAACTGAAATACAGGGATTTAGTGGAAAACCCCTCTAAATAATATGGCCCAAACCATTTCTAATCTTCTCTTTTTTTATTTCAATTGCAATACACTTAATTTCCCTTCAGGCCAGAGATGCAGTCGTGGTTGCAGACTTGGATCAGGTTTCACAATTCTCATGGGAAAGGTGGTTGAGATACTGCGATTGCGGCCAAGCACGAGAGCTCCCAGTAGTTGGGCTCACTTTTTTCCCTCTTCTCTTGTCTTGGCGGTCACCGTGTTGAGCTGCACTGGCGGCTAAGAGGCCCAGTGGCTAATAGTTGTGGCAGCATTTGGCTCTCTTTGGGATTTATAGTCTATCTTGAGGTTGCCATTTTACTGCATGCAACACTACACTCCCGGGCCCTGCGAATCTGTTATTGTAACTGACAGTGCCTCACTTATATCATTAATACCAGCCACGCTTTTCTAACCAAGTCCGGAAGCCTTTCTCATGCGAAACACAATCCTACAATCCAGGGCTTGGCACGGCTTCCTCTCCCATCTCATAAGAGTTAGGGGATTTCTGAAGGTGTGCCCGTTTCTCAACCAATTGTTCTTCGCACAGCACCTCCCAATCCTCTACAGTTTAAAAGACAGCTGCCAAGTTATATTCTGTATTTCCATTGTTCAGCTTGCTCTTGTTTCTGTTTGCTCTTTGGCCAGTAGCTATTCCCTCACCTCACTCCATCACCAGGTTAGGATGACATTACGAAAGTTGACCGAAATTATTAATTCTGAAGTACCTGCTCTTTTGCTGCTTCTCTTAAATAATTGAGCGAGGTCCGAGCTATGTGTCCTGCCCTAGGGAATCCAAACAGTGGGGTAATAAGGGCTCCTAAGCATTTCTGCAGGGGGGTTTCCTGTGTGAGCGAGCCGTCTGGTGCCCCTGTCTGGGGAGAGGCTCAGTAGCCTTGGCCGCAGGGCTTTCACACGCTAGGAGACTCGAGCCCTCACCGTGGCTTTCTGCTGCATGTTCAGAGAAACCTGATCACTCTGCATCTATCTTTTCACTCATTTCCCGTATTCAGTCTCTGTCTTAGCTATTGGTTTGGGGGTGTGGGTTTATGTTGTCCTGCATGTTTAACAGTGATGGACTCATTTGTCATCATGAGTCATGACACGTTTTGGCCCCTTCAGTGACCTGTTTTACGGCTCATTTAAATATATTAAATTTTACCTGTTTTATGCCTCATAAGGATCAGATACGTCTGATAAAAAGGTCAGAAAATAATACAAAATACAGTTCAATGGCTGGTACACTGTATAAATGATTTTTGAGGTTGTAAATAAAGATTTCTGAAGTATGTTTTATAAGAAAACTATTTTTCTAATTCAAAAGTTCACAATAAATGTTACTTTTCCATTTCATTGTAATTGTTTGTGAAATTTGCTAGAAATTTCCGACTGGAAATTGTTTCTACACCCGTTTTTTTCCCCCTCTAATTTAAGAAAAGTTCTCTCTCAATTCACCCGCCATTAGTATGTGTGACGACAACTTAATTTTAAATCCCGCTTACTCCACAAATGATGAAGCTCGTTTTCTGTACAGGAGTCAGATGATGGATGCTGTCAGCTTTAACACTTCACACTTTTAAAAGTGTTGTTTCAAGGACAGATCCTTTGGCTCTCCACTTCTGTTACTATTTAATGTGAGCGGTGTCTCAATGAGGTGAGCCGCCAGTATTCACTGCTTTTGATGCTTGTTCAACTGTTTTTTTGTTTTCTTTTCCTGCAGGAGAAAGCTGAGAGGAAGAGCCCTACTCTGACTCAGCTGGTCTCTTTGCAGTCTCCTGTCATGCTGGTGGCCACCCAAGTCAAAGCAGACCCAGACGGTCATTATGGTTTCTCTGCGCACTGGGTAGAGGGCCAGGGTCTGATGGTGGTGCATAGTGAGGGTGCTAATCTCTGTTTGAATGACAGGTAATTGTCAGCACATGTAATTGAATTAAAAAAAAAAAAAAAAAAAACCTTTTAATGAATGTTTGAATCTATATTGTTAATCTTTTTAACATGTCTTCAGGCTTTTCTTTACCTGCACCAAAATGTTACAGAAACATTTAAAGGAACAGTTCATCCAAAGATGAAAACTGGAACACCATTTTTGGGTAATCTATTCCTTTAAGTGATTTCCACCAACCATAACCTTTGGGTCATAGTCTTAAAAACAACTGAAATGTGAAAGAATGTGAGATCAAAGAGGTCATTTCAGTGCAGTAGATGTTTTGATGAATTAAGCCTCTAATTGGCCTTTCATAAAACATGCCAAGAGACATCCCAAATTTTCCAGCCTTTAAGAGCAGAGAGGATCACAGAGGTTCCATCAACTCTTGTGTTTTTCCCCTGTTGCTATGGAAATTTGTAGGAGACAGGGAGCATAACAGGAAAACACTGAAATGTAAAACTTGGATGGCTACGCACAAGGAACAGATAAAAACATGAATAATACATGGCCTTACAGTTTAAATATTCCATTTTTGAGTTGGGCTTTTACAGAACTCATAACCATATACATGCAAACACATGTACATAAACATAATTAAGTGGTGAATGAGGACTGGAGGGAGGGAGGGGCAAAACATAAGAAAAATTTGCATATGCAACCAATAGAAAAGGGGGAACTGAGTAACTGCATGTATTTGGTAGCTAATTGCCAAACCTCTGGCAAAACGCATTTCGCAGTCAGTGAACAAATATAAAGGCAAAAGTCACTTTCCTATTTTTAGAAACAGTGCTTTGAAATGCACTAAATTTAATAGGCTTAAAACTGTTTTTCATGTGATCTATTAAGATTTTTTATCTCTTGTTTATTTTTCATCCATGCATCCAAATATATATAATATTTGTAATATTTACGTATTATATACATATTATGTTTAGAAGATGTATACGCACACACACACACACACACACACACACACACACACACACACATATATATATATATATATATATATATATATATATATATATATATATATATATATATATATATATATAACTGTATAACTGGACTTTTGATGCTTTTGTTAAGAAACTGCTGAGTTGGTAGAAAGTGATTGTACCCAATGACCCCTTTATAAAATAGGTAAATGGCGCCCATTAGCACTGCCATCAGTGTTGTTGTTCTGAGGATGTGAGTGTCTGTTTCAGGCTGGTGGAGGTGAACGGAGTGAGCGTCTTGGGGAGTAGTGAGGATGATTTGGAGTTGATGCTGAAGACACACACTGCTCACATCATTGTTCTTCGCCAGCTGGCCCAAGAACGTCCACAGGAAGACCCTTCTGCCCCCGTTTCAGACAGACTTCAGCTCTGAGGGATCACCAGGACATACAAGTGCTGCAGAAACACCAAGCAATGTAAACTATCTAAACACTGTCCAGATTAACACTTTCTTTCCTGTTTTACTTGAGGAACACACTCAGACACATCTGACATGTTTTATCCCACTTATTACCTTAATGACATTTGTCTTGTAAGAGAATAGGTTTATATGTTCACCCTGCATTACAGTCTCTGGGTCATTTCAGGGCAGTTTCATTTTTGGGTGGGTATGACTTCATGTTTTCGGGTTGATACAAATGTAATAGCCATAGTCTCAATTAATGGGTGGGTCAGTCAAAAACTGCTCATAAAAATGGCAATTGCATGGGAAAAAGGCATTTTGAATTCTAAATTGCATTCAACCATGAAGGTCAAGTTGGCAAAATAAATCAATGTCATAACTTTCACTTTGTACACTTTTTGAAAAAGCAGCTGTGGTGAAATAGGAGGCAAGGAAACTTCCTGTAAGACTGACAGTTATGAAAATACAGATATAAAAGCTGAAGTCTTTTTAAATGGGTAAATATTTATTTCCATGACAATGCTTCATGTCAAAGATTGACTCAAGGAGAGTCATGATGTGATATAGTGAAAGTACTAACCACTTGCTTGTATCAAGAGGATGCTAAGGGATTTATATATGAATTTGTGGTCACACTTTATTTTAAGGTCCAATTCTTGCTATTAACAAACCGTTAACCATGACTTTTGCCTCAATAAACTCCTAATTTGCTGCTTATTAATAGTTAGTAAGGTAGTTGTTAACATTTAGGTATTGGGTAGGATTAGGGATGTAGAATATGGTCATGCAGAATATGTGCTTTATAAGTACTAATAAACAGCTAATATGTTAATAATACACATGCTAATAAGCAACTAGTTAATAGTGAGAATTGGTCCCTATACTAAAGTGTTACCGAATTTGTACAGTGCCTTGCGAAAGTATTCATACCCCTTCATTTTTTTCATGTTTTGTTATGTTGTTGCCTTATTTTAAACTGCTTTAAATTACTTTTTTTCCCACATCAGTCTACACTCCATACATCATATTGACAAAGCAAAAACAGAATTGTCACAACTTCGTAAATTTATTAAAAATAAAAAAACTGAAATAAGTACATTGCATAAGTACTCATACCCTTAACTAAATATTTAGCTGAAGCACCTTTACAGTCTCAAAATTTTTTTGTTTGATGCGACAAGCTTTGTTCATCAGCATTTGGCAATTATCTGTCATTATTCTCTTCGCCTCTTCACCTCTTAAGCTCTGTCAGGTTGGACGGGGGCAGATGCACATTTTCAGGTTTCTCCAGAAATATTTGATTGAGTTCAATCCCAGGCTCTGGCTGGGCCACTCAAGGACATTCACAGAGTTGTCTATAAACCACTCTTGCTGTGTGCTTAGGGTCACTGTCCTTTTGGAAGGTGAACCTTCTGCCCAATCTGAGGTTCTGAATGCTCTGGACTAGGGTTTCATTAAGGCTATCTCTATATTTTGATGCATTGAGCTTCTCTTCTACTCTGATGAGTCCCTCAGTCCCTGCCGCTGAAAAACAGCCCACAGCATGAGGCTGCTACCAGCACACTTTACTTTTTGCATGGTACTCTGCAGGTGATGAGCAGAGCTGGTTTCCTTCAAACATGATGTTTGGAACTGAGGATCATCAGACCAGATAATCTTGTTTCTCACAGTCTGAGGGTACTTTAGGTGCTTTTTTTGCAAATTCCAAGTGTGTTTTCATGTGTCTTCACTGAGGAGAGGTTTGAGTTTGGCCACACTGCCATAAAGCCCAGATCGGTGGAGTGTTGCAGTGATGTTTGTCCTTCTGTAGATTTCTCCTGTCTCCACATATGATCATGGAGCTCAACTGGAGTGACCATCAGGTTCTTGGTCACCACACTAACCAAAGCCCTTCTCCATCAGTTGCTCAGTTTGGCCAGGAGGCCAGTTCTAGGAAGAGTCCTGGTTATTTCAAACTTCTTCCATTAAGGGTAACAGAGACTACATGCTTCTGTGAACCTTCAATGCTGCAGAGTTTTTTTCTGAACTCTTCCCCAGATGTGTGGCTTGACGCAGACATGTTTCTGAGCTCTACAGGCAGTTCTTTTGACCTCAGGGCTTAGTTTTTGCTCTGATATGCATTATCAGCTGTTAAACCTTTAATTAAGACGTGTGTGCCTCCAAATCATACCCATTCAGTTGAATTTGCCACAGTTTAACTTCACTCAAAGTGTAGTAACATCTACAAGCAATATAAATGCTTCTAAGCTAAATTGCAATGGTCCCAGATAAGTGTATGAATACTTATGCAATGGAATCATTTAAGTTTTTTATTTTTAATAAATTTGCAAAGATGTTAAAAACCTATTTTTTTTTTCTTTACCATTATGGTGTATGGAGAGTAGATTGATGTGGAAAAAAAAGTAATATAAAGCAGTTTAACATAAGGCAACAACATAACAAAATGTGAAAAAAATGAAGGGGTATGAATACTTTCGCAAGGCACTGTAAATTATGAGCTTCATGATGAGGACTGGTTAAAGTTTATTACAATATGTGAACACATGCAAGCAACAACCATACATTATTACATGTTTTTCCCACTTCTCGCTTGGAAAAACAGAAGGGAATTCTGTTCAGGTATGGAATATTCTGCCAGTAAGGACACAATCTTTTAGTTACATATCCTGACCTGACGTTTTTGTAGTGTTTTTAATAGATTTAATCAAAAATCAATGTTAAAGGAGAGCCACACACACACCAAACTAAGTGTGACAGATATGCTGGTTTAGCCCCACATCTTGATGCCTCTGTGGACCCCGTGTATCCGGTCTTGTGGTTGAACCTTGTGGGTTTCATTGTAAGCCTATTAATAAGAGACTGGGCATTCTAGCTGGCATGTGGGACCCGCAAATGGAGGGAGATGACCTGACCCATGACCTCTTGACCTTTGTGGTGGAATTATGTGGTCATGTGAATCTAACTGTGGGAGTTGAAGAAAGTCTCGAGGAAAGGAATCCTGCTATTACTGACGTAGTGGAAGTGAATTACACTCTGTGTAAGTATGTTCAAGTACAGTGCGTGATTCATTTGGCATTGTTCAGACTGTGCTCACAGACTGTGTTTTTCTCACAGGCAACTGAAATGTACAGAATGTTGCATGAACTCTAATCTAAGGTACAACTAATACATTCATCAAAACCACCACATCTGTCATCAAACAAATGTGCCTTTGGTGAATTGGCCCATGGGAAGTATAAAACAATCAACAGGAAGTGTCCATCCAAAGCTAATACGATAAAGATAAAATATGATTTAGCTGCACAAACGTCTTGGTTACGTATGTAACCTCGTTCCCTGAAGAAGGGAACGGAGACGTCACGTCGGTGACCGACGAATGGGATCTCGCCAGAGAGACCAGTCCACTTCGAGTGTAACTAAACGAGCCAATGGGCATTGGCATGTGGCATTCGCATCTGGCTGCCACACCCCGCAGCTGCGGGTATAAGAGGCAGCAGGTGCACCGCATTAATTCATGTTTTCGCTGAGGAGCCAAGCTGGTGACCCGGCAGCTCAGCTGTGGTACAGCAACTGTGGCGACGGGACGTGACATCTCCGTTCCCTTCTTCAGGGAATGAGTGTTACATACGTAACCGAGACGTCCCCCTTCAGTTGGTCACTCCGAGTCACATCGGTGACCGACGAATGGGATCCCTACCAAAGCGCCACAGGAAAGCTGCCCCCTCCAGTGCCCTGTGTAGGCCTCCTGGTCCTTCCTATAAGGCAGACAATAGGACTGGGCTTTACACAGAGAAGGTCGACTACTGCTGTTCCTCGAGCAACCCAAATAGTAGGACTTGTATAACACTGGGAAAGTGTGCCCTTCCACCTGGAAGAGGCACACCGCAGAGTCACCTCCTCCCAGAGGGGGGTAAGTAACATTTACTCATGTGAAGTAACCCTGCAGGGCCCTATTGCACATGGAAGTCTCTGAGATGGCTCAGGTTGCATCATTTAATCACTGGTGGTGGTTGAGGAGAGACCCCCCTACATGATTGTAAAGCGCTTTGGGTGTATGGCAATACACAAGAAAGCGCTATATAAATGCCTCATTCATTCATTCATTCATTCATTTAGAGACGGCAGAACGTGGTCTGCCAGGGAAAACACGGCTCTAATAAGTGTACCATGGAAATACACATATGGGATCCCAAAAGGGTCACTCAGATGGGCACTAGCCTCACACCAGATTTCAAGAATTTATTGGCTGAAGGCCTGGCGCCGGATGCTCCGCTACGTCTGGCCGCCGAAGTGCTGGAGGATTTGACAGGGTTTGCCCGGTCAGGGAACTCTCTGGAGAATTTAGGCGTTAAGGACGCCGCAAGCCGACTCTGAACCAGGCCTCTCAGTGCCACTACCCATTTGAGGTGAGAACACAGGAGGAAACCGGTTCGACACACAGGCTATAGAACCTAGCGAATGTGTTAGGAGTCACCCAGCCCGCAGCTCTACAGATGTCTGCTAGCGAGGCACCGCGAGCCAGCGCCCAGGACAATGTGACACCCCTAGTGGAGTGAGCACGCAGCCTGAGCGGGCAGGGCACACCTTGTGCTTCATAGGCCAAGGTGATGGCATCCACTATTCAGTGGGCCATCCTCTGCTTGGATACAGCCTTCCCCTTCTGCTGTCCTCCGTAACAGACAAAGAGCTGTTCTGAGGTCCTGAAGCTCTGGATTCTATCCACGTACTGTCGCAGTGCACGTACAGGACAGAGCAAAGCTAGGGCTGGGTCTGCCTCCTCCAGGGGCAGCACTTGCAGGTTCACCACCTGGTCCCTGAAGGGAGTGGTAGGAACCTTGCGCACATAGGTCTGTGTTGCACTGGAGTCAGTCGGCCCAAACTCAAGGCACGATTCGTCGATCAAAAATGCCTGCAGGTCCCCCACCCTCTTGATCGAGGCCAATGCAGTCAGGAGTAGGGTTTTCATAGAAAGAAACTTCAACTCGACTGACTGCAAAGGCTCAAAGGGGGCAGTTTGTAGGGCTCTTAGCACCAATGCCAAATCCCAAGAGGGTAGGGAGGGAGGCCTAGGAGGATTTAACCTCCTGGCCCCCCTAAGGAACCTGATGACCGGATCGTGCTTCACCACTGACCTCCCCTCTATGGGGTCATGGTGGGCGGAAATAGCAGCAACGTAAACCTTAAGGGTGGAGGGGGACAGCCTATGCTCCAACCCTTGTTGCAGGAACGAAAGCACAGCTCTGATCGAATATATTCGGGGGTCCTCATGGTGAGAAGAACACCATTCGACGAACACGTTCCACTTCAGAGCATAGGCCCGTCTAGTGGACGGTGCTTGTGCTGAAGCAATAGTGAGTGCTACCTCCTGGGGTAGGTCACCTAGAACCTCCGCATCCCATCCAGGGACCACACGTGGAGTTTCCACAGGTCCGGACGCGGGTGCCAGAGGGTGCCCCGTCTCTGAGAAAGTAGATCCTTCCTCAGAGGAATCGGCCAGGGAGGGGCTGTTGCGAGAAGCATGATTTCCGGGAACCAGGTCCTGTTGGGCCAATATGGAGCCACTAACAGGACCTGCTCCTCGTCCTCCCTGATCTTGCACAGTGTCTGTCCTAGTAGGCTCACTGGGGGGAACGCATATTTGCGTTGAGGATGCGACATGGGAGCATTCAGGAACTGTACCTTCTCATGCTCATTCATGTCGGCTAGACACAGCCAGAGATGGCGCTCCTGGACCACTAGCGTGGACATTGCACGACCCAGAGTTGAGGATGCACACCCCCCGTTCTCTCAAGACAAGGGCTGCCTCCGCAACTTTGGTGAAGACGCGAGGTGACAGGGACAGCCCGAAGGGCAGAACCTTGTAATGATACGCCTGACCCTCGTACGCGAACCGCAGGAAAGGCCTGTGGAGGATTGAGACATGAAAGCACGCGTCCTTCAGGTCGATCGCTGCAAACCAATCTTGGGGACGGATGCACTCGAAAATGCGTTTCTGCGTCAACAACTTGAACGGCAGCTTGTGAAGCACACGGTTCAAGACTCGCAGATCCAAGATCGGTCATAACCCACTGCTTTTCTTGGGCACAATGAAGTAAGGGCTGTAGAACCCCGACCTCATATCGGCTGGAGGGACCAGCTGTATTGCGTCCTTTGCCAGCAGGACTGCGATTTCCGCACGCAAGACAGGCATCGACAGCCTTGACTGATGTGAACCGGATGCCCCTGAACTTGGGAGGACGCCGGGCGAACTGAATCGCGTAGCCGAGTTTGATGGTCCGCAGGAGCCACCGGGACGGACTGGGGAGTGCTAGCAAGGCTCCGAGAGACCGTGCCAGCGGAACCAACGGGGCCACCGACGTACCCCCGGTGGGGCAGCGTGGTGGAACACAGGGACCCAGCCTGGGGCCTGTGACGGCAGGGGGCGGGGTCTGGGTGTGAAGTGTAACACTCACCTGATTCCTTCTCGTGCTGGAGGAAATGCAGGAACCCAGCTTGAGGCTTGTGACAGCCCGGCGTGTGACGACATAAAGCGGGGACTCGAGTGTTACAGCCCTTACCTGGTTCTACGAATGGGCAGGAGGGGTGCTCTTGGGCAACCCACTGCTGCCCGCTGGCGAGAGAGGAGGGGGGGAAGCGATCCCGTGATGCACAGCTCGCAACTCTCCTCCTCTTGAGACCCAGAGCCTGAGGAAACCGCTCTTTTATTGAAGTTTTGGGTACCGTTGGCTTCTGGGCCAGCGACGGAACAAAAACAAAATGATGAGCAGTCTCCTCCATCTCTGGTTTGGTGGGGGTCTGGACGGGCTGGGCGTCCTGCCTGCGACGCTGCCTGGTGGAAGGCTGCTGTGGCTGCGTGGGAGCGGGGGGCAGCCGCAGGGAGGCGCCCACGGTGCAGCCGGGGTGGAAGCAGCAGGTTTCCTCCGGCGCATGATGTGTTTGATCGCCTCAGTCTGCTTCTGTGCTGCCGAGAACTGCTGGGCAAAGCTCTCGACAGCGTCGCCAAAGAGGCTGGTCTGCGACATGGGAGCATTCAGGAACTGTACCTTCTCATGCTCATTCATGTCGGCTAGACACAGCCAGAGATGGCGCTCCTGGACCACTAGCGTGGACATTGCACGACCCAGAGACTGTGCGGTCACCTTTGTCGCTCGAAGCGTGAGGTCTGTCATCTGGTCGTCAGAGGGGGCACTGAAGGATACGCGTGGTGCACTCTGTCCAGCAGAGGGCTCAGCACGCTCTGTTGGCAGCTCCACTGGCTGCGGAGTGCTTGAGGGGTGAGGAACTCCACTTGGGGAAGCCCTCACCGTGATCCTCAAATCACCTCTGACTCCACCGGATGCAGCGCCGCCCTGAGTGCCGGGACAAACGCTGGATCGCGGCAGAGACAGAGGGACTCCGCCATGTTTGACCTAGTGGAGTCTCTTATGCAACTCTGAGATGGTCATGTCCCCACAAGGAGAACATGCACCATCCACGAAAGCTTCCTCAGCGTGCTGAATGCCCAGACACATGAGGCAGCAATCTTGACCGAAATGAGGCGCCAGGAAACGACCACACCCAGAAACTCATGGGTGATAAGACATCTTTAAAAAGACGCGATCACCCGTGTTACTCTTTTAGAGATTGCTCTTTTAGTGCTGAAGCACGCAGGGGAGCTGGCTGCTGCATACTCCTGGTGTGGCTGTCTACACGAAGACGTTTTTTTTTTTTTTCTCCCGTGAGACCGCGACCACCGCTGCTGTGCCCGCACTTGCTGTTGCGATCACCAAAGAAGATGAGCAGTAGTGATGCAACACCGCTCGGCTCCTAAGCGAAAAGATGAATAAATGCGGTGCACCTGCTGCCTCTTATACCCGCAGCTGCGGGGTGTGACAGCCAGATGCGAATGCCACATGCCAATGCCCATTGGCTCATTTAGTTAGACTCGAAGTGGATTGGTCTCTCTGACGAGATCCCATTCATCGGTCACCAACGTGACTCAGAGTGACCGACTGAAGGGGAACTGTTCACACAAGGGAGGGCAATCCAAACACACTTTCATAAACAGTGCTCCTGGCATGGAAAGAAAGACATTGTGGGATTCTCAGTAGCCTACACCCTTCCTCACCCTCTCCAGTCATGACATGTCTCCTAAAAATGCTCTTTCTTCATTTTCTTTTTAATAAAAAAAACAAAAACAACCAATGCACCAAAATAAAACAAGCATAAGAATAATTAAGAGAAGATTGATTTATAATACAAAAATCATAGCTGCACAAGAGTCAAAAATGCAAGAAAATGAAATAAAAAAGAAACTGTGGGGGAAAAAATTAAATATCTGAATCAATTGCTAAATATTAAAGAAATGAATACAGTTCTCTCATCACTTGAGGGCAAAACATGTTTCTGATTCCTGTGGGTTTTTTCTTTGTTTTCTCGCACAGCAAAACAAATCTGATAACAAATCCATCTAAAGTAACAATTAATAATCTCTTGTGTCTAATTCATTAAGTAATTACTGCAGTATATGCAAATACTTTTAATCATTGTTGTGCTGAGTGACAGTGCTGTTCAACTAAAACAAACACGAAAATGTGTTATTGTTGGAATCATGAGTGAATTATTTTGTATGTAAAACTTGGTAATTAGTTTAAATAAAAGGTAACACTTTACAATATACAACTGTTCATTGTTAGTTCATGTTAGCTCAGGTTCATGAAATAATATTAGTATTTATAATAACCTTACTGGACTTTTTTTTGTTGTTCAATATTTATTCATTAAATGTTTCATTTTTTATTTTTTATTTAAATATGTGTTTAAGTAAGCACATTCAAACATGAATTCTGCTAATGGTGCTCTTTCTCATTTTTCCTACACTGCAGTTCTTGAAATGTGTCCAGACCTGTCATCTGTGTATGGAAGACCTGAGGATGCCACAGCATGAATATTCCCATCATCACAGCAGGCATTGCTCCAGTGCACCGACTGTCAGACATAGCTGCTAAAGTTTATGGAGCAGAAACATTTGCCACATGTAGACGTATAGCACATTTCTGAGGGATCGCCTTCCCTCTGGCCAAAAACCTCCATTTATGCATTCTGTTAGGATCTAAAGCCAGTAAAAATAGTTTGGCCTCTTTTAGAGGGAAAAAAGTTTCGCTTAACACACGGAGGGTGCAGCTCGGCATTTCAGAGTTGTTTTTTGGGGGGTGTTGAAGCAAAGTGAGGGTGGCTGTGGCTTTTCGGGGCTTTCTGGCAGGCTGTACTTTAACTTAACAGCCAGTGCAATATGTCTAGAGGACAACGACTGGTATGTGTGCGTACCG
Organism: Spinibarbus caldwelli; assembly: GCA_039654775.1. Classification (NCBI taxonomy): domain Eukaryota; kingdom Metazoa; phylum Chordata; class Actinopteri; order Cypriniformes; family Cyprinidae; genus Spinibarbus; species Spinibarbus caldwelli. The sequence goes on from CM077243.1 coordinate 10,335,182, forward strand.
CATTCAAAGACTATATCAGTTCAGTCTCCAGGGCCGCTGACGTATCGTTTAACATGGACACGTTTATCCTTGTAATGTATACGATGTGTATTGTTAGTGTCAGTTGATATTTAAATATAAACCCAGAGCATTTCGACCTTATGGTGTGTGTACAGAGTTAAACAGCTGCAGCCAATCGATCCAAGTACACACAATTTAGCCATCTATTCTTTCACTCCCTCTTTACATCCGAATGAGTCATTCAAGGCTAGGACATTTAGATATCTGCCAAGTTCCATAATGACCTGCAGTGACAATCTTGTCTCCATTTACTCCAAACATCACTGGATAGACTCAGGACTATCGCCCAAAATGGGTCACTAAAAATGATGGAAAGGAGTCAGTTATTAACAACATATGCTGTTTTAGCATATATGCATTTTTGGATGGTACTTACAGGAGGAAGATGTTCTAGTTGTGCACTCTTGAATTGCGCTTGTTGGCTGACCCTCGAATCGTACAGTAACACCCCTGGGCGTCTGTTCTGTTTTAGTATTGTAGATATGATCAACTCCAGCTTTCCAGATAAGCAGAAGCAGACATCTGTCTGAACTCAGCACTTCCAGGTTCATCTCTCTCCCATCTGCCCCCCATAACACGAGCCCCACTCCTGCCCACCCGACATTTAAAGTGCTCCTGGCATTTGTTTGAAGTTAGTGTAGGCATTAGCTCTGGTTTCCTTCTTCAAATCCTTATGCAGGCCCAATAAAAAGTCTGTAGGTTGATAATTCACTAAAGTAGATTACTGTATGTACAGAAATGTAATACAAACAAACTTGGCATTTACTGGCTATTATGAAGAAATATCTGGCACCCAGTGACCTTCCCCCCATGAGGCTTTATGGTTAGTCTGAGATAGACAGGAACTCCTTGTAATCCCTACCAGCATTACTAGTTTTACCACTCAATCGACAATTGCCCCGTTATGCAGATTTGTACTGTATATAAAATACTACATATAAGTAACCTTACATGAGTAAGAGTGAATGACAGTGAGACTGCTTTCATAAAAGTTCAATAAACTAATAAAACCATATCTAAAGGGAAATTAACCATTTTGTCTCTGAACAACACACAGCAGTGGCATTACTTAATAAGTCAGTGTTTTTGAATGAATCGGTTGAATGAATAATTCAATTACTCACTCATAAATACTGTTTTTCCTGAATGATTCAGTACTGTTGAATAAATTAATGACTCATAAAGATTGGGCCTGTCCCAATACCCATACTTGTGGTTTTTGCACTTGAACACTTGTCCACTTACGTAACACATTTCCTGTGTTTGGCCCAAGTGTTCAAGTGGGCGTGAAGACCACAAATGTGGGTAGAACTTTTGATTACTCAATGGAACACACTTAGTAAAGTTTTTACAATGCTTTATTTACACATTTTGATTTTCAATATTTTGTACTTTAAAATAAACTAAATGTCTGTACAGTAATCTTTACATAACAGACAAATTAATTTAATTGTGGTGCATCTAATTAAGTGATAAAAGCAGTTTTGTAAACGTTTTACAAAATACACATATTAATTTCTGCATTAACAAATTCTGCAACAATTTACATTTTTATCAAATTATGTGTAATACTTACATATACTTACACTGAAAAGTTTTCAAGTTCCTAAAATTTATAGTTCCTAAATTCATGTTCCTGAATTCATGCGATGATGAATGTGATGGGATACGCTTAGCCTCAAATACCACTCCGTATAGCTGTATTACAGATAGGGTGGATTTAGTGTACATTAAGGGCGCTGAGCATTGGCATTTTTCAGAACTGGGACAGTCTTGCACAATTTCTGTCACATGCACACACTCTCAAGTGGACAAAACCACAAGTATGGGTATTGAGACAGGCCCACTGTCACTGTCTCTGAACTGAATGGAAATGAATTGTTTCAGTGAATAATTCAATGACTCATTCATAAGGACTGTCAATTGTTTCCTTTCTGAACAAATCAATGTGTCCGAATGAATTCATTCACTGAAACCACCAGTGACTCATGGGAGTGATGCAAACAGTGAAAAGTCCCAGCGTAATGAGTATTAATAATATTAATACTGTACACATTCACATTGTTGGTTTCTGTGTAATACTGTACAATACCTGTATTCATCCACATTTTAAAAGTCGCTTTCAATAAAAGCATCTGTTAAATGATTAAATGTAAATGCAAGATGCAGATGTATTCCTGACTACATGTCTCAGTATAGCAGAACGGAGCTGAAAGGAACTGGTTTGTCTTTGACATCTGGGTTGACTGATTTGAACCGAATACTTGGTGAGACAGGGAGTATGCTTATTGTCAGGGGTCAGAGCCAAAGTTTTTCTGTTAGTGAGGGGAGTTTTCGGCACGTAAATCTGGCCTCTTTGGGACCGTCTGGCTGGCAGGCAGGAGCGCGGCTCAATCTGCAAGGACTGCACATGCTCTTCAAACACGTGGAAATGGGCCAAAGGGCCGAAATCAACCCCAAGCTCGCATTTTGTGTGTGGTCAGGAAGATGGTTTGTAATAAGGAATAAATCAGGAGTAACATGCCATGGGCAGCGAGGAGCTATTAAAATGGGAGGCGATGAGGAAAGTTGGACAGTTTGAATTGTAAATGCCTAACTAGTTCTGACAGGTAGCCTATAAATTTGTAAGCACCTGTGGGAGGGTGATGGCATCAAAATAGTTATGTCAGTTGTAAAACACGTTGGGGTCATCCAGCTGTGAAATTTTCTTAGAAAATTCTCACCTGACAGAATATCAGCAAAATATTCACACAGTCAGTCTGCTGACATGAGCATAACAGAATTACTAGGAAGCCTTCCTGCAGCTCATACTAGCGCTAGCAACACCAAGGTCATGGGTTTGATTCTCAGAAAGCAAGAACTGACAAAATGTGAACCTTCAATGCTGGCGCTTTTAATTAAGTGATGCCTATTCAGTGACCCCTCAAATTAAGCCATGTGTATTTTTAATGCAGTAACCAAAAACAAAAACAAAAAAATATATATTTTACATTTAAAGAATTAAGTTCCACAATTGTAGGTAGGCTACATAATTAATAGTGCCACAAAGTTGTTGCCTTTCAGTGAATTTTGCCATTTTGAAGCCAAAATATGTGGCCCATGTGATTTGTGCAGAACCAAGAGGTTTTTGTATGCAAATTGTTGTAGGAACATGGCCAAAATTTTACAAAATATAAATTGAATAAAATAAAACACTTTTTTTCCTCAGGAAACACAAACAGAGTTATCAAAAATCAACTATGTTTTTCCATACAAGAAAATGCAGGGCAATCACTGGCAGTCAAATTCAGTTGCAATTGTGGTTGGTTCATTATAAAAATATGCTATATTATAAAATAATTCAACCTGGCTCCCATGTATACTAATAAAATTACACCACTATCATGAAAAGAAACTAGGTGCATGACGCCCCTGACCAGAATCACTACAATACACTACCAGACTGCTGTAAATGAGTCAGCGATGGATCCTTTTAAATTTGTGGATGGATCAGTCACATGACGAGACAGCAGGAAGGTCAACCACGCACTCGAAATTAGGGCCAAAGGTTTCATGAAAGGGGGCTGGGTGAAATAAGTAGGGGAAATCCTCAAGGCTTCCAATTTCATTTCCCATGCATTTACAAAAAGAGGTTCTCCATTCAAACTGGTAGATCTCACACTACAAGGAGGCCGTAGACACTTGAGAAAGTCCCTTAGGATATTTATGTCTTGGCCTCACAGTGATTAGCGGTTGCCCCATGAATTCTCTTCTGACTTCCAAACAACAAATTCAGGAGACTGAGATATTGTAGAAAGTTTAACAAAACATCTACTGCCATCTTCCTGTGAAAAAAGATACTGCATCAATGTTAATGCTATTTAATTTGGTAAAGAATATGTTGTAGGAACTAATCTATATGAGTAGTTTTCAAAGGAGATGAGATTGCAAAAAAAAAGAGAGTCAATTTTGTGATTATGTCTGCAGTTAGAAGAGTTTTTCTGACTAATAAAAAAAGAAAAGAAATGAAGATCAAAGGCTTTTCAAGCCTCTGGTGATCTTTGGATCCTGGATTTGCTGGTGTTGGGTTTTCTTACATAATAAAAAATTCTTCCCACACTCTAAACAAGCAGTTCATTTATAAACACTGTACAATTACTGGCACCGACTATACCACTGAAACTGGGAGAGAGGCAGATTGGGTAAGGAGGAGGGAGAGAGGTAGACCCAAAACGAGCAAAGTGCTAAAAGAACTGAGCTGTGTGAAGTCAGAACTGCAGGGTACACTTGAAAGAAAGTCTATTCTGATGAGACATAAAATGCCTAGTAAATCTTAACCTGGTCAGAGGGAGCAACCACAGTTTTTTAATTCACATACATTTTAGAACTCATTTTACAAGCCTAACTAATCCTGAACCAATGTAGTTTCACGTCATAATTATTTGGTGAAGAATCTTATTTATCTATTTATTTATGATTGGCTTAAAATATGTTTACTACAAGCCTATAGGATATCAATAATGGCACATTTAAATTTCCTAGAGGGCTTTTAACTTTATTTATGGCAAAAAAAAAAAAAAAAATAGGCCATGAGAAAATGCAAAGCATTGTTTATCACTTATTTTTTTGTAACCCCCCGTTAGAGCGATAACCATTGGATCTTGAATGTATCTGCCAGTTTGAATATGAACACACTGAACACCAACTTCATTGATGGTGTTTCTTCTGTGGTGTTACTTTCCTTTTTGTAGCTTTTGTGCAGACATGGATACAATCAACTGTTGTTGTTTAAAAAAGAGCTGCGTGATTCTCTCAGAAAGAATAACGTGGCGATAAGCACTTTCTTGGGTGTACAACCAGAGGGCAGTACCGACCCTAATAATCTGTAAACATTTGAAGCACCACGGGTAAACCACACACTTGAATTAATTTTACCGATTTTTAAGTGAAACACATTAAGCATAGGCCTACATGTGAGGAAAATGTTTTCTTTAGACATGTTTTTTTTTTTTTTTTTTTGATTCAGAGAGAAATCAATAGTATTACAAACTACAGTGTGAGGATCCAGGGTAAAGACAATAGCCTACATAGACACCCTTAATGTTTTCTTATTTTCCTGTGGTATGATATAATATTTTTCAGAATATTTTTCCCACAACACATTAGGCTTAAATAACTCAAAGATAATCTGAATAAGTCAAGGATCATCTTTGTCATTTGTTTCGCAGTGTTTGTTGTTGTTGTTGTTCTTCTTTTCAAATGGGCACTTGATGGACTGCAACAACCTTGACAAGATCAACTTCCTCTATGAACCAGACAGCAACAGAAAGATGGACTGTGACTGTTCATGGCAGTCAAACTCTCAATGCCTGATGGAGAGAGACAGGCTAGTAAATAGAAGTTAATCGGTCAGAGAGCGTGAAAACGTCCACAGCTCCATAGAGGCCTGTACATCCGAGGCCCCTGGAGACCACCCCTGGACCTGATGCCGTCTGACACGACGCCAGCTTTTCTGAGGGCACCAATTCAGCTACCAGCCGGTGTTCTTGTCATCTTGAACAGGAGAATGGAAAAAAGAGAACTAAAATATAATTTCAAGGCTGAGTATAACAGGTAAGGGTTTGGTTACTTTTTTTTTTACCACACACATTTGTTCTTTGTGTTTTCTGTCTGTTTCTGTCTGTTTTGTGCTCCCTGAGGAAGACTTGGAGTGGAGGAATAAGAGGTTGCTAAAGTCCTGAGTATTATGATCTTCACTCAGAGATGGTGGAACTTTGCCCAGTGTCTTCACAATTAAAGATGGCATCTCTTCGCCATACTGACATGAAGAAATATGTACCCCCTGGATATGGGGAGAAATTCACACATGAAAGTCACAAGTCACTCAAGGACGACGTTTGTCAGGGTAGTTCGGAAATACAGCATGAATGCTGGCAAGGAGAGAGGATAATTGAAGTCTGCCAATTTGCTGGTGCCTCACGTGGCTTGGAACCAACTTCATCTGCAAAAGTGACATTCCATTTAAGCTGCTTGTCCTTCATAATTTAACTGGACACATTTTCAAGCCACTGGGATAGTTTTTTTTTTCCCTTAAAACTGAATTATAAGAAGTGCCGATTCCAAAATCAGTGAATTTCTTTCTTTCTTTATTTTTTGGAGGTTTATACTTTTGTAAACATGTCAGCTTCCAGTTTGTGCAGTAGGTGATACAAATATGAATTACGGGATAATGGATACTGATGTGTTGCAGGCGCTGAATGATTCCATTTATTCATGCTGACTCCTCTTTCACATCCCCATTTATCAAAGGAGACCTTGCTGTCACCGCTGATGTGTGGCTGAATGGAGAAATGACATGTTTCTCTGTTTGTTGAGTGACTGTATCACTTTGGAGAGCATTTGTGTTTTGACAGCTTCCTGTCGACCAATTTTCAACCTGACATTACTCTGTAATAGAAAATTGTAAGGGGTTGGTAGAGATAGTGTTTGCACTTTAACCCTGTTCAATGAAGTCCCGTCATGCTTGCTTGATGGCTACCTAAATCTGCCTCACTATGTGGTTTGACTAGACCTGATTTGAGTCAATTTCCCCATTTGTGGTTGCTGTGGGGAGATAGTGGGCACTAAATCAGAGTTTATTGGGCTGCTGATGTGATGGGGAAAATCAACTTCTTGTATAGGGCTGTTTTCACTACTCAGGATCTCTATATATCTTGAGATCTCCACATCAGAGCTGCTTCACCCTCCATTGCCATGTATTATTTATCATTTATGGAAATGGTTGCATTTTAATGACATTCCTGAAAACTAGCTTTCCAAATCTTTGCCTATTTTTATTACCTCCTATTGAATCTTCTAGCAGCTTTTAACTGTTGAATTCTTAATTATCAAACATACTAGTGGGAACATACTAGTGGAGCTCTGTCTTGCCATAGCTTTCCAATTCTTAATTATCAACTGGTATACAAAATAAAACAATTTGAAATCAAATACAGTCTTTATTTTTAAAACTATTTAGCAAATGTTCACACTGCTGTTCACAAAAAAAAAAAAAAAAAAAAAAAAACACCATAAAGTAGACTATACAACTGCTATATTTGCAGTTTTTTTTTAAGCTGAACAAACCTTGCTTGAGAAATATGTGCCAAATGTAAATATGTGCATATTCAAATTTCAGGAGATTTGAGAGCTTATGGTTGGGAGCAAAACAAAAGACAGTATAAATTTTGCTCTGCTCCTCACTCAGAGCTTTTCAGAACACAAATCATATTTATGATACTTTTATGTTCTTTTTTTGTCATATTTAGGGGTTGCCAGCCCCTGGTCTCCATTCACTTTCATTTTATGGCATCTCCTTTTGTGTTCCACAGAAGAAAGATATTGGTTTGGAACAATATGAAGGTGAGTAAATGTTAACAGAAAGCATTTTTGGTTGAACTATCCTTTTAAAGATCTTGAACATATCCAGTGGTCACATATGGTCTTTCTCCAATGTTTATCCAAAGTCATGTTTAAATGTAGAGTGATAAATAGCAGAAGGGAATCATTCAGCTTTCCAGCATTCTAAGAGCTCAGTGAAGAAGCAATGAACTCTGTTTCAACTCCTTGCACTTTTGACATGTCAATATGAACAAAGTTCAATCCTCTGAAACATGTGACCTGTGAAAGTCGCTTGTGTGGAGTTTCTGTGGCTAAAATAAAGCTATGGCAAGACAGCTCCACTAGTATGTTCCCATAAAAACAAATTTTCTACATCAAGCAATCAGTAAATCAGGCTTACATTATGATGCTGGATAAGATACAATGGAAAAACACAAATTGTCAGAAATAAGTAATGAAATTCTTCATTTTTCTTTTTCTTCATTGTAGTTGGACCAAGCACACGTCTTTGAGGAACTCCCTTTTGAGCCCGGCCTGTCTAGACTCATTGTCCATCTGCCCACCGCCTGGAGATGTGAAATATTGATTAGCTCATTCACCCACATGATCCAATGCTGGCTTCTCCTGTCAGGCTTATTTAAACTCTCACCCGTGAAGGGGCTCCCCTGTGAAGGCCAGTTGAAACCAGCAATCAGCAAGGAACCTGAAGGTGAGAGACACTTCTCAAGAACTGGCTTCGGGGGGAGGGGTGAAGAGGGAGATTTCTTTCACGATAAATATCTTCCTAATTTCTTAGGAATGTCTTCATGAGAATAGTAGGATTTGAATTTCAAAATACATTTTAAAGTTTCATTTAAAGTAAAAGACAGATCCTGTGTGTGATTAAAAGGGGAAAAAAGAAACCAATGACCTGCTTTTGCTAAACCTGGCGCCCTATACACACTCCACTTTCCTTTCAGATGTCAGTTTGCCAAGATGATGGCCTTTGAGGTACCAGATAAGTGAAAAGGTTACAACTGCAATAGCCAGCATGCTAAGCTGTGTTAAGCCTCTCGTTTGTCTGCCCGAAAGGTCATTCATTTCTTTCGCAGAAGTCAACCGTTTTGGTAATAGGTTTGCTCTCTTGTGCTGAAGCCAGTGAATGTGAGTCAAGCATTTTTGGCCGGTCCTCCTTCCTTGTATTTTTCCCCTTAATTTTCTCCAGTATCCCATTTACTTCCCCAGGGTTATGTGGGAAAGGATCAGTGTAGCAAAACGAAAGGACCAGGGATTTTTCAGTCTCCTGACAGTACTGAGATGACAGTGTGACAGGGTGAATACATGAACAGGGATGGTGGAAAAAGGAAAGTTGATTTTTTATATATATATATATATATATATACACACACACAGAGTGGAGATCAAATTTCGAGAACAACCTACAATTTCCTAAATTTCGAGGTCACTGCTTAGTACTATTTGAAGTTATCCTAACAGGAGTAATAACGCAGCATATTTCATGAGTTAAATATATTCTGAAGAAAAAAACGGTGATCAAAATTAGAGAACACTTTCTGATACCTCCCAGTTATTGGTGTTAATCTGGCACCTGGTGCTAATTTCCTTAAATTATCTGTCAAACCCTATTTAACTGGCAGCCTAACTTTCCAGATTTTTCACTGATTTTGCAAAATGGTGAGCCATTCTAAAGTGACTGAAACCCTCCTACAGCAGGTTGTCCAGATGAAGGCCAGTAGCAGCCATAGCAAGAGAAGCTGGTCGTTCCAAATCTGTGATTTCTAGAATATTGCATCTTTACAATGCACTAACTCATCCAAGTCCCCCAAAACGGCTGGTTGTCCACAAAAGACAAATGCACAAGAAGACAGGATGATGCGGAGAATCTCAATGGGCAACCGGTTCAACACTGCAGTTGGAATTTCTCGCCAGTTCAGGGCTGAACAGGGTAAGGATCTGTCTCAGCATGCAGTGTCTCGACATTTAAGAGAAGTCGTAATATATACTGGATATTGAATATTTACATTTATTTATATTTGCTCATTTTCACAATTACGTTATTGCTGTCATCTATCATAAACGTGATCTTTAAAAACTGTAATAATTTAATAAGAATGTTAAATGCCATCTTTAGCAAATTTCAAAAATGAATATTCATTTTCATACTGTACATTCACTGATATATTTTAAAACTTTAAGTAAGTTTTTAATGCAGAATTTTTTTCTCTATTTGTAACAGACAAACTAGTATAATTTTTTAAATTGTCCATTTACCAGTTATAGGACATAACATGAAAATTATTTTGGATTTTGTTGTGTCTGCAAATTTCAGGGCAGAAACAGGGAAGAGGGGCGTTTGGACATTATCTCTCTGAAAGGGGAGAAGAGGAAAATAGGATCAGGATCCATTATGCTTTTACAGAGCAAGATCTAAATCCTTCTCTCATTATGCTATTAGGCTCTCTTGTGTCCCAGTTTGGAAAGAATTCTCCTCCACCCAGACATACTTATTTATTTATTTGCACGGAGAATATAGGTCACACATTTTAAGTACTACATATAAATTTTTTATTGCATTGCAGCTTTTATTCAAACGGGCGTTTGCAAATTGTTTTTGCTGCAGAATGACTGGGGAGATGTGAAATGTTATAGTTTAACAAAGAATAGCACTTGTTATGCTGTATAAACTCCGTTCACCACATCTCATGATCCATTAACCATAGTGTGATTGTGGTCATGAACATACAGATTTGAATTCGAACTGCAGAAACATGCTGAATATCAGATCAGGTATAGACGTACATGTCTAGAATTAGCTACTGAATGAAATAGTTTGAATTAAACTGGTCTGTCTGATTCATTTGACTCCACTGTGAACCCATAGGACTTTTCTGCTCTTTCATTATTATGCTGTAACCTGCCATATCCAAATTTTAATGAAATCCACATTGTTAGTGATAGAATAGAATCTTTTCTATTCCGGCATACCTCTCTTTTTGCAGCCAATTTTCCATCATGTTCTTCAGTGCCTCATTGATTCTCTCTGTGGAATGTTTGAAAAGACATCAAAGGCACTGCAATCACTTTATCATTTAATGTGGGTCCTACATGTCTCAGATCTGAATATGCTATATAGATTTCCATATGGTTTCTGTAGTTTGTTATTTTCCCTGATGTGGACCTAAACATGTCCCTTGTTGCATGCAGTTCCGTTTACTGTATTTTTTCTTTTAAGTAATGCATTAATTACACAGGACTGAGTTTGGTTACAGTGGGTTATAAAGTTTCTTTTGGCCAATTTTCAATCCCATGAAGGGTTGACCCGTGAAACGGTGGGTTACCGAGATCTATCACAATTGTGCCCTCAAGCACAGTACTCAAGCCAGAGTTAAGTTGCAATTAGTGGACGATTAGCTGCTGTGGATAAAAAAATCTGCTAAATGACAAGCAAGAGTGGGTAGTAATTAGTCAGTTGTTTAATTGGAAGAAAATTAAAAATCTAATTCGGTTTTGTGCATGCTAAAGGTCTAGAGCAAAACTCAGCAGTAGTATCCTGATGTTTCCTCACCAGACCATAGCAATTGTATTCACTCCAGAAAAATGCACAGCTCATTAGCAGCTTATTGCTATAAAACACACAGGATAGCCTGTAAAATTGATGGCCTTCACTAAGAAATTAAACCTTTTTGAAATGGCTGATCCATCATGGTTTGAAACAGCTGTTGATCACAAGAAAGTATATAATACCTGGAGAAAGTTAGAATTCCCATTCATCTCAATGGCAGATGATTAACTCATGCAGGAAGTATTCGATTTGAAATTTACCATCTTTACTCATGGGAATACATGGCAAATTTTGAATGGTTGATTGTGTAGTTACAGCATCTACCAGCAGTAGACAGAATTCTGTATATCACTACACTTTACTTTGTAAGTACAACTGTATTGCTTTCTTTATATTTCTGTGTCAATTATATTTCTCATTTCTGTGTTTTTTTTTTTTTTTTCTTCTCCATAAGGTTTGTGTTTCGCTAAAGAGTTGAGCACTGGCAAAGCATTTCATATGAATTGTTTTGGTCACCTTTACATAAATTGCTCACTTTTGTGGTTAACCTTGTGGTTGACCTTTGCTGCAACTTGAGTCTCATTCTCTTTATGTATGTTCAGATGTTTCTATTATGTATAAAGAGAGATATAGGTACTGTTTGGCTTGCGGTTGGAGAGTCTGGTGAGGCTTCCCTCCTGGAGATAACTATGGAAGGTGGAAAAAAGATTCCAAACAAATTATTAAAACTTATAATGTTGTTTACCCACAGTATTAACTGATGGAAATAATAATTAGAAATGCTTTATATAAGTTAAAAGAATAATTAATCCAAAAATGAAAATTTGTTAAAAATTTCCTTACCCTCAGACCATCTAAGATGTTAATGAGTTTGCTTCTTCATTGGAACAGATTTGAAAGAAATTTGCATTACATCATTTGCTTACCAATGGATGCTCTGCAGTGAATGAGTGCCGTCAAAATGAGTTCAATCAGCTAATAAAAGCATCACATACGACTCCAGTTCATTAGTTAATGTCCTGTGAAGTGAAAAGCTGAGTTTATATTAAACAAATTCATCGAGATGTTTTTTTTTTTTTTTTAGTAAAATATGAGTCCTCTATCCAAATATTTCAAAATAAATATGTTGGTGGATTTAATGTGAGAGGACAACACGGGATGGACTTTTTCGCTAGAGGAAGCATTAATTATTATAGATTATGGACTGATATTTTGGTCAGAAGTGACAATTTAAAGTTAAAACGCATTAATGAGATTTATTTCTTACTAACACAGATTTTCACTCTAAAAAGACATTAATTCATAGACTAGAGTTGCTGTCACAATTCGCTGTAGAGGAAGCACGCAGGAGGCACGAGTAAACGTTCACAGTCTTTAATCCACAGAACACAGGGGAAATCCACACAATAGGAGCTTGAGCAACTCATGAAGTAACCAAGTAGACCCGACAGGGAGAAACACACAGACAGGAACTTAAAAACACAGGATAATTAATTACACATGGGTGCAGGGGATGAACGAATTAGACTAGACAAGGACAGAAACATGACCAAATAAGGAAACACTGAACAGAAACGGGCAAAACAGGTCCATAATCCTGACATATCGCCCCCCTCCCGGAAGGTGCGTCCTCGCACTGTAGAAACAACAGAGGGGGGGAATGGGTGGGAACTAAAGAGGAGGCTCAGGAGGAGGATGGATATCCGGGAGGCGGACGACGGGCAGAGACCAGGGAGGTGACGAAGGAGGGAGGAGCCAGGGAGCAGACATGAGGGGCCCGGAGCAGGAGGAGAACAGCAGGACCCAGGCCAAAGCCATGATGACGGCCCACGGTGGAGCTGACGGAGGGAGGAGCCATGGAGGAGAAATGGCAGCCGACTCCAGGGGGCCGACCAACGGCGGCAGAGCAGGTGGTGGGGGAGCCCGAGGTGGAGACGGAGAGCCAACGAGCCAGGGGGATGCCGAGGATCCGGGGGGCCAGGGTGGAGCCGAGGGCTCTGGCAACCAAGGCGGAGATCCGGAGATCCACGGCGGAGCCAGAGCGACTGAGGACTGAGGAGGAGCCGAGGGGATGAAGGAGCCTGACGGAGCTGGAGGGACGAGGCGCAGCCAGAGGAGTGGAGTCCCGAGGCGCAGGATGGTCGACGCCAGACCAAGGCGGAGCCAGAGGGACGAGGGAGCCCGGTAAAGCTGGTGGATCGACGGGTGATGGTGGAGGCGAGGGAGCTAGGAGCCGAGGTGGAGCCGCTGGGTCAACGGGCCTTGGAGGAGTCCAGGCCTCGGAGGCTGGAGGTGGAGGTGAGGGATACTCCAGCCCTGGTGACGCTGGAGGATGGGAGTCCCGCGGGGCGAGCAGAGTCACAATTCACTGTAGAAGCACGCAGGAGGCACGAGTAAACGTTCACAGTCTATTCTACAGAACACGGGAAATCCACACAATAGGAGCTTGAGCAACTCATGAAGTAACCAAGTAGACCCGACAGGGAGAAACACACAGACAGGAACTTAAATACACAGGATAATTAATTAAACACAGGTGCAGGGGATGAACGAATTAGACTAGACGAGGACAGGAACTTGACCAAATAAGGAAACACTGAACAGAAACGGGCAAAACAGGTCCGTAATCCTGACAGTTGTTGGTTTACCTGTGGATTATTGTGATAGTGAAAGTTTTTAGCAGCTGTTTGGAATCTGATTCTCATGGCACCCATTCACTGCAGAGAATCCATTGGTGGATAGGTAAAGTAAAGCTAATTTCTCCAAATCTGTTCTGATGAAGAAACAAACTTATCTACATCTTAGCTGTCCTGGGGTGAGTACATTTTCAGCCCATTTTAATTTTTGGGTGAACTATTCCTTTAAAGTAAGTAAGTCTGTGTCTTTAATTTCCCTGCTGAACCAAGTATGGAATGAAAGGGAAGCTTAGTATATCAGACTTTCACTTCAGACGTGCCAATTACTTTGAACTGTCAATCTCTATTGTGTCTGTATTTGTACAATCAAAGTATAGTTATGAAGCAAGTGGCACACTGTGTATCTATAGAAGAATAAAATTGTTAGGATTAATCAAGCTAGTACTTGTGATTGCTTTGCTATCTGATCACAGAACTGGAATATCTGGAGGTGCTGGGAAACAGAAATGAACTAATCTGTTTAATGAAATCCTACGTGCCACAAATCAAGAGGTACTCCCCTGTGGTGATATCCAAAGAAAAATACAGCAGCTGTGTATGGCTTTCATCTCGACACTCTATACCTTCGCCCTGGGTTAATACCTCAATCTCCATGGAGACCTTTGTGCTATTTTGTAACCTGCGTCTATTGTGGTTTCTTTTGGTACCGTTGTTTATTGACTTTTCGGTCGTACTTCTCAAATGGAGCCAAATATAGCTTGAACGAGTCTCGATTCACTGATGTTTATTCTTGTGATATTCTCAGGGATTGAATACACGGACTTGTTTTCTTTCAGTTTAGGCCTAATTAGCAAGGTGTGTTTGAAGAGAAGGAACATTCAGCTTTAATGTATCTTCCACTGCCAATGAAAGAAAATAACCTGCTAAGTGTTTTATCTTACATGAGCAAAGCGGCAAAAAGAGCATCAAAGATGGTAAACCTTAAAGAAAGTGTTTTAACGTGAAGAAACAGACATGTTGTTATTGAGTCAGATGCTGAGCTTTTTCTGGCAACTTTTTTTATGAACAGCTCGATTCTCCCCTTGTGTCTGCTGCATGAGTCTGTATTTTTTGCTTGTGTACGCAGTAGAAAAGGGCAGCATGCATGTTGCCTTTAATGTTAACACCTCATTATCCTGATTAGCATCACTGTGATTATGTTAGCGCTGATAAAAACTGAAAAGGTCAGACTGAGGTGACACTTGTAGTTAAGCTTAGAGGAAATCATTAAAAATTAGCTCTGAGAAGTTTAACCAATCCTGTTCTAAAAACAGCTGGTTGCTGATGTGGACTTAAGATTTGGGATGAAATGCTTAGTGTTTGGGAGTGGTTCTTCTTAAAAGTAATGTTGGGCAGTATTGTGTTACTTATTATAAAAAGTAACTAATTATGTCTTTTTGAGGGCCAAGTTACTTTTTAATGCTTTGTTGCAAGCAGTGACTAATGATGTGTTCCATTTACTTCGGAAGTCAGAGCTGGGAATGACTTCACAACCGAGTTGATTGTGTTCTAGTGCACAAGTTGGAAAACCAGGATGGATGTGTGCATTGTTACCAATAAAAACACTTAAAAAGCATTATTTTGTGCAGACAATTCCGAAGTATCATGTCCACAGAAAGAAGTTGGATAGTAGTGCACTACTGAGTTTAGTAAGACACAAACATAAGTCATAAACAATATTACTTCTGCTTCACTTATGCTGTGAGCAGACATTTTAGGCATGAAGTTGTTGCAGTTCCTCCAAGTTTCCGTCTTTCAAAACTCTGGCTTGAGTGAGCGTTCCAGTTAAAAGTTTCTACTGGGAACTCGGAATTTCCAACTTCCCAGTATGGAATGCACCATAAAAGATGCTTTCAATGTGGCAAAACATTGTATGTATTTACACTGGAGCCCGAAAACATTGATGTGTGTTACTCATTTGAAAAAATATTACTATATTATGGTGTAAATGTAACAAGTGACGTTATTTTACTCGTTACCCAAAATATGTAACATACTCCACTGGAAGCGTTTGGTTCAATCAAAAACAGAAACATACAGACAAGCTCCAAACTTTGATCAGAACTCAGCTTTTGGGATTTTTACATTGCACCACTTTCTAAGCTCCTTTGAAAGGTTTGAAAATGTTCCTCGGTAATTGCTGTGGATATGGCTTGTCAGATGGACCCACTTTCACAAAACCCAATTTTCCACGTACAATACCTTTCATCTGCACAACTGCTGCTTGTGCCTAGCTCTCAGCTCAGGACAAAAATAAATGAATTATCATAAATATATGACAGAGAAAGCTTTTTAATTGCCGTGTAAGAAAAAAGCCAGTAACATTTTTATAATGATCCACCCCTTCTATAAAGCGATAGGCAGACTTGCACCGAGAGAAGCGACATTTCTGTTGTTTTCCTTTTTTTTCCTCCTTTCACTCTCTCTTCCACATCTTTTTCTTTAAATGCCACAAATGTCATTGGCAGAAAGTGACAGCATCATTATTGTTATCCTAACGACATCCTTGCTCTCTTTTATTAAGCCGGAAGAGAGCTTTCTCCTCTTCCTCCTCCTGACAAAAGTGTGTTCATTATAGACTGTCTGCCTCCTTTCCCAATGTGAAGCTCAGAACAGAGTCTCAGAACAATGAGCCCTCAATCTAATACTCCTACACCTGGTTAGACAACCCCACACACCTTCAGATCTCCTGGGTCGATAGGAGTTTTGAAGTATTGAGGGTGATGACCTGAGTGGAAAGCAGTGAAAAACTCTTATAAGGCCATTGGTCCATCAAAAATCTTATATAACTGATTACATGGCTTGCTTATCAGTTAATTGCGTATATTAATATTGGTTGAGAAACCACCCAAATGAAAATTGATTAACAGAAGCCTTTATATAATGTATTATAAAAGTATTATTAATGCATGAAATATGCCTTGTGATGCACCTTATAATGCATTGTATGATAATATGAATAATTGTAATCATAGTTATAATACAATACTTATCCCTTCATTGTTACACTTCTTGGAAGTATAATGCATTAAAACACATTAGAATAATCAATTACAGATGTAACAAGGAATCTGCATTTATTATAACTTTGGTTACAATTATTTATGAAAAGATATAATGCATTACAATGAACATTATAGGTATATATAATGCATCATACATGACTTCAAGTGGTAGCAATAATTCAAACACTTTTAAAACTCTAGTGAGACCTGCAGTAGGTAGACTTCATCTTTAGTTTTATTAATTCATTATTCAATATAATCGGCATAATATAATTGGCTCCTATGGTATATAATCTTAAGGGTGTCCCGGTGAGAAGCAGATCGTTTACAGTAGTAAATCTGGACCCTTTTGACTGAAGAGGAGGAGTGACATGATGGTGTAATGAAGTAAAGTATGTAGGTGTGGGTGCGTGTGTGTGTGTGTGATTGTGAGAGAGCAATATGAACGAGTGGGTGGTTGTGCTCTGTGCTGGTGGGTTCAGGGTGAGAAGGTCAGCTCTCCATGAGGTCCGCTCACAGCAAACACACTCCTCCACATACAGGACTCCTGGCCAATCCCGACTCCGCTTGACTGCGATGTGTTTCCAGTTTCTGTGAACATCTCCCTACGCACCTATCGGCTGATTCTAATTTAGCCATTTAAGAGCTGAGAGATGCATTCATCCTGAGAGTTTACGTGTTGTTGATACCTGATATAACAGCAATAATGTACAAAAATGTAACAATGCACTTAGTATTTTTATTTTTATTTTTTTCTGATTAAAGAGTTTTTAAGCATCAATGGTACTTAAAAAGCGGTGGTACTGGTGGTTACCCAGCATGCTTTGCAGCCAGGGTCAACTAAGAGTGAGTTTGATCTGACTATTCTCTAGAACTGTGAAAGTGTGTGAAATGGGTTTAAAGAGATATTCATAGTTGGTTGTAGGGTTTCACTGTACTATCGTATTGTGTATGTGTGTTATGATTATTGTTTTCTACTGTTGCAGGAAATAAAAAGCCATTCTAATTAAAATGGTGTTAGATGTTACAATGTGTGTAAAATGCTAAATATCACTCTGATATGAAATGACGACTTAAATCATATCCATATGAAAGCTAAGTTTAATTTTACATAGAGCAGGAAAATGCCATTTTGAGATCACATGACCAGCCAAATACTACTTGCTTGTATCTGTGTCAGTAAAAGTTCAAGATAACTGCTATATTGGCCAGTGCAACATAAATTTTACAGATTACTAAAGTGCAACTTTAGTTATTCTTTTTTCTTTTCCCAGCTAACCTAGTTGTGATGAGCATAATTAATCACTGATTATGTATGGTATCTTGGGGTGCATTAATTAGCATTTATACATGGCAATAAGGCTATTCATTCAGAATTATGGAGAGAAACAGGCTGATTTTACTTACCTGTTAGATAAAAACTTGTAGGAATAATTATCTAATGAAAATGTCATCCTTATCTCCTAACTGCCACATAATAATTTTCTTAATTGCGGAGACAAGGCTTGCAGGTGATGAGGGTCCAGATAAAGGGCATCATGGGAGTGCCAGTTACAAACAAGATGTTAAAAAGGAAAAAAAAAAAAAATGCAAAATTGTCGTCTTCTTCTTCTCTCTCTCAGCATCACCCCACACGTCACACATGACTTAATGGTGCAAGGTTAAGGACGGAGGAAAATACAATAATGCCACACAATGATAGACGGCTAACAAGTCAACATGAAATCAAAATTGACCTTTTAATTTACTTTAATAATTGGCTGACGTCATCTAGACTGCACTGATTGTAGTCAAACATCTATCTATCTATCTATCTATCTATCTTAAATACTCACATGTCTGTTTTTCTAGTGACTGACTTTGTTCTTCTGTTTTGTCCATTTAGTTTTCACCTACTTATTTCTTTTTATTTAAATATCGTTTTATAAATAAATATGGGTGGTCTTTTGGAAGTGAGAAACCAGTGAATTTAGATATTTTTGCTGCTGGCCTCGACCAGATGGCAGAATCACCTCCCCTCCCACACACAGCTACACACACACCCTCGGCAGAGATGCTCACTCACACACACCTACACACAGCAAACTCGCTCATGCACCATAATTGGTCCTATCAGTGGTCCTATCATTGTACAACCTACTGGCCCACAGCATGTATCAGTAAAAAGACACAATCTAGCCCAGACATGAATCAAAGGTCTCTCACATTGTGTCATTGTCCCTCTCACGAAGTTCAAAGATCAGTGCAGCTAATTATCATGACTATTTATATACAGAATTATACAAGCAACAGAGCAATTTATGAGTTTAACTACAACGTGTTGTCACTGAGCATTGTTTAAGGAGTATTGAGTTGAAATTTTGTTGTATTAGGAGAGAGAGCAAAGACATGAAACTAGTGTTGGAAATATGTTGCCATGGATGACCATCATATACACAGGTTATTGTATTTATCTAAAACTTTTTGACCAATCAGAATCGAGTATTCTAAGAGAGCTGTACAGTACAAATTCTTTTCATTAATGTCGGATTTTGAGTTTTCATTCTTTTATATATAACTCCAGTAATTGAGGTCAGTGTGAGTGATGTTTGGTTGATTTTTGTCATTATATTGAAGTACTAGTGTGTTTAGGGAATGTGACTGTGGAGATTTGATTGACAAATGAGGGCTTTAAATTTAATGAAATTTAGATGAGTTTGATTGAGGTGATGCCAATGTACAGGTCTTTTTCATTTTTTCCATTTGCAGAGGTTTAGTCCCACTTCTGCCCTGCTGAAATTATTTGAACCACTTCAGTGTAACCTCAAAATGTTGGAGCATGTTTGGAAATTCCAACTAATATTTTCTCCAATTTTGAGCACATCAATTTGACAATAGATTGACACTGGTTTGATTCTGTTGAATGGTTTGGTTTGATTTAATTTTCATTTTAGGCTAAAATGATTTTATCCAGAATTTTAGTAGTATATAGACCTGGAGGAAGTTGATTACAATGCACTGCAATCTGTAGCTCAGTGTTAATTGTTAATTCTTGATTTAGTGTGCATTTTAGATTTTAATTTCCAATTTTTTTCTGTTATATACTGAGGGAACATATTTTCCATTAATGTGCTTGTTACTGTTATTTTACTATTGATGAGAACCCTGTTATTTTAATGGTTTGAGACCTGTTCTGATTCCTTACTAGTCTTGCATGTGTATGTTTACTTGAATGTTTAATTTATTGTTTAGCTGAAGTCTAACGTGGTTGTTTATGTGTTAAGGGTTGTTAGCGTTTGTTATCATTATTGGAGTTTTTGTGTAGTACTATTTGTCCTCAGAGATAAACTAGCATCTGTTTCTTCAAGACCTGGCTCTCTTTTGGAGTACTGGACAGGTTTTGTCCAGATTGACTGTCGATGTCCACTCTACTGCTCTTGCACGGACTGGCTCTGCTGCCATCCTTCTGTGAGGTACAGCAGAACCAGGTCATCCACGCAGAACAAACACTTGATTTCAGTGCCACATAGTGTGAGACCTCTCTGTCTCTCACACTGGACAGATCAGAAAGTACTTTTTAAGACACCCTGTTATTTAAGAAAATTACTCGATGATTGCCGTTTCCTTTTGTCTGGAAGATATCTTCACCTCGGGTCACCTTGTTCCACTTTACTGTAAGTCTGTAATTTAGTGTTTGGATGACAAAAGCGCTTCCAGAGCAAAACTTACAGCTGCCCAGGTAGATAGCAGTAATCATAACACATGTACTTGTGCCCATATCTGACCACAGCATGGGGAGATGGACGCTTGTTATCTGGTTTGACTGGACCAGGGCTGCGCCGCACACGTGGGCACAAACAGACCGCCGGCTCTCTCTGTCCACCAGCCCCCTTCTGCCTCAAATCCTCTCAGATCACTCTACCCAGCAAGTCTCCTGTTTGGACAGCAGTGTGAGCCCTGTCCCTGGTCCAAAGCCACGGCTTCCTCCCCTCTTCCCACCTGTCAGGTGCTCTTGGCCGTTTTAATGGGGGAGGAAAGGGAGGGGAGGGGGGACAGCAGCCAGCCTGCCGGATCCAGCGCCTGCCTGCCTGCCTCTCTGTGCCAACCTTTACGGCTGTCTCTCAGCTCCGCTCCACTTCCTCTAAGCCAAGACTCCCAGCAGGTGTCCCCACAGAATGGAGATCTGTCCGAGTCGCCACGGAGGTCCGGCTTGTCTCGTCTTCTCTGGCTGTTTTGAGAGACAGAGAGGTCACACATTTCCACGCACATTCACAGAGCTCTTTTTCCTCAGTCGTGCAGAAAGAGTCACAGAAGCGTTTCTTTGCTGAATGTGTGACTTATTAACATTCATAAAATCGTATAGCTTGTCAGTTCTGTCAAAATTACTTTGTGAAAGATGAGAATCTCATTACCATGATTACATAAAGCATTGTTTTGCCATTGTTATTTCACGCCATGTGTGGTGAAAAAATGGGAAATGCAATTTGTTGTGCTTGCAAAGTGTTAATGAGGCTAGCAAGCCCTTAGCGAAATGTGCAACCACTACACTGCATGAAACCATCGAGAGACTGAACAATTACACAAACAGCACAGCTTTTGAGAAGAACAGGCATCTGTATATCATTATAAGATAGATTCATTATGAGTCTCATAACAAGTATCAGCTTTAAACATTAGTGCAACAGTTTATATTCTGTTTTGCTAATGGATGTCTTAAAAAAATACTATTGTGTAAGTTTTTAGGCTTTAGCCTACCTCATCTAAACAGCAGTGAAAGTCCACATGAAGGACAATAATCCACACGAAGGACAATAATTGTAACTATAAAGATTTATTATTTCAAATTCTATGAGAATCCTTTTTTCCTGAACACAGAAGTCTTGAACGGAAAGACGCTTTACATTTCCAGTGTTTCTAGTCAAATTAACGCACAGCTTAATCCTTCTTATATTTTTATATTCAGTTATATTTAAAAAGTTTTAATATGATTAATTCAGTTGTTTTTTTTTTTTAACCCCATTTTAACATTGATTTCCATGGAGACCAGAACATGAGAGCGCCGTGTCATGTTGATTTCATGTCGCATTGGTATTGGCTGGTCAATAAACGTGGGTCGTAGCAGCAAACACACTGTGCGATGATCATGTTGAATTTCTGACACTGTCATAAAATTATCGTAGCTTATCTTTGGTCGCAAGATTGTGACAATGGCCGTCTTTGAAGCTCTCTCACTGTACGACATAGGACCACCGATTAGGAGCCACAATCACAAAAATTGCCACGATTGTTTCATGATGCCAATCTTTCATCTGGGACTACTTGTTCATACAGTAGCGATTTGAATAAATTTTCATTAAGAAAATATGTTTCTTTTTTTGCTTCTGGGGAATAAAGTTTAGATCTGTTTGCAGGTTTTACTGTAGCTCATCAAGCTGGTCCCAAACTGATTCTATCAGTTGCCATCTAAACCAGCTGAGAACCATCTTGGCCAGGGGGGAGCTTCTAAACTAGCTTAAATCTGGTTTAAGCTTTTTCAGCAGGGGCAAAGCTCAGATCCAGATCAGAAATATCATGAAAAGAAAATCTCATTCTGCCAGTTTCTCTTAAATCTCACCTTCTCTCTGGCTGTCCCCGACCATCCTGTGAACACCGTTTCCAGGGCAACATCCCTGGTGGCCAGCAGATGCAGAGAACAATGATTGTCCAAAGCAGAGGGACCTCTTCATCAGAATCTGCAATGTCAAGACAGGACTTTATAAAATAAATTAATGCATTATCAGTAGGATAGCTAGATAGATAGATAGATAGATAGATAGATAGATAGATAGATAGATAGATAGGAAAAGTTTAAATCTGTGTTATATAGTTGTCTTGCTTTGTACAAATTCAGACCCTGCTGCAAGCAATCTCATCAGATTTATGTGCTTTTACAGAAATGTGTTCGGTTCCTTGATTTCTGTAATGTGTTCCCCG
Source organism: Spinibarbus caldwelli (assembly GCA_039654775.1). NCBI lineage: Eukaryota > Metazoa > Chordata > Actinopteri > Cypriniformes > Cyprinidae > Spinibarbus > Spinibarbus caldwelli. Next base: position 10,357,795 of record CM077243.1, read on the forward strand.
GCCGAGGAACAAAAGGCTTAGCAATGTAATTCAGTGAGAGCAGAAAAGATGTCTAGAGCCGAGCTCTGTGCTACATGCATTAAACATGACATGTAGGGCTATGTGTATGGTAGTAGCCAGGACTTAAAACGAAAATGCTCTTCACAGGTGGAGACAGGCTGTATTCTGTGCTGAGCCGCATATCAGTGAGGAGATTTAAACTTTCATTTAATCTGTGACAGGAAGAATGGGCTGCAAAACACTGTGCTTTATGTAAGAAACACCAATGTATGAGGATGAATATAAAACAGAATATTCTATTACAATAATTGAATTTCAGTTTTAAATAGTTATATAAATTTTAATTTAAATGGTTGATTTTAGTATTACAACTATTTTTTAAAAAATCACTCTGAACCATATTGTTAAATAATTTGAGCCATGCTCTTTTAAAAGGGTGACATTTAACCAGATAAACTAAATAGTTGAAATAAAGCATTCTGCTCTCACGAGTTCCCATTTTCTTCACACTCTTTATATTTCATGACTTCTATTATGTTATAAATATTAATCAACAATAGGCTGCTTAGAGAGACGCTGAAGATCAGAATGCATCATTCTAAGGGGCTGGCACTTTAATCAAAGAGGTCTTAGCATATTCTTGTAGGTGCTGCGCATGGTGGCTGCAGCCAATCACGGCTCTCGAGAGTGCTTATTGGTTGGGCTGTGGGGGATGTCTGGCTTCCATCTGTAGGGGGTTACTCTCTCCGCTCCATCCGTCCATTCAGCCCCCACAGTCAGCAAAACACACGTCAGAGCGCAGGTCCACGGCAAGCGAATCCTGCAGAGCTCTGTGTATGTGTGTTGATGTGTGTGTCAGAGTGTCAGGAGGAGAGAGAGAGAGAGACACAGTGTGGACTAGCTGCTTCTGAACCACTGCAGGAGCATTAAATCTGGGACTGTCACAGATACTGAAGGCGAGAGAGAAGACATTCAAAGAAGGACATTTATCTAGCAGCACAGTTATGGAGACTCATTTCTGCTGCCCACCAGCGGATCAAACTAGAAGCAAAGGACAGAAAAGTCAGCCGCCGTATTGACTTTAATCTTCTGGTGGAAGAAGGAGATTATATTCCCTGACAGTTTGCTCTCAGAAGGTGAAGATTGGGAGTGGATTTTTTTCTTCTTTCTTTCCTTTTTTTCTTCTGTGTTTCAGTCAATTGCTCTGCTTTTGGGGGCTCCTCACCCTCTCCACAAGTCGTCACCTCTCTCAGATCCTTCCTTTCCTTCCCAACATCTTCTCTGCATGCTTTTCCACTGCTCTGCAGGTGAACACACTCATGGTGGATGCCAAGGGAAGGAACATGAAATGTCTGACGTTCTTGTTGATGCTTCCAGAGTCAGTTAAGAGCAAGTCCAGTAAAGGCTCCAAAAAGGGGAGTCCCAGCAGCTCGTCCAAGCTGCCCCCTGTGTGCTATGAAATCATCACCTTGAAAACCAAGAAGAAGAAGAAGATGGCAGCGGAGATCTTCCCCACTAAGAAGCCGGCGTCGGCCACCACAGTGCAGCAGTACCAGCAGCAGAACTTAAACAACAACAACACCATCCAATGCTGCAACTGGCAGGGTCTGTACTCCACGATCAGGGAGAGGTAGGTCAACTTTAGATGTGTTCAGAGAGGGAGACGAGAGTGGTATGGTTAAGTCTGCGCAGAGAACATCTGCCGACAAACACAGCATTTATATTGTGATAGCTGATGCAGTGGAGTCCAAAAGTCAAAGAGCACATTTAAACCTGAAAATGAGAAATTTGACGTTTTTGAAAATTTAATTGATTCATATTCTGCACTATTTCTTATTGATTTCTAGTCACATTTGTGACTGATGAGAACTTTCAGATGGTCACATTCTCAAATCATGCTGGATAACTTTTGGAGCCCATGCTGCTGTGCTTTAAAAAAAAAAATCTAATTTATTTATTATCAATTATAAATGTATTAATTATTTTGAAAATGCTTTATTATCAATTTAAACAATTTATTAAACTAGTGGATTCAGACTTTTAAAACGTACTAAATATTTGGAAGAAAATGTGTATACACAGTTAAAGTCAGTTTTTTCTTCTTCTCAAGATTCAGCAGGTTCAGGTTTGGGAACTGGATGTCATTGCTGGAACATTATTTAACATCTCTGAGACTGATTGAGAATGTTCTGAAATGTTAAATTGTCCATTTGTGTATTTGTCGTCTCTGTTCCGCCCTGTATGCATTGTCCCAAAAGAGGCAAAAGAAAGGAACAAGTTTTGTTTTATATGCATGACTTTGCTCCTTGTCAAAGAGTAATATTTACTTTGTCGTCATGGAAAAGCCCCATGCCGGCCAAAACAAATGTGCGCTCTCGGACCTGGCTTTGTAGTTACTCTGGAACAGCGTAACTTGTTTACTTACTGCTCCTATGTGGCCTGGACCCCAATAATACATGAGGAAGAAGCCATTGTGGACTCCCATTGACAGGGGCCAGGGATTTTCCTGAGAAAGACGTGTGTGACCATTTTGTACATGAAGTACTTCTAAAGTACAGAGTTCTGTTGAATTTCTGTTTTGAAAATTAACAAGGTATAGATTTTCTGTCTCCAAATAGAATAAGAGTTTTTCTATCACATCTTCTGTACAGTCAAGGAATGTGTAGGAATGTTCCTCAGTTTTTTTAGTCTAAAATCATTCTCCTGAAACTTCTCTGCAGAAATGCTGTGATGTTCAATAATGAACTGATGGCTGACGTTCACTTTGTTGTCGGTCAGTCCGGAGGAACTCAGAGGCTCCCGGGACACAAGGTAGGACCTCTTGATCTGCACTATGCAGCAGTACCAGAGAACAGAATTTTCGGAAATGATGTGCTTCACTGCTGTTGCTAATAACAGCTAAATTATTTCTCTTGTTTTCAGTCTAGCTGGCCATGTGCCTTTCTGAGACACTCCTCAATTATTGATGAAAATCAGGCAGAAGGCAGTGGGGAGGTGTCTGTCTTTTGACAAAGAGTCCTTTGCTTATTTTCATGCTGGGTTTGTGCTGTATTATATAATCAGAGTTTGTGGGTGAAGTTCTTCAGCTGTACAAAAGCATTTATGAATATGTGAATAAACTTCTGATATTTGTACACACAGTGGATGTATCTTCCAAAGGTTTTGCTCAATAACTGCTTAATTGGTCCTTGGTAAAATGAAACATCATCAGACTCTGACCATACAAAACACATGTGAACCATGTCATTTTTTGAATATAAATATTGTGATATTGATTACATATTTAGTCATCTATCTAGTTTTCAAATTGAGGCGACAAAAGGTTATAGGGATTCCATGGAAATTTTCAGAGAACAAAAAAATAAATAATTAAAGCTAAATTTATTTATTTCAAGCTGTTTACATTTTTATACTTTAATTTAACATTATTATGAAATATTAAAGCATAAGATTAATCATGACTATTTTTTTTTTCATATTGAGAGCCAAAAACAAACAAACAAAAAATATTTAGAGCAGAATTTGTTGACAAATCACTATGCAAATGCATTCAAAATTTAAGATGAATTAAATTATTTTCCACATACTAACTTTGCGAACCCCTGATCTAACTGATCTCCACTAAGTAAAAACCCTTAGAGGTCTTCCACTGTGACCTTTTTGAAACTAGCAGCTTTCCAATTGCTTTGTTCTAAAATGTTCATGGGGACCATCAGATTGGCATTATTATATATGACATTATTATTTTTTTAACCTCAGGCCAATTTTAACTGCACCAAAACCCCATTTAAACCAGTTCTTGTTTCACTCTCAGACTTTATTTAAAAAGACAGGGCTAATCTGGTGCCTACAATTCAGGCATGACTCATCTTTTATCCATTTAAGAGGGCAGAATTGAAAGCTGTGTTCGGCTGATATGTGATGCTTTATAAAGCACACTTAGGCAAGGGCATTGTATTGCTTTGCTGCATGGCCACAGCCAATATTGCAATGGGCCATGAAGAGTTATTACAGAGCACCTTTTTTATGATGTCCATTTGGCTGGCGTTCAGATATGCATTATCATTTTTATTTGAGAAGGTTGTGTTTGCTTCTAGGATAGGCTTCCTAGCATAGGAACGCTTTGCAAAATTACTCTCGTCATTTATTTGATTTTCCTCTTAGTTACAATATATTTGTTATAGGCTTTTCACACCAGGGATCTTGAAGGAGAACACACCTTTACTTAAAAGGCCAAAATTAAGTTTCCTAAATGGAAAAGATGCATCTATGTGAGAGTAATGCTAAAATGAATTGTAAATATTCACTTCTGCTCATGTTATATAATGCATCTGCAATGCTGTGTTGGCCTCTGATTTCATCATTAGCTACGTGCGCCCATTAGCATCATTGAGATAACTTTTAGCTCCAGCAGCCACTTTCACACCATTGTGAAACACTCTTTGCTTCGGAGGGAAAAGCAAATGCCATTCACATGAATGGCACTCACGTGTCTTGTAAACCCAAGGGGAAATTACAGTCGTAATTAAGCACTGGTCTTTGTGGGTGAAATTTTGCGTGTGCTTCACGCTCAAATGACTCCAGGGGAATGGGATCAAGCCGAAATTTAAAACAGCCAAGCGTTACCTTTACAATGCAATTGACTCAGAAGGAAGACAACCTGAAGGGCAACTTCTGAGGAATTAAAGATTGCTAGCTGTGCCTTTCTGATTCAGGTTTATAAGAAAGAATGTGTCATTGTATGGGTTGTATGTAATTTAGAGGTGATTACGTGAAACCATCACCTGCCACCTGGAAAGTTCTTTTGATAAGTGTGAGGGGAATAATCAGGGTTTTTTTTTTTTTTTTTTTTTTTTTTTAAAGCGCGGAGAGACATAAATCTACTTTAGTGTCAGGTCATAAAAAATAGGTCACTTTAGAAAAGTAGAGACTTAACAATAGCTGAACACTTTGAAACCTTTTTCATCCACACCACATGTGTCCTTCAATATATAAGTTTGCACTTTTATAAGTTTGCACTGGTTTTTGTTTGAAACTCAGTGCTAACATGTAAATTTAAAATTAAGTGAAGGATACTGTCGATCTATATGATAATTGATAACACAAGTCATGTAAAATTAATTTATACTTCTTTTTTTCTCATTAGTATGTCCTTGCTGTGGGAAGCTCAGTTTTCCATGCCATGTTCTATGGAGAGTTGGCAGAGGACAAGGGTGAGATTCGTATCCCTGATGTAGAACCTCCAGCCTTTCTGGCTATGCTGAAGTAAGTCTCCTTATGTAATTGTACCTCGTTCGTCAGGACTGTACTGGCTGACCCTTTTCTCATCTGCCTTGTTAAACCATTATTATCTTTCTCTACAGATTATTTAGTTATTATTGTTTTCAATTAAGGAGTGAAAAAAATTGTTCTCTGTGATCCAAGTACCCCTCTTTGGACTTCTTCCAGAGGGTTAATCGACTACACCGACATGTAATTTCTTTACAGCCAACGGTTCAAGACCATTAAAAGCGATATGGCCTTTGGAAGTCTTTTCTGATTGAAATCGACTGTGCAATTAGCTTCGTTTGAATACACTGAAGATATCAAATAGTTTCATTTGACTTCTTAAATGTCATTTTGAATGGAGCACTCAATTCAGATCATTTAAGTAAAAAAAAAAAAAAACTCCCCAGCATGACTTCATGGGGCAAATTCACTAAAAAGTTGCACCACTTATAAAACAAAAACCATTTCTTAATCACACACAATTCAGTTTAATCAGGTACCAATGTACAGCATGTCTTCCTGTTAACTGATTTGCATAATTTATTTTAGTGAATCAGATGCTAAACCTGCACAAAGCACATGTCAATAAACTGTATCACTGGGCACAATTCATTCTTTGTAAACTTCCCCTTATGTCTGCTGAAAAAAAGCAAAAGTTGGTCTTCTAGCTTGGTCAAGTTTACTATCTGGTGGCCTAGCTGGTCTTGAAAAAAAGACTTGTTGAAGCAAACTAAAATGACATGGTTACTTCAGCAATTTTTTTTTTATCATGTTTGCTTTTGTTAACACTATGGGTTAGGTTTAGTGTAGGTAGTACATTAAGTTCAAACATGAGACAGCACTAACCTTTTAGTGCCAATCATTGGACATTTAATTTATGAACTGCCGTTGTGAACTACAACAACCATCATAGTAAAACGTTGCCAGATTTCACATTTATCTGTTTCAGATAAAACCAAACACGCTTTTAAAGCCACTCACTGGAGTCAAAAAGTGTCCCAAAGTGAGTTGGTGCTGTGTCTTCAGAATTGCCGTGGCTCATTCCCAAAGTCTTTTATATGTATCAGGGGGAACTCTGAACACTAATGGCACTAGATGCTTAAATGTTGAATAGAACTCTAGCTTAAACAAGAAGAAAATAAATAATGAAGTGAGCTTAGCTTGTCCGCCTCTCAGAGGGCTTAGGACCATGACAGAAGATCTGATAGATCTTAACTCATGCTTACCCATCTCTCTTGAGAGTCCTTCTGTGTTCTCCACTCTCTCTCCTCTTGCACTGGCTCATCTCTCACTCCCTCCATCTCGAGAGAGATTTTTGTTCTCTCTCCCTCTGAGACTTTCATCCCTCCTCCCCCACTCTCCTAAAGAAGTGTAAATTTATACATGTTGTTTCTGTTTACAGAACACGCCTATTGAACATTGTGTCCATTATGCTGCTTCTATATAGGTTATGACTTCTAGTCCAGAATGCATTAGAGGACATAGTATTAGATTTGCGGTAGTTCTGCGCAACGCATCATAGTGTGATCAATTCAGCCTGTTCTCAAGGACACAATCAAAGGCCAAGTTTGTTCCTATTCCACAAAGTTATGGCTATTGGCTATGGCTATTGCTTTTTGTTATAAGAGGTGTTGCAAAAGATAGTATTTCCATTGACCAAAAACACATTGTGGTTCATGCTGGTAGCACATCATAAAATAGTAGCTTCTAGCTGGGCCAGTAATAGCAGGCTACAATCCATCCTAAAGGACTACATCCATTCTGAATCACAAAGCTAACCTTGTTTTTTTTCTCTGTTACTCAGGTACATTTACTGTGATGAAATTGACTTGAGTGCCGACACCGTACTGGCAACATTATATGCAGCCAAAAAGTACATAGTCCCGCACCTGGCTCGGGCTTGTGTCAACTTCTTGGAAACAAGTTTGAGTGCGAAGAATGCGTGTATTCTTCTATCTCAGAGCTGTCTGTTTGAAGAGCCAGACCTAACGCAACGCTGCTGGGAAGTCATTGACGCTCAGGCTGAGCTGGCACTTAAATCCGAGGGCTTTTGTGACATTGACGCTCAGACCTTGGAGAGCATTCTCAGACGGGAGACTCTGAACGCTAAGGAGATTGTAGTGTTTGAAGCGGCACTAAGCTGGGCGGAGGCCGAATGTCAGCGGAGGGAGATGAACACAACTATCGACAACAAACGCAAGGTATTGGGCCTAGCCGTCTACCTGATCCGTATCCCGACCATGGGTCTTGATGATTTCGCAAACGGTGCTGCGCAGTCAGGAGTGTTAACGCTAAACGAGACCAATGACATTTTCTTATGGTACACAGCGGCTAAGAAACCCGAGCTGCAGTTTGTCTGCCAACCTCGTAAGGGGTTGACGCCACAGAAATGCCATCGCTTCCAGTCGTGCGCCTACCGTAGCAACCAGTGGCGTTATCGTGGACGCTGTGACAGCATTCAGTTTGCTGTAGATAAGCGAGTGTTTATCGCGGGTTTCGGGCTCTATGGTTCAAGCTGTGGATCTGCTGAGTACACCGCCAAGATCGAGCTCAAACGGCAAGGAGTCGTCCTGGGAACCAATCTTAGCAAGTACTTTTCCGATGGATCCAGCAACACCTTCCCAGTTTGGTTCGAGTATCCGGTTCAGATCGAGCCTGACACTTTCTATACGGCCAGCGTGGTTCTGGATGGAAATGAACTGAGTTATTTCGGACAAGAGGGTATGACAGAAGTTCAGTGTGGGAAGGTGACCTTCCAGTTTCAGTGCTCTTCGGACAGTACCAACGGCACAGGAGTGCAAGGTGGCCAAATTCCAGAGCTCATTTTCTATGCCTAAGCTTCTCTTGGGAAAACAAAAACTGCCCACCTTACCAGTGTGAAATAGCTTTACATTACGTACGATATCTGTTTTTGTATTACATGGCAGAATTCAACTTCTCCAATGCTGCCAGCTCAAGCAAACCGAGACATAACAGGCATTACAATGGCCTTGTTTTGAGCTCTTAGTAGATTTTCGGTGGCTGTCAAAGCGTGAACAGTTACACTGTATTTCCTCCTTGTCTTAAAAGTGAATTAAATATTTTATTTTGTGCTCTGCATAAAGCTGCACCTGTTTACAATGGAAAATCTCGTTTCAATGAGATGGAAGTTGTTGTTTTAGCTCCTAGTTGGGTGACACAACCTGGCTGTTGCTCTTTATCTTAATTGATTTAAAAGAGTTATGATTTGAGAGGGGACATTGTGCATTGTACAGTATATATTTAAATGTGTGAACTAAATTATAAATATATAAATATTTTCACTCCATGGCTATATCTACTGTTTACAATGACTATGCCATGGTAGTGAATGCTTGCACATGTATATTGTAGCAATAGTGAACAAAATATCCAAACTCATGATAACAGTCTAACTTCAGTATTTCTCCACATCACGATTCAAGGCAATCAAGATATTTAACACCAAAGTTACTGTCACCATAACTAATTTTTGATTAAACACCATTGTCAAGCACAGATTATCTTAGACACAGATTGTTTAGAATAATCACATCATTTAGATTTAGAAACATTCATCCATTCTTTGCATTAGTTATAATGAGGAGTATACATTATGTTTTTAGCATAAACATATGTAGAGTTTACACTGGAATAAACACTTTTCATTTCAGAGTCTTTGACCCTGCAGTAACCCTAGTCAAGATAGACGTCATATTTAATGTTTCATAAATGAAAACAATGCTGTGAGGGACAGATGTACAGGGGCCCATTCTTCGTACCTCGCTTAATACATCTGAGATGATTTGAAAGATGCCAGATCTTCTAATCCTGATAACTGATCTCTGGCTTATTTGGTTCTTCAAATGAATTTGCGGATTTGATTAAAATATCTGGATTAAGTTGTCTAAGATTACTGCGCGTTCTCGTGTTCACAGAAAAGGGCATATGTATCGATACTCGAAACCACGATCAGCAAAGCGATTGGCTGGCGGCAAGACAGCAACGTAATGACATCATATAATTAAAAAAGACACCTGACGAAAAACATGAAAAACTTCTGGACTTTTATAAGGAAACAGCTAAGCGAACAAAACTGTATAAATGTTATAACAGATAAATAAAATGTGCACTGCTTTTATTTTATTTTTATTTTTTACATGATTCCCAATTATTTATATTCACGATTTATAGTATATGATGTACAGGCTTTAGATTTTTATTTCAATGTTGCAATTAGCAATTCATTTAATTTTATCTTTGAAACAGATGTGTTACGTGACAGCATTAATTAAAGTTTCTTAAGTTATCTGGATCTCCTGCGCTCCATCAAGCCACTCAATAGCTGTCACCACTCAAATTAATGCACGATTCAGATTAACTATATCTTTCAATGAATAAAACTGGCTGTGTCTATATTATATTATAGACTACACAACATTATTAAAACACACAGTATTATAGACTACACAACATTATTATATTATTTTCAAATTAATTTTTAAATTATTATTATTTTAAATTATTGTCCCTGGACCTGTATTGTACTCTTGTAATAAAGTAGTAGTGGCTGGGGGAGATTTTAAGTATCAATTCTGCTTAAAAAGATGCAATCTAATCCTGTTTACATGAAATAAGCCTGCTCCCAAGCAGGTTTAAGCTTACAGACCTGATGCTATGACAGCAAGTCCAAGATGAGCTTCGAAGAACCAAATGATCCAAGATCAAGCGAAATCAGCAACAATCAAATCCAGCTAACTGAGTTAGCGACGTACGAAGCACAGGCCTCAGATCAATGGGTTATACTGTTTTTAAATGACTTTCAAAAAAAAAAAAAAAAGTTTAATTAGACATGACAGCTGTATATCAATCCCTTTTCATTTTTGGAAGATTAATATGACCTGACTGAGGTCAGTAGAATCAAATGTACAGTGCTTCATGTTGTATTATATTCAGCAGAATGACCATCCTAAATATTTCTTACAATAAAATGTCTCTGTTCTCTAATGATTCTATGAAACATGACTTCACCGCCAATATGTTTTAAGTCTCTTTAATGTCAGTCATAAAGTGCACTAAGAAACTAACTGAACAAACACACACTAGCGTTAATTCAGCTGAAATAACAGGTTACATATTCACAGGCACCACCATCACACAAAGTGACGTTTTGGGATATTGTGTCATCTTTTCCAGTGTGTATTTCTATAAGTGTTGTGTTCATGCCTAATTAGCAGCATAATTAGCTGTCACCCAACAAACCCGTCTTCACGCTACTAAATGGGATGTTCTCAACTAACATTATATCACGTATTTGTAAAGACAAGATAGTTCAAGCATTTTATTTGGTCTGCATTGGGCTGTAATTACCAGCGTTGTTGTTTTCCCCCTCTTATTTTCATTAAGGTGTCAAAAGCACCAAGGAAGCAGAACGCTAATTCTATTCCCTGCTGAACTTTTAGTGACAGACATAATAGCGATGAGCAGAAAACAAATAATTGCTCTTTAAACTGATGAAGGAATGACCAGTCACACTTCACTGACATAATCTAATATTAATAATCTATTTTCATTTTTTTCCTTCTAATTTTACACAGAGAGCATGAGAGCAGAATATTTGTTCTCAGCATTGTACTGAAGTCAAAACACTAGGGTTATATAGATCACCAACAAGGTGCACTTTAAAATGTGCTTGAACAGCAATTGTTATACATTCAAATAAACTATAATGAGTTATGTTATGGACTTTTGTGTGTTGAGATTTTGTTAACATCTTTTTTTTTTCATCACATGAGCTACTTTAATCTTTGTGCACTACTTAGAGAGGTCATTGATGGAGCTTGCTGTGTGTTTATGATGAACACTTCTGTGAATGTGTATAAAGTCTATGTTTGTGTGTTACAGTACAGAGAGACTTATGAATGTGTATGATAGTCGAACATGCAAATAAACTGAACAAACAGTTCTATTATGACATCAAGAGTGACTTCTACTTGTATTTATTATTTTTTTTTATAGCAAACTACTTTTTAGATGTGCTCTGGCCTGATTTGTGATGATTATTTTATCAAACATGTTTACATGATAATGTATACTCCTTTTGAAAACCGTTCATCTTCCTCCTTCAGCAGTCTGCATAATAATGATTTGATCCATTAGATATGGATGCAGAAATAAAACTCGTTGGTGCATGTTTCATCATAAATAGTTACAAATAGGGCATGCAAAAAGGGTTTACATAAGTGATAGAAACATACATCTCTTCTATTTAGCATAAATAATATATACAGGCTATAAGTAGTAAGTAGATGGTTAGAATGTAAGACCCCAGAATCAGAGAAAGGTAAACAAAAATACCAGAAAAGCAAGAATGCAGAGCAAAATAATAACATTGGAGACATTTAAATGAGTAGTTTGCATCATTAGCCAGAATCAGTAAAAGACTCAAATTAAAAAAAAATAAAAAGGTTTAGTTACAAACATGCAGCTTTTCTCTTAACAAGATCTTAATTGTTAGACTGGAGTCATGTCAATTACCTGTGGATTATTTTAATGTTTTTATCAGCTGTTTGGACTCTCATTCTGACGGCACCCATTCACTGCAGAGGAGTGATGTAATGCTAAAATTGTAATGCTATTTTAAATAAAGAAACAAACTCATCTACATTTTGGATGGCTTGAGAGTGAGTACATTTTCAGCAAATTTCCTTTTTTGGGTGAACTATTATCTCAAATGTAAATGTTTTAATAGCATTCATTACAATACAAAGTTTGACATAATCACTGAGAATGAGAACTTTGATGAATTCCACACAGTATGTTTTGGGACTAAACATTTCAGAGTGATTCTTTATTGCCCTGTTGCTAATATGCGCATGCAATATTATTTAATTGCCCACATAGGCAGAGAGATATTCGCCTCTGTAAGGAGCCTGGCATGCTGGGTTTACAAACTGTCAAAGCTGTCCCCGGCAAATGCAGATGATATATTGAGCTCGAAATTACAGTTCAGTCAGCTAGCAGAGGAAAAGTAAAAAGGAAATCTGGGATGCAGGATGGAAAGAATGGACAAAACATGTGGCTCTTTGCAATTCAGCATTTATCTTCATAACTATTCTGGATGTTATCTGTTACAGTGGAAACCATAGGATATTTGTAAGATCACTTTACTGCTTATGATAAAACTAACCCTAGTGTCTCAGACCACCATTCATCACAGTGGAATATGAACGTGCTCTTCTACATTGTGCATCTGGATGTGTGCCATAATGCTGTACACGAACCTTCAATCGTCATTTCATGAATAACTGACTATATCTGTAAAAAAGATACACCAACCTTTTTTGTTGAAAAATTACTTATTTTAAATTAATAGTTTGCATAAATAAATGAATAAATAAATAATATAAAATAGCAGGTGTTTATCACTGAAAAGGTCTTGTAAATATCTAAAAATTATTAAACCAATAAGCATTTACTTGAGAAGCAAAATGACATAAGATATTAAGTCTTGATTTTTGAAAAAAAAAAAAAAAAGTATCAAAAGAAGTAAGGTCTTGCCTTCAATCAATCAATCAATCAATCAATCAATCAATCAATCTGTCATTAGGGTAAGAAAAAAATCTTTTTTTTTTCCATTTTCAAACTCTGCTTCTTCAAAATGACCAATAAAGAATATGCATAAGGTGTATTTTTATTTAATATTTGAAGGTGCTGTAAACTGAATCGTTACACTGACTATTATAGTTGTACAATAATAATTTCAACAAAATCTCTACCAAAATAGACCTTATGCGTCAGAGAAACAAGCACGCAGCCATCTTTAGAATGTTGTCTTTTAACTTTTTTGTCTTTTGAACGTTTTTGCGGTAATTAGCTGGTGAAGTCAATTTACTTATTGTATGGTTAACAAAAGTTATCACGAGCACTGTAATATTCTAAGTGAATGTCATAATAAATGTCGGTAGACCAGAAAGATTTTAAAACAAGCGGTTCATTCATAAATTCGTACGACCTTATAGCTTACTTTTATGCTGTGGAAATACAAACGGAAGACAGAAAACAACCAGTGCAGCACCGAAAAAGGGGTGGAACTACATAAGGTCTGTATGTTTTTTTTTTTTAATTTTTATTATTATTGCAAAACTTGCACAAACATACACAAACAGGGAGCGAAACATGAACACATTCCAACAAAGAGCAACCACAAAAATGAGAACAGAAAACAAACAATCTGGATTTGCGCGCGCCAAACCATGGCATTATCTATACATACAAGTACAAAAATAAAATTACATCGTTTTAGAATAGTTGTCATAATACATCAAAAATTTGGCACTCTATTTGTAAGTCTAAGAGATGAAACAAGAGAGTTCAATTCAACAAGAAAAAGGGGGAAACATAAAGGTGATTTAAGCCATTTTTGTTTATGAATGAAGAATTTTGCATTCAATATAAGAAAATTAACAACGTATTCAGCAGATAATAGCTTTGGATTTTCATAATAAACAATAACATCTTTGAGGACGAAAGTATGGGTCACATTTGTAAGGTTAGAAACATTGGTGCTTAAGTCAACCCATAATTTGCTGGTAACACCACAATCAACAAACAAATGGGCAGCTGTTTCCTCAACAAAACCACAAAAAAGAGCAAGACTATTTAGCAAGAATATTTAGAAATAGACAAATTAACGGGATAAATTTTATGAAGGATTTTATAATGAATCTCCTTAACCTTGTTAGATATGCAAAATTTACTTGGCAAAAGTCAGGCCTTTCTCCAATTTATATCTGTTATAAAGGAACCCCAGTAGAATTTCCCAGTTGGAGTAATCTTTCTCTTTGTCTGAAATATTTTGCGAATATGTCTGTTATTACATTTCCGATCTAAAATATCGATATCACCCAAACATAAAGCCGGATAAACACTGTTGCCTTTACTGAATTTAAGGTGACTTTTAATTAACTGGAGTAAGCCTACTGGGATGGCTCTCATCAAAGTATTATATTATTTTGGTGGGACTGGAAAATTATGGAGATTCATAAATTGTTCATATGTTAAAATATTACCAAACTCATCAAACACAGATAGAATACAGTTCAAGTTATTATTAAACCATCTAGGGGAAAAAAAGAGACTTATTTCTAACAGTTATATCAGCATTATTCCAAAGGAAAGCTTTGTGGGGGGAGAAACCATAGACAAAACACAATTCCCAAGAAATAAGACATTGCTGATGGAAGTTAGATAAAGAAATAGGTAACTTGCTAGGCAAGAAATTACACTTTAGTAAGAAAGACAGGCCACCAAGCTGGTCAAATATCTTATTTGGAATAATAAAAAAAAAAAACACATTAACATTGGATTCTTAAGGCATATTCTCAGCCAGTTTACTTTAAAGGTGTTTACAGTATCTGCGAAGTCCAAAAAAATCAAGGCCACCTTCGCTTCTGGAATTAGCAAGCACTTCTCTTTTTAATTTGTAAGGTCTATTTTTCCAAATAAAATCCAAAAATATTTTATTAATTTCCTTTATAGCTTTATCATTGACAAAGAAAGAGCAGAATATACAAAGTGAGAGAGCCCTTCAACTTTAGATAAAAGAACTCAACCATATAAAGAAAGATCTCTCTGAAGCCAGATGTTAAAGATCTGTTTCGTTTTTATCATTTTATCAGAAAAGTTCAAATGTCTACTGACTGAATTTTTAGAGATATGAATTCCTAAATATTTTAAATAAATATTAATATACTTTTTTTTAAACTAAGATACCTCCTAAGAATATATCATCCATATTATGAATTGACGATTTCAAATTTCGAAGTATTAAGATTTAGACCTGAAGCACATGAAAATTGTTCAACCAATTCCAGTGCTTTTGGTAACTGATTTTTGTCCTCCAAAAACAGCGTAGTGTCATCTGCTAGCTGCACCATTTTAATCTCCCTGTCAAATATTGAAATTCCTTTCAAATTTTCATCATGGTTAATTCTTATACAGAGTAACTCTGTGGCTAAAAGAAATAAAAATGGGGAGATTGGACAGCCCTGTCTGACTCCACGATATATGTTAAACCTCTTAGAAGTTTCAAAGTTTAAGATCACTGAGCTGTTAATACCTCTATAAAACATGGTTAGTCTCTATAAATGCTTTACCAAATCCAAATAGTTCTAGAGTACGAAAAAGAAATTTGTGTTCTATGGAGTTGAAAGCTTTATGAAAGTCAAGAAAGAGTATGAGACCATCTGAATAAATTAGATCTGAATAATCCAGCAAGTCGAGTACTAATCTTATGTTGTTAGAAATGTGACAGCCTTTCATGAAACCAGATTGAGATTCTGAAATAATATTGTCTAAACCATAACTTAATCTATTAGCATATAAAGAGACTAATATTTTATAGTCTAATGTTAATAAAGTAATAGGTTGCCAATTATCGATTATTAAAGGATCCTTGTCTGGCGAAAGCCCATCGATCCCAGGGGATTTACCTTTTTTCATTTTATGTAGAGCTTGCTTGATTTCATCAGTTGAAAAAGGAGAATCACAAATTTGATTATACTCTAGATCAATAACTTTAATACGGTGTTTAATTAAATCAATATTTTTTTCAGAAATATTATAGATGAAATTAGAGGTATAAAGAGTGCTATAAAATTTAGCAACAAAGTCTGATATTACTTTTTGGTCTTTGGAAATGACTCCGTCAATATTAAGTGCGGAAAGAGCTTTCCTCTGATCATTTCTTTTTTCCAGGGCAAAAAAAATAGCTAGAATTTCTTTCCCCCTCCTCCAGTCATTTTGCACGAGATCTTGTATATGCACCTTTAGCCAAATCTAAGTAGGTTTCATCAAGCTTCAAATATAACCTTTTTATTTCTAAATTTTCCGCTTCTGTAATTTTACTTTTAGCTAGTAATGCATTAAGTTTATTAACCAATTTGGAATCAGTTTGATGTTTACTCTTTTTAATTTCTTTACTTCTTTTAACTGCTGTATGTCTAGCTTTATATTTGAAGAACTCCCATGTTTTTTATAATCTCCATTTAAGTCAGTGAATAATTCTTTGATAAACTTGATGATACTATCATTAAA
The DNA here is from genome assembly GCA_039654775.1 of Spinibarbus caldwelli. Lineage (NCBI taxonomy): Eukaryota > Metazoa > Chordata > Actinopteri > Cypriniformes > Cyprinidae > Spinibarbus > Spinibarbus caldwelli. The sequence goes on from CM077243.1 coordinate 10,374,157, forward strand.
TTTTTGATCTTTTAACAAGGTATTATTAAGTTTACAATAGCCCCTAAATCTCAGATTATCATGGATGTCACTCATCTTTATACAAACTAATTTATGATCAGATAAGTGGGCAATGGTGTGAGAAATATCTTTTACGTGGTTGAGGATAGAAGAAGAGATTAAAAATAAATCAATCCTAGAGCTAAGAGACAAAGCTTTATTTGACCCGGTAAAATCTTTCGTGTAAGGGTTAAAGAAGATCTGCCTTCATCAGAGCTCAGAGTTTCTAAAACGGTCCCTTTAAAACGGTGTAACATAATAGCAGTCCCAGCCGAGTGATTGCTGCCATGACTAAAGAAAATTGAGTTTCCCCATTGATTCCTCCAAAACCTAACATCTGCTTCCCCTGAGTGAATTTCTTGAAGAAAGCTAAGATCAGCTGCACTTCTTTTACAAAATAAAAAAATAGCTTTTCTTTTCAAACTGTCTCGCAAACCTCGAACATTCAACGTTACAACAGACAAAGATTTCAACTTGTACTCCATAAGAAGAACCACCAAACAATTTAAACAAAAACAACAAAAGAAGCTTTCTTTAGCTTTACCCTAAATGTAAAGGGAGAGGTGGTTAATAACCTAGTATAGTATATTGGCTACAAGGTGAAAAAAAAATTAAAAAGTCAAGATTAATATTAAGGATAACAACAATTAAGGAGGATCAAATAATTTCCATGTTACACACAACTTAAAAGAGTTTTTATGTCGATAGTGTTGTTACCCGTTTTAGAATATTGCTTGAGAAAGCTATCCAGTGCAGTCAGTAACTCAGCTTAGGTAACATCCGAATAGAAGACTTGCTTCCCATCAATCAAAGCGAAAGAACTGCAGAAGCTTGCTCTCTTGCCCTCCTCGCGTGCCTTCTTCACGAGAGGCCATAGCTTGTGCTATCGTCGGGAGACAGAGGCTCCGAAAGACACAGGCTGTTGTCAGTTAGAAATTTGCAGCTTTTGGCAGCGCCCCAAATCATGTCACGGATGCGACGCAGTGAGAAGAGGATTATGATCGATTTGGCCTTACCATCCGCTCGTTTCGGCCATAGACACATAAAATACCTAGACGCCTCATTGGGCGCTTTGAGTCGTTGCTGCGATACGTCAACGCGTCCGCCATGTTTGTGAGGGCAAGACGGCCTTAAAAACAAATGGAGGTAAACGGGAGAGCTGCGTTTTTTTCAGGATAAAAACACGATAACGTTTACATTTATCAGCCGATTTCAGTGGTTTGTGATCTACATGGAGTTAAAAATAACTCTGCCTCCAGTTATTTAGTTAGGCTTGGAAAATTATTAATTTTCTTAAGAAATTGTGAAAGATCACTTATACTCGTGTTGATTTGGTTGATTTTGTCGGTTAACAATTCTAATAGTAATGTAGCATAACTGTGACATTTACATGTAATGTAATTTTAATGTACATTAAATGAAATTAAGTTGTTTGATTGATTTCTCTGTCTTCAACCCCAACATTTTAGCTTTTATTGTGCCTCAGGTCAGAACACAGCTCATTCCCTTTGAAATACTGCGAATACAAATCAAAAAGTGACACACTGGTAGTCTGTTTTTTATTTTCATAGCACTCTATACAGATATAAACTCCACAACAAACAATAACAAATGTAACTGATAATCCTTTATGGATCCAGTAAAACTTACAGTTACAGTGGTAAACTAATATGCACTGATACATTGCACAGTAAAAATATAGTAAAAGTGATATGTAATATTAAAAAGTAGTACAAGTTGTAGTAAAGTGAATAATATAAAAGCGAGTATAACAGCACAATAACATAAGTGATATAATAGATTTATAATAGCACAAATTATATGTGTAATACCATAATAAATAAATGAATAACAATAGATGAATAATAGCAAGTAGAATATGTAATATCATGGGTGGAATAATACAGAATAGACAGTAATGAAGAACAAATTAATAGTAAATTATAAAGTAAATTAAATAATCGTGAAAAGTGCAATTTTATAATGGTATTTGTGTAATAATTATTAAACAAATGACAAGCCAAAAATTTTGGTCATGAATTCCAAATTGTGTTTAATTAATGAGCTCCTTGAGTATAATATATATATATATATATATATATATATATATATATATATATATATATATATATATATATATATACATACATATATATACATACATATATATATATATATATACATACATATATATATATATATATACATACATATATATATATATACATATATACATACATATATATATACATATATACATACATATATATATATATACATACATATATATATATATACATACATATATATATATATACATACATATATATATATATATATATATATATATATATATATATATATATATATATATATACATACATATATATACATATACATATATATATACATATATATACATACACATATATATATACATATACATATATATATATATATATATATATACATATATACGTATATGTATATATATATATACGTATATGTATATGTATATATATATATATATATGTATATGTATATATATATATATGTATATGTATATATACATATATACATGTATATATGTATATATGTATATATACATATATACATGTATGTATGTATATATATATATATATATATATATATATATGTATATGTATATGTATATATATATATATATATATATATGTATATGTATATATATATATATATATATATATATATATATATATATATGCTCACAGCATGAGGCTGCTACCAGCACACTTTACTTTTGGGATGGTACTCTGCAGGTGATGAGCTGTGCCTGGTTTGCTTCAAACATGATGCTTGGAATTGAGGTTCATCAAACCAGAGAATCTTGTTTCTCACAGTCTGAGGGTCCTTTAGGTGCTTTTTTGCAAATTTTAAGTGTGTTTTCATGTGTCTTCACTGAGGAGAGGATTGAGTTTGGCCACACCGGCATAAAGCACAGATCGGTGGAGTGTTGCAGTGATGTTTGTCCTTCTGTAGGTTTCTCCTGTCTCCACATATGATCATGGAGCTCAACTAGAGTGACCATCAGGTTCTTGGTCACCACACCAACCAAAGCCCTTCTCTATCAATTGGTCAGTTTGGCCAGGAGGCCAGCTTTAGGAAGAGCCCTGGTTGTTTCAAACATATTCCATTAAGGGTAACAAAGACTACATGCTTCTGTGAACCTTCAGTGAAGCAGAATTTTGTTCTCAACTCTTCCCCAGATGTGTGGCTTGACACAACCCTGTTTCTGAGCTCTACGGGCAGTTCTTTGGACCTCATCACCTTATGGTGTATGGAGTGTAGATTGATGTGGAAAAACAGTAATTTAAAAGCAGTTTAACATAAGGCAGCAACATAAAACGTGAAAAAAAGGGGTATGAATACTTTCGCAAGGCACTGTGTCAGCAACCTGACTAATAAAGACTAATTCTCCACTGCTTGCCTCAAGATTTTCCTATATTTTATAATGGGGTTTTTCAATTAATGAGTAAAATAATGTAAACCACTTGACGTGCTTGAAATTTTGCTCCACAGTACAAATTACACACACTCACGCAGAAGACACAAATTTTGAAACAGTCATTTATTTTTGAATATATGTTACTACATAGGAATGTTTGGGGTGTGAGTGTGTGCAGTTTACGTTGTACAACAAAATGTCAAAGTATAGTTATGTTTAACACAGATCAGAATATGACATGCTCCCCCCCCCAAAAAGCTTTATATTAATCAAAATTAATAATCATTACAACATAAAGAGCAATAATAAACAATGATTTTGTCATGATATTGCAGCTTCACTCACTAAGAAGTTCCCGTGTTTCTCATTTCTAGGCTATTTACATTATGCAGTTTTTTGTGTAAATGCACATACATTACCTGATCAGCATTAAACAGCCTGTGTAAATAATTTTAAATGCAGTCTATAGTATTGTGTTAGTATTATTAAGTATTAGTAGTATTAGTAAGAAACTGGTTATTTTTAAATATTTGACAAAAACGACAGAAACATTTAATAAGGTAATTATATTGTTATAAAAATTACCCTTACAAAGGTTAAAAATGCTCCTGGAAGTCTGGAAGTCTGAGAGAGAGAGAGTGGTTTGAATATGACCAGGGTCATTCTGGCCATTCATTCAGGGCTGTTCTGGGCTTTAACTAGTACAAATACAACATTAGGCTGTGGAGGTATAGTCTCTTGGAAATGCAGAGAACAGGTTTTCTTCAGATTTCCTTAAGGCTTGCGTTGTCCTGTTCGCAGTTGGCTAAAAAAGAAAAAAATATAATCAGTCCACGGTTTTATGATAAGCTATCAAATCCTTATAATCTAGTTATGATAAACTTACTCTTTGTAAATGAGTAGTGAAATTAGCTCCATCCCTAATCCTGACAGTCTGACACAGTCTTGTCAAAGTGCTCACTGTACATATTGTGCTCATAACACAATTTATTTTATGATATAAACTACAATATAAGTTAAAACTTAATAAGAATTCATTTAAACTTTGATTTCTTATAAAGTCTCAGCTTTCACAGCTCACTAGCGATATCCCTAACGTTAGCTATTAATAAGTCTGACACTGGTGGCTAATTAAGCTGTCAATATAATGCTAAAAATGACCAAAAAACATCCAGAAACAACTATTCAGTCTTACCTGTGAAAGATAATACCCCAAGATCTGTTTTTATTAATATGCGACGGTCTGTAGATGCCCAAGCTGCCGACGAGTCAGGTATGTTTTCTTCTGTCCCGATATGAGAGTTATGGAGAGTTGCCCACGCCAATATGGCGGCGCCGTTGACGTGCGGTCGAGCGGCCAATGAGGCGTCAAGGTATTTATTACGTCTATGGTTTCGGCCCCAGACGGTGAGTAATCAAGTTTCCATCCAGATTTTGCGCTGTTGTCTTATCGACAAAGAGATATGCGTTAAAAAAAAAAAAAAAAACTTTGCGAAATTTTCTGTCTACAGCCTGTTTCCATCCAACTGGCCTTTTACCGATAAAATGGTGTGCGTCATGACGTCATCCCTAAAAAAACGAATTGTCGCATAAGTTTTGGTGTATCGCAAAAAAATGTTGCCCTTGAGCTGTTTCCATACATAATTTATCCTTTTGCGTAAATTATAGGTTAGGCTAGTAGCCTGTTCTTCATCCATTTGAAACAAAAAAGCGTAGGCCTATATTAAATTGTATAGGCCTAAATAAAATAATTTTTATCAAGTGTCATGTTTATTTTTTTAATTTTTTTTTTAAATTTTTTATTTTTTTTACTTTTATAGACTAGATAGATAGTCCACTGTTGATAATCAAGCAATGATCATAAACAGTTGCAGTAGTATTATTATTATTTTTCTGATTAACGTTTACAGGAAATAGGAATGTTCATTCCGGTTATTTTATTTCTCCTAATCGACAGTCGTTAAGCCATATTAACCGTTAACCGACAAGATTATGTTAAATTACAATTAAATTAAATTTAAATTGATAGATGGCTTGACCCATTAAAAATGCCTAAATTTGTTTTCCAGGGATTAATTTTATACACACAAAAAGCAGCGTAAACAACATGAACGTGTGGATTCACATGCACGTCACGCACCTGCAGCGCTTCTGCGAACTGAGAAAAACATAAGCTATTATATATATAAAAGAAATAGGCCCATATGCAAAATATATTTTTCTAAATAATTAATGAATTAACAAAACGAAAGAAAAAAAAACTGCAACAATTAGCAGCCTATATGCAGAATTTCGGTTCATTTTTGTGATGCGCTCTTGAGAAAGCGGCAGTTTGTTTCCTTTATTTCACAACAGTACGCTTTGTTTTTTATTATGAATGTACACAAATAAAAGAAATATTTTGAATAGTTTTGAATAATGTCTTACTCTTATATGACCACAAATGAAGGAGTAGGCTAGTGCAAGTTGTTTCCACTTTTACAAAGGAAAAAAAAAATAAAAAAAACGCGATCTTGCCGGCGCCTCACGCGCGCAGTTAATCATAGCCTACTGACTCGACAACGCAGTCTGTTCATTGTCATAATAAAATACAGCCAGCAAAAAAACATTGAAGAAACATGAAAAAAATATTTTATTTCCCCTCACTCCACAACAAATCATTTAAATTTAACGGTAGAAAGAACTCAGAACAAAACAAGAATAAAAATATAAGAAGCTAACAAGCCAAAACGAATTAATTTAAATTTTTGTACTTCGCGTTCCAATATGTAAAACAAAATGTGCTTGGCGTAATATCACGGGGTATGGTGGTCAAGCTGAAAGGCTATTTAAACTGAACAGTGCACTGTAAAAAAAATACATAAATAAAAAAATAATAATAATGTAAACGGAGGCTAGCCTACTAACACCAAATTAAGATAAGTATGTTTGAGAGGTAACTCGTCTTTTTCTTACCATGTATAAAATCATTTTAGATACAATTCAATAATATGGTTTTATGCGCTTTTGAACTACAGGGAAACGGTGCTTTAACGTGAGCGATACCATGAACATGGATGCTGCCTATTGGCTAATTCTGTCATGTGACACCACATTTATTTGCGTTAAAGCCCCTTTTCTCGACAAAAAGTGTTTCCAAACTAATTTTTGCGACATTTGAAGTATCGATATGGAATTTATGCGCTAAAGTTAAACGGAAAAATATTTTGTCGACACATGAAAAATTTAATCGATAATTGGCATTTCCATCAGCTATATCATAAATATTTTAAAGCGCTAAATATTTTTTCGCAAAAAATCCTTGGATGGAAACCTGGTTAGTGACATCGACACTGTCTTGTAGCCCGTCTCCAATTCCAGGAGCGATCTTCTCTAGTATGTTAAGAACCACGCTTCGGACATCCTCTCCATCTTTTTTCGCAACACCGTTTCACTTTAGACACCATCTCCAACTGTAACGGCTACATTCCTGTACACTTGCTTTCAGTGATTTGTTTTCCTTTCTCAAAGCATGGACCTCTGATTCCTAGATGACGAGCTTCTTTATGAACGCTGACATCCACAATGAGCTGTTGCACTGTCGCTGTCAGACTCTTGATTTGTTTCGAGGTTGCTTCGGTGGTAGTTTCGATCGTTGAAATCTTTTGAAAAGTCTTGTCGTGCTTTAAAGCCAATTCGCATATTGCAGCCAAGACCTCCTCATTAGTATTTCCGCTGACGTTTCGATTTTTTCGCTGCTGGCTTCTGGGGAGTATCAGAAAGGGCAGCGACAATAACCTCATTATCAAAGTCTGGACATTTGTCAAACCATTGCGATTCAGTATCTTATGGAGCCATTTCAGTCTCATTAATAATTCACGCAAAAGACATGATGCACACATGCGTAACCAAATTCACATGCATGAAACCTAATTCACGTGCATGAAAAAAAAAATCTATTTTCACAAAAGCCAATAAAAATATATATTCATAATTTACGTTTCACAAACGCAAAACACAATTCACAGATGTACAACTGTGCCAAAAAGTTTTGAATGTTTAAAATTTAGGAGTTCATCCTGGACTGTGAATGTGAATAGCCTTGGATTTGTGTGTATTTTTGAGACTTTCCTGGCAGCTAACTCCTCCCACGCGGGTCACTCGTACTCTTTAGCCAATCAGATTTGAGCCTCTCAATCGACCAATCATAACCCGCCCTGGGCGTGCCTACCTGGATGTTGCGTTATCAGCGCGAGACCACAGTTCAAGTCACGCTTCAACAGAGGTATGTGCAGTTGATCGTAGTAAAGGTGTATTGTTTTATTTTTTTAATGTTTACTTAAGTTTAAGAAGTTAAAGTGGTAGTGTAGACGCACTCGCTAATGTAACCAATGTAAATCAGCGGCTGCTGTTTAGTCCAGAGAGTATTATGATGTAATACTGATCGATTATTATTTAATAATCATTATTCACGTGGATACCATACCATATTATGCTGCATTCATGTGCTATCGAAATTATCATAAATACCAGCTTCCTGGTCGGAAATTGGACATGAACGGACTTAGAGAGGCCTTATATGGCCAATTTCCGACTAGGAAACTAGTATTTATGATAATTTCGATAGCACGTGAATGCAGCATTAGGCTAATATATTACATTCATGAACTAAATGTAAAGCATAAAATAGGGTTTTGACTGATGAGACGTTGCAATGAAATATAAGATTATGAAAATACAGTTTTTGGTCTGTTTTTGTTTATTGAGGTCATGAAAGAGCTGTCACAGCAGAGCTTGTCTTGTGTGTCAAGTCCTGCAATGACACGCATTCAGCTGCTGCTGCTACTGTATGTGATAACATGCACACATTTGGAGACAATGTACATTTTATTTAAGTTTGTTTATGCTGCAGATAACTATTTATTTTAGAATTGTGAGGCTGATGATGTACAAATACAGGTGCATCTCAATAAATTAGAATGTCATGGAAAAGTTCATTTATTTCAGTAATTCAATTCAAATTGTGAAACTTGTGTATTAAATAAATTCAATGCACACAGACTGAAGTAGTTTAAGTCTTTGGTTCTTTTAATTGTGATGATTTTAGCTCACATTTAACAAAAACCCACCAATTCAACAAATTAGAATACTTCATAAGACCAATAAAAAAAAAAAAAAACATTTTTTAGTGAATTGTTGGCCTTCTGGAAAGTATGTTCATTTACTGTATATGTACTCAATACTTGGTAGGGGCTCCTTTTACTTTAATTACTGCCTCAATTCGGCGTGGCATGGAGGTGATCAGTTTGTGGCACTGGTGAGGTGGTATGGAAGCCCAGGTTTCTTTGACAGTGGCCTTCAGCTCATCTGCATTTTTTTGGTCTCTTGTTTCTCATTTTCCTCTTGACAATACCCCATAGATTCTCTATGGGGTTCAGGTCTTGTGAGTTTTGCTGGCCAGTCAAGCACACCAACACCATGGTCATTTAACCAACTTTTGGTGCTTTTGGCAGTGTGGGCAGGTGCCAAATCCTGCTGGAAAATGAAATCAGCATCTTTAAGAAGCTGGTCAGCAGAAGGAAGCATGAAGTGCTCCAAAATTTCTTGGTAAACGGGTGCAGTGACTTTGGTTTTCAAAAAACACAATGGACCAACACCAGCAGATGACATTGCACCCCAAATCATCACAGACTGTGGAAACTTAACACTGGAGTTCAAGCAACTTGGGCTATGAGCTTCTCCACCCTTCCTCCAGACTCTAGGACCTTGGTTTCCAAATTAAATACAAAACTTGCTCTCATCTGAAAAGAGGACTTTGGACCACTGGGCAACAGTCCAGTTCTTCTTCTCCTTAGCCCAGGTAAGACGCCTCTGACGTTGTCTGTGGTTCAGGAGTGGCTTAACAAGAGGAATACGACAACTGTAGCCAAATTCCTTGACACGTCTGTGTGTGGTGGCTCTTGATGCCTTGACCCCAGCCGTAGTCCATTCCTTGTGAAGTTCACCCAAATTCTTGAATCGATTTTGCTTGACAATCCTCATAAGGCTGCAGTTCTCTCGGTTGGTTGTGCATCTTTTTCTTCCACACTTTTTCATTCCATTCAACTTTCTGTTAACATGCTTAGATACAGAACTCTGTGAACAGCCAGCTTCTTTGGCAATGAATGTTTGCGGCTTACCCTCCTTGTGAAGGGTGTCAATGATGGTCTTCTAGACAACTGGTTAATAAGAATTTTACCATCAAATTGTTCAGACAGAGACGTCTTATCACCTTGTTGTTGATGTCAGGGAATATTCAGCCAAACCCTGGGCCATTTGATTGTTCATATTCGGACATCTTGGCAAACAACTCTTTGCATTCATTATCTTTTGACTGTTTTAGTCTTTTCCCTAAAGTTACTGAGCTTACTGCATATGTTCATACTACTAATCCCGATATTCTTGTCATCTCTGAATCATGGCTTAAGAAATTCATTTCTAACTCTGCTATCTCAATTCCTGGCTACAATGTCTTTCGTCAGGATAGAAATTCTAAGGGTGAGGGGGTTGTTGTATATTGCAAGGATAATCTATAGTGCTCAGTAATTACCTCAAAATCTGTTGCTAAACAGTTTGAGTTAATACTTTTAAAAATTGTTTTATCTAAAAATTTCTTTATCACTGTAGCTGGTTGTTATAGACCGCCCTCTGCTCCAGCATGTTGTTTGACTGTTTTATGTGAATTAATTGCTCATTATATCTCTTCTGAATTTATTCTGTTAGGGGATATGAACTGGGATATGTTTGACCCTCCACCATCCTTACAACTACAATTGGATGCACTAAACTTGTCTCAGATTGTGCAGGCCCCCACAAGATATAACACTAAGACTATGGAATCCGGTTCATTAATTGACATTATTCTTACCAATAGGCCAGAGAGGTATACATCTGGAGTGTTCTGTCAAAGTCTTAGTGATCACTGTAATATAGTATGGGTTTGCAAGGGTACCACCTTAAGAAATCCTCCGGTGTTTGTTTTTAAACGTTTTTTGAAACATTTTAATGATCAGGCCTTTCTGAATGACCTTGCTGACATGGATTGGTACAGAATTGGGCTTATTCCTGAAGTCGACGAGGCATGGGCATATTTTAAATTCTTGTTCAGTACTGCTTTGAACAAATACGCCCCTCTTAAAACAAGATTAGAGTAAAAAATCGTTTTAGTCCCTGGTTTAGTCCAGATTTGTCAGAGTTTATTCGCCAAAAACACACCCTATAGCTCAGAGCAAAAACTTCTAATAATATCTCTGACTGGATATTATACAGGGCTATGCGAAATAAATGTACTCAGTCTATTAGACAAGCAAAGTCCAGTTATTTTAAACACCATTTGACTTTTAATGGTTCCGATCCCCGTAAATTTTGGAATACCATCAAAACTATGGAAAATGAAAACATCTCCTCCCGCTTGCCCACGGTAATTAAATATGATGGTGTTGTTATTACAGACAAATCCAAAATGGTTGATCAGTTTAATAGACACTTTGTAAATGCTAGTTGTGCTTACGTGAATAGCTCCTGTACTCCTTTTTTTTCCCCTCGGCATCTGTTACGTATTCACCTGCCCTATGTCCCCCCTCCTTTTCTTTTCAGTCAATACAAGAGTCTGAGGTACTTGGGGAATTGTTCAATCTGGATATCCATAAATCTGCTGGACTGGATGACTTAGATCCATTATTTTTAAAGAAATCTGCTTATATTATTGCAGCGCCCATTGCTTGCATTTTTAATCTTTCTCTCCAAACTGGCGTTTTCCCGCGGGATTGGAAATCTGCTGCTGTTACTCCACTTTTTAAAGGGGGTGATAACGCAGATCTAAATTGCTATAGACCCATTTCCATTTTGCCCTGTCTATCTAAAATATTAGAGGAATTGGTCAACAAGCAGCTCATGCACCACTTGGAGACCTACAATGTTATTAATCAGTTTCAGTCTGGCTTCAGTTCCGACCATAGTTGTATTACCGTTTCGCTAAAGGTTCTCAATGACATTATATGTGCCGTTGACAACAAGGAATATTGTGTAGCTGCATTCGTTGATCTGTCAAAGGCTTTTGATTCTGTGGACCATGAAATACTACTGGGTAGGCTAAGATGTACTGGATTCTCTGAAAGCTGTCTGGCTTGGTTCAAGAGTTACTGCTCTGATCGTTCACAATTAGTAAGGGTGGAGGGGTTTTGGTCAGATCCCCTGCCCCTATTTAAAAGGGTCCCACAAGGAAGCATATTAGGGCCTATACTTTTTAACATTTATGTTAACGATATTGTTCTTGCTGCAGGTGATTCTTATTCTCATTTATACACTGACGACACTATCATTTATACATCTAGTTCTTCCTTGACCTCTGCTTTATCCTTACTGCAGGCCAGTTTTACCCGCATTCAACACGCTTTCTCTAGCCTTCAATTAGTTTTAAATACAAATAAAACTTAATGCATGGTTTTCAATAGAAATCAATTACATGCTGAAAATCTGCCTAAAATCTTCTCATTGGATGGCTCTGAGATCGATTATGTTGATTGCTATAAATACCTTGGTATCTGGCTTGATAGCAAATTGACATTTGAAACTCATATAAATGTATTGCTCAGAAAGGTTAAATCACGTATTGGTTTTCTTTATCGTAACAAATCCTAATTTACACACTCTTCAAAACAGCTTTTGGTTAAAATGACAGTGCTTTCAGTTTTGGATTATGGTGATGTAGTTTACAGGTCCGCTTCGAAAACTCTCCTTCATAAACTGGATGTTATTTACCATGCTGCAATTCGCTTTGTAACTGGAGCTTCATTTAACACTCACCATTGTCATTTGTATTCTTTATCAAACTGGTCTTCTCTTCATTCTCGCAGACAAATTCACTGGTTTTTGTTTATTTATAAAACTCTTATTGGGAAAACTCCATCATATCTACAGTCACTTCTTAATATCCGTAATACAAGTTGTAATGTGCGCTCTTGTAGTTTTATTAATTTTTGCATACCTAAAGTCTGTACCTCCTTTGGTTGTCGTTCTTTTCAGTTTTCTGCTGCATATGATTGGAATCACCTGCAGCAGACTCTAAAGCTTAGCTCATTTCTTTCACTTTCTTCCTTTAAAAATTCAATTCAGTTAATAGTACAAGATCATTGTACTTGTTTTTAGTTATTTGTTTGTTATTGTTTATATTTATGTTATTTGTAATTTTGTGTTTAATTGTATTGTACTTGCTTTTATGCTGCCTCTTGGCCAGGTCGTCATTGTAAATGAGAACTGGTTCTCAACTGTCTTACCTGGTTAAATAAAGGTTAATTAATTAATTAAAACTGTCAGATCAGCAGTCTTCCCCATAATTGTGTAGCCTAGTGAACCAAACTGAGAGACCATTTTGAAGGCTCAGGAAACCTTTGCAGGTGTTTTGATTAGCTGATTGGCATGTCACCATATTCTAATTTGTTGAGAAAGTGAATTGGTGGGTTTTTGTTAAATGTGAGCCAAAATCATCACAATTAAAAGAACCAAAGACTTAAACTACTTCAGTCTGTGTGCATTGAATTTATTTAATACACGAGTTTCACAATTTGAGTTGAATTACAGAAATAAATGAACTTTTCCACAACATTCTAATTTATTGAGATGCACCTGTAGCTGCTGAGACATCCGTGACCCTGCTGTTCCTACTTCATCCCTTTACAACAAGTTATAAGGTGGTATGAATCTACAAGTTATATTTGGATTTGTAGCTCTTTAAAAACCTATCAATTTTGACAGCTTCAACAGATTTTTGAAGTCATGCATTAATACTACATTTACTTTATACAATTACCAATGACTTTGTAAATGTCCAAGGTGTAAAGCCTTATGCATTGTTAAATGTTCATGTTATTGTTCTGGTCGGATGTTACAGTTGCTGTATAAGTTTTATTATTTTGAAGTTTTCTGAATGCTTTGGGAATAAAATGTACATGAAATGACCTGACCATGAAAAATTGTAACATGCCTGGAACATGAAATGTATGAATTGACAACTATGAAGGAGTACAAATGCAGTAGAGCTAAATAATGTCTCTCACATATTTCTAAGATTCAATACCAGTTTGAAGCTGTGCTAGAAGCTCAGTCAAAGGCCATTAAACTAGGGGGATCGCTGTTACACAGAAGGCTTGTATAGCATCCCATTTAGAGACATTTAGCTTTCTTTAAAAGTAAATGTCATGGCCAAATGATAAATACATGTATCAGTGTAATGCAATTATGTGAAAAGTTAATGATTATGTATATATATCTGTCAGGACATGCCAGATTTTGGTCTGATAAAGCAGCTAATACTTGTCATGTTTACTCCTCTTCTTTTACAAGATATTCAGACAGGGAACAATGAATCCACATAACGAATACATAAAGAAATATAAAGTACATAAAAGACAAAGATTAATGTGAATGAAGACGTCTGTAACTATCATCCAGATGTCATGCCAAAGTGTTTAAAATAAAAATATGCAAAGAAAACAAATAATATGTATTAATTGAACACTGCATCCCCTTGCACAAATGGTGAGTACAAACATCCCGTTATTCGTGGGGTCTAGTCATCATAAAGAGGCCAGGGCCAGTGTGAAGCGGGAGCTAGGTCTATCAGTTGCAGCCGCTGGCACTTTAGCAAGTGTGTCTATGCGACCACTTTAATTTTTTAAACTTAAGTAAACATTAAAAAACAATACGCCTTTACTAGGCTAACTTAAATGAGACGATCAACTGCACATACCCTTGTTGAAGCGTGACTTGAACTGTGGTCTCGCGCTGATGACGCAACATCCAGGTTGGCACGCCCAGGGCGGGTTATGATTGGTCGATTGAGAGGCTCAAATCTGACTGGCTAAAAAGTACAAGTGACCCGCGTGGGAGGAGTTCCCTGCTAGGAAAGTCTCAAAAATACACACACAAATCCAAGGCAATTCACATTCACAGTCCAGGATGAACTGGTAAATTTTAAACATTCAAAACTTTTTGTGCACAGTTGTACATCTGTGAATTGTGTTTTGCATTTGTGAAACGTAATTTATGAATATTTATTTTTATTTTGTGCACATAAATTGGTTTTTGTGAATATATTTTTATTTTTTTCGTGCACGTGAATTAGGTTTCATGCGTGTGAATTTGGTTACGCATGTGTGCATCGTGTTGTTTGCGTGAATTATTAATGAGACTGAAATAGCTCCGTATATCTCGCTGATCAGTTCTGTGCTACTAGAGGCCGATGTTGAATCCTCAAATTGATCAACCGTATTAGATGTGTAGGAAGCCATGTTATCAAGCCAAGCTTGTTTAACTTTCTTCTTTCCACTTTTTCCCATGCATAAAGATGTCAAAAGGGAATTATATGACTTTTTTTTCTTTCCGTTACTTATGTCCACATTATCACCAGTCTAAGCAGTTGGTTATATCACCACTTCACCTTTATTTCCCTGTAGAGCAAACACACAACCGCCTACATCGCTGCCATCTTGGCCGACCAGCCATAAGATCTATATATATGTGTTCTCAAAGGTGAGAGTTCCACACGTAATCAACTAGTAATCAACTTGATTCCACACATAAATAATCTTTTTGACCTGACTTGAATGCATCATAAAATGCAGATTTTTGCTCTGAAATACCACAAGCGAATGTGGGCCAACTGTTTAATGAATTCTTAATTTTTTCATTACCTCTCAGCATGTCATTAACATAGCATCTAAACTTGGCATCTGTCTCATTTTAATCTGCACCCGTACCTATTGCCTTTTCATCTACCAGATCATATTTCTCATGAAGGTCTGTGCAGCCAAGCTTTTATTAATGCTAACGTCTCGGTTACATATGTAATCCTCGTTCCCTGAAGAAGGGAACGGAAACGTCATGTCGGTGACTGACGAATAGGATCTCGCTTCGAGAGACCAATCTACTTTGAGTGTAAACTAAACGAGCCAATGCACATTGGCATGCAATAATTGCATCCAGCTGCTGCTCGTCACAGCACGAGCATAAGTAGGCAGCAGGTGCAACACATACTCAGGTTTTTACTGAGGAGCCGAGCCAGGGAGCTGGCCACTCAGCGGTGGTACAGCGGCCATGGCGACGGGACGTGATGTCCCGTTCACCTTCTTCAGGGAACTAGGGTTACATATGTAACCGAGACGTTCCCCTTCAGTCGGTCACTCCGAGTCACGTCGGTGACCGACGAATGGGATCCCTACTAAAGCGCTATGGCTGCTGCCCCTTCCAGCGCCACCCGGTCCCCCCTCAGCATCTGGGGTGGAAGATAGGACAGGGCTTACGTGGAGAGAGTCTATTACTGTTGTTCCACTAGAATACAGTAAGACTTATTGGATAACACTGGGAAAGCGTACCCTTTCCAGGGACACTGTGGAATCCACATCCTGCCCGCAGGGAGATATCATTTGGAGATTACGCATATGGACTGGGCATTAAGGGCAGTACAGCATATGGAATGTCTCTGAGGTGGCTCCGGCCCAGTTAGGAGGGAGTCAACACTGGCAGGGATGGGAGAGCTGAATCTGCCAAGGGAAAGACACGGGCTCACTGAAAGGGGAACCGTACCGTGGAAGAATACACACATGGGATCACCATGGGGATCACAACATATGGCAGCTAGCCTAGCACAGGGGTTAACCAACAGGCCACTTTATGAGTGTTAAGCCTGGCGCCGGACTCTCCGCCACGTCCGGCTGCTGAGGGTGACAGAGGAACTCCACAGGGTTCGACATATGGGGAACTGAACTGAAGAGCAGAATAGGCGCATGTATCCAGTCCGTAGAGGGGAATGGCGTAGCAAGCGAGACACTGAGCCGTACCTCTGGCTTTACTGGCTACTCGAGGCGAGTACACTGGCTCTACACGAAGGCTATAAAACCTAGCAAACGTGTTGGTTGTCGCCTAGCCCACAGCCCTACATATATTTGCCAGCAAGGCGCCTTGCGGCAGCACCCTGGAGGATTCAACACTCCTTGTCGAGTGTGCTCTCAACCCGAGGGGGCAGGGCATGCCTTGGGTTTGATACGCCAAGACGATGGCATCCACTATCCAGTGGGCCAACCTCTGCTTGGAGACAGCCTTTCCCTTCTGCTGGCCTCCGTAATAGATGAAGAGCTGCTCTGAGGTCCTAAAGCTCTGCGTATGGTCCACATATATGCACAAAGTACGAACAGGACAGAGCAAAGCTAGGGCTGGGTCTGCCTCCTCCGAGGGCAGCGCTTGCAGGTTCACCACCTGATCCCTGAAAGGCGTGGTGGGAACCTTGGGCACATATCCAGGCCGGGGTCTCAGGATAACATGAGAGTCGGCCAGCCCAAATTCCAGGCACGATTCGTGGACCGAAAATGCATGCAGGTCTCCTACCCTCTTGATGGAAGCCAGCGCAGTTAAGAGCACTGTCTTTATAGACAGAGTTCTCAGCTCTACAGACTGCAACGGCTCAAAGGGGGCCCTCTGCAATGCCGTAAGCACCAGAGGGAAATCTCAAGAGGGTTCAGGGGAGGAGAATGAACCTGATAATCAGGTCGTGCTTCCCCAAAGACTCACCGTCTACAGGATGGTGATGTGCGACAATTGCGGCAACATACACTTTTAGGGTGGAGGGAGACCGCCTTCGCTCCAACCCCTCCTGGAGGAAGGAAAGCATCGATCTGATCGGGCATCTCCGGGGGTCTACTCGGTGAGAAGAGCACCATTCAACGAACAGGTTTCACTTCAAGGTATAGACACGCCTTGTAGAGGATGCTCTTGCCGAAGTGATGGTGTCCACCATCGCCTGGGGTAGATCACCTAGGACCTCCGCGTCCCGTCTAGGGACCACACGTTGTGGAGGTTGTGGAGAGGGTGCCCCATCTCTGAGAAAGTAGATCCTTCCTCAGAGGAATGCGCCAGGGAGGGGCTGTCACGAGGAGCATCAATTCCGGGAACCAGGTCCGGTTGGGCCAGTAAGGTGCAACTAGCAGGACCTGCTCCTCGTCCTCCCTGACTTTGCACAGTGTCTGTGCAAGCAGGCTCACTGGGGGAAATGCATACTTTTGTAGGCCCCGGGGCCAGCTGTGCACCAGTGCATCCGTGCCGAGGGTTCCCCCGGTCAGGGAATAGGAAAGCTGGCAATGTCTGGAGAGGTCTACCTGTGCAGCTCCGAAGTGTCGCCATATCGGCTGGATCGTCCGGGGATGGAGTCTCCATTCTCCCGGAAGCACATGCTGCCATGAAAGCTCGTCGGCTGAGCAGGCCCGGAATGTAAATGGCACAGCACGACGCGACCTCAGATGCTTCTGACTCCATAGGAGGAGATGACGGGCGAGTTGCGACATACGACGGGAGCGTAGACCACCCTGATGGTTGATGTACGCAACGGTCGCAGTGTTGTCCGTACGGACCAGTATGTGCTTGCCTCATAGCAGCGTTTTGAAGCGGCCCAGCGCAAAACGTACTGTAACCAACTTGAGGCAATTGATGTGCCAATGCAGACAGGGGCCCGTCCACAACCCCGAAGTTGCATGCCCGTTGTACGTGGCACCTCAGCCTGTGGTGGAAGCATCCGTGAACACAACGGCATGCCTGGACACCTGTACTAGGGGAACTCCTGCCCGTAGAAATGCAGGGTCCGACCACGGGCTGAAAGCTTGGCAACAGGCCGGAGTGATCGTCACTCGGTGCGTGCCGTGTTGCCATGCCCATCTTGGGACTCGGCCGTGAAGCCAGTGCTGAAACGGCCTCATATGAAGCAGTCCAAGTGACGTTACTGTGGCTGCAGATGCCATATGCCCCAAGAGCCTCTGAAATTGTTTCAGTGGGGCCGCTGTCCTGCGCTTGAAAAAATTCAAGCAGTTCAGTATTGACCGAATACGTTCCTCTGTGAGGCGTGCTGTCAGGTTGACAGAGTCCAACTCCATACCAAGAAAAGAGATCCTCTGCACTGGAGAGCGTTTGCTCTTTTCCCAGTTGACCCGAAGTCCCAACTGGCTGAGGTGACTGAGCACCATGTCCCTGTGCTCGCACAACTGATCCCGCGACTGAGCCAGAATGACCCAGTCGTCGAGATAGTTGAGAATGCGAATGCCGTGTTCTCTCTGGGAACAAGGGCCACCTCCGCCACCTTCGTAAAGACGCAGGGCGACAGGGACAGCCCGAAGGGAAGGACTTTGTACTGATATGCCTGCCCCTCGAACGCGAAGCGGAGAAACAACCTGTGCTGAGGGAGGATCGAGACATGAAAGTACGCGTCCTTCAGGTCAATTACTGCAAACCAATCTTGGGGACCGATGCATTCGAAAATATGTTTCTGCGTCAACATTTTGAACAGCAGCTTGTGAAGGGCCCGATTCAAAACTCGCAGGTCCAAGATTGGTCGTAACCCATCGCCTTTCTTGGGTACAATGAAGTATGGGCTGTAAAACCCTGACCTCATATCGGCTGGAGGGACCAGCTCTATCGCGTTCTTCGCCACCAGGACTGCGATTTCTTCCCAGGCATAGCGTGACGCAATGTCATCCGCGCCCTCTTGGGACCCAGAGATGGTGGAAACTGCTCTTTCTTTCATGGTTTGGGTACCTTTTCAGTCAGCGGCAGAACAAAAATAAAAGGAAACAAAAGATTCTCCACCCGGCCCTCCTCCGGGGGAGGGAGTGGTGCGGTCACCATCTCCCGAAGAGCTGTACCTTGTCCCTGTTGCCTGTCTCAGGGCCGCTTGCACTTCTGCTTACTGCCTGGTTTGGCGGGGGCCTGGACAGGCAGCGCCGCACTCCTGCGGCCAGCTCCCCGCTGTGGCCTCGGTGGACGCTGCTGCTGAGGCTGAGCAGGGGCGAAGAATGCCACGGGGGGCGCCCTCTGCGATGAGCAGGCGGAGCAGCTGCAGCCGGCAGCGAGATGAAGGCAGCACCTGGCCACCGGGGAAGGATATGTTTAATTGCCTCCGTCTGCTTCTGGGCAGCCGAGAACTGTTGGGCAAAGCTCTCGACTGCATCGCCGAAAAGGCCGGCCTGGGAGATAGGGGAGTCGAGAAAACGATATTTGTCGGTCTCCCGCATATCTGCCAGGTTCAGCCAGAGATGGCGTTCCTAGACCACCAACGTGGCCATCGTCTGACTGAGGGAGCGCGCAGTGACTTTCATCGCTCTCAGGGCGAGGTCCGTCGCTGTGCGCAGCTCCTGCATGAGCCCTGGGTCAGAACTACCCTCGTGCAACTCCTTTAATGCCTTGGCCTGATATACCTGCAGGAGTGCCATGGCGTGCAGGACGGAGGCAGCCTGTCCAGCGGCACCGTAAGCCTTGGCCGTAAGCATGGACGAGAACTTACAGGCCCTGGATGAGAGACGAGGGTTACCCCTCCAGGTGGAAGCGCTCCTCGGACACAATTGCATCGCAACCGCGTTCTCCACTGGGGGGATTGCCTCATAACCCTTAGCTGCCCCACCATTGAGGGTAGTGAGGAAGGAGGAGGTACCAGACCGGTTTGGGGCAGAAAAAGGTGCCTTCTGCGACCTGGTTACCTCTTCATGCACTTCCGGGAAGAAAGGCACCGGGGCGGGGGGCTGAGAACCAGCCCGGGCCGCCCCGAGATACCAATCATCTAACCTCGACGGCTCGGTACACGGTGGCTCTCTCCACTCGAGCCCGACCACCTTGGCAGCCCGGGAAAGCATAGCCGTTAATTCAGGATCAGGCTCGGACAACGCTACTCTCCCCAAAGGGGGCAATGCAGCCGAGTCCTCATCCCCAGACTCCAGCTCACCCTCCGATGCCACAATCGACATCTGGTCATCCGGAGGCGCCCCGAATGAAATGGTCAGACCCGCATACGAGGAACCGGCGCGCTCACCCGGAAGCTCCACAGCTTGCGGCGTATTAGAGGAGTGGGGGGCCCACGGAGATTCACTCAGCGGATTTGCCCCCACTGTAACCCTCAGGCTACCCTGTCTATTCACCGAAGTAGCCCTCTTCTGCTGGACAGAAGAGAGACTAGATCGGGGCATAGGTAAGGGGACTCCACCTTTTTTGATGTACTGGAGTCTCGGCCGCAACGCCGCGATGGCCATGCCGCTACAGTGACGGCATGACTCATCCACGAAGGCTGCCTCAGCGTGCTCAACACCCAGACACGTGATGCAGTGATCGTGACTGTCATCCGGCACCAGGTAACAATCGCATCCAGAAACACACGGGTGGAATGAAATCTTTAAAAAGACGTACAGTCGTCTTTACAAAGACGCACCCGTGTCTTGCTCTTTTAGGGAAATTAGCTCTTTCAGATGTGCTGAAGCGCACAGGGGAACCAACGCTGCAGCGCTGTCACACCAACATGAGTGCTGAAGAAGCCTCTTCCCCAGAGCGCTCATTGACTCGTCAGAAAATCCCTCTCAGACGAAATGCAGAGCAGAACGATAGAACCGCTCGGCTCCGAAGCGAAAAGCTGAGTATGCGTTGCACCTGCTCCCTACTTATGCTCGTGCTGTGACGAGCAGCAGCTGGATGCAATTATTGCATGCCAATGTGAATTGGCTCATTTAGTTTACACTCAAAGTAGACTGGTCTCTTGAAGCGAGATCCCATTCGTTCGGTCACCAACATGACTTGAGTGACCGACTGAAGGGGAACCACGGTTTCATCAAGCCATGTACCGTTTAATAGAAAGCCGCTTTTCCCTCAAGCGGTCCATCAACATGAAGAGGTGTGTTCAGAGCCATCTTGTCAGAGCCTCCATTTACCACACCTCCAGTGATCAATACTCTGTCCGTAGATTTATTTTGTAAGAACTCTCAAAAGGATAGTAACCAGCCTCAGTGGATCGAGAAAATGGAGCGAGTAATTTGGTGAGCTTTGATTGTTGAGGCTACATGGCGTTTTTGATTACCTGTGAATGGGTTCTCAGATGAGTTCAGGATTGTTAAATGGCCGTGTATAAACAGATCAATAGGCTGTCATGTCAATCAGCAGACTTTCATTTAGAATTAGTCTCAAGAACTAATTCTTGCCGCTAACTTTGACAGGCTCATTCTGAGAAAGTGTTTGAGCGCTAAGTCCCGTACAGGTCACGTATTTTAAAAAAATTTCATTGCTGTCTTTGAAGTGATTTGTGCATTTTATAGAAGAATGTGGTGACACACTGACACATTTTAAATGCTAGAAAAAGCGCTGCATTTAAGATTGAAGAGGAAAGCTCTTTTCCCCATGCTATCAAATGCTTATATTTTTGGTTGCATACATGAAAGCACTTCACCTGAATAAAAAGTCCCTCTCACCTCATTTAGGAGTTTATCCTCATTTAATGAAACAAAGCTATAGCTAAGTGCTCTGCACTGGGTCAATTTAGATGATCTTTTGAACTATACATTTCATAAAGCATCATTAAAGATTCATTACACTGCCTCTGCAAACAGAAGACAGTATTAATGCTCATTTTGATCTAATGTGACAATGTATTATGAACCATAGCATAATGCATAGTACATTTATTTCATGCATAAAGGTTTCTTTTCAACTGCACTAGAGATTACTTTCTGACAAGAGCTACTCAAAATGCACTAGAAGGCTGGAGAAATCCCTGGAAAGGGCTTTTTTCTAGAGGCATGTCCACACTGGCTTGTTCTTTATCACGAAATGTCTAGTAGCCCAGCCAGAGAATCTAGTGTGGATTGACCTTTCAGTACATAATGCAGACACAGTAATAACCACTTGAGTATCTGCTTCAAGCAACTCAGATAGTCTAAATCCCAGAAACCAGGTTGGGAGTGCTCTCAGAATCCTGACCTCATGATGAAAGGACACAGACTTTTGGAGCCCTATTTCATGGGTAATCACATAGAGACAATTTTACATAGGGCCTAAACAATTTCCATTCAAGTAACCTGCATTTCAGATAGTTTATTTAAAAAGTATATATTAAAAATCGGGGCAAAAATTGGTGCAGGTATTTCCAACCATTTTTCCCTAAAAAAAAATAAAAATAAAAAAAAATAAAATAAATAATAAGTGTCATCTTTGTGTGCACAAAAACGGTCATTCATTTTGGAACAAAACAAGTGATTGTATTTATGGGTGAGTCACTGAATCATTAATTCAACTGGTTAATTCAAAAATGCTTAATTCGAGAAATGTCTTTATCAACCGAATTGCTGAATGAATAATTCAGTGACTCATTCATAACACTATATTCATTCAAGGACAAAACACCACTACTGTTTGGAAGTACTGTATATGTAAGTTACTGAATATTACCATTATGTGAAAAGAAGTGTTCTTTAAAAACATTATCGCAATGAGACAAAGTGTGCTATGGCTTTGTATCAATAAGCCTGGTAATAAGCCCTTAAATATTCATATATATATATATATATATATATATATATATATATATATATATATATATATATATAAATCATATAAAACACAACTGGAAAAATATCTGCGGGAAAAAAAAATAAATAAATAAAAATAATATATATATATATATATATATATATATATATATATATATATATATATATATATATATATATATATATTCATTCCAGTGAAAAAAATAAAGTAAAACAGAAGTGCAAATCTGAGTAGAGAATTTCTTTTCTTTTCAGGAGTGCATGAGACCAGTTAGACTATTTTTTCCCCCATTTTCATTTATAAGCAGCTATTTTTTTCCTGTCTTGTTAGCGACGGTAAAAGACCACGCTAAAGGGCAAAAGCGTTGAAACACCATAGGTGCTGACAAGATAAATGTTTCATGTTCTCAATTAAAAGAACACACAATTGTTTGTTCACATGTGGTGAAGAAAACCATTTATCTTTCACAGCCAATTTTGGTCACATGCCAGAAACAGGCATGTAAGATACATTTTGGATCTTGGTTGAAGTCATCGGACTGAAATCTGTCAGTCAAGGTCATTTTTCACTTAGGCTGGTGGAGTAATTGCAGGTAGCAGATTGACTTTGTCATCATTTTTTTGTGTGTGCGTTTCCATTCTGAAACAACTTATTCATGCTGCTCACCATCCCAGGGGTGTAGCTTATTTGAATATAAAGTAGATAACATTCTGTCTTTAAAATCTCTCCATCTGAAATAGCAAGCTTAAGCCCAATATTTTGTGGCACTTTTCTGCAGAAAAAAAGAATAATGTTAATCTAACTCTTACAAATCTTACATCAGTATTTGAAAGCATGTGGCTCTGTATGCTGTATTTCTTGATGATTTGGTTTTCCTTCCTTTTCTATTCTCCATCATAAAACCAGAACAGGTCATTTCTATTCCTCCAACAATTATCACATCTTTACTCACACCAAAGCATTTAATTCCTCCTCATAAGAAATAAACCTAATCTCTCTTTTACATGGCTCTTAGCTCGCATTCAGTGCATTAGCTAGCTATCAGCTGACCCTATAAAGCCTTACATTGACTAACACATGATAAATGAAAACAATCAGTCAAACAATCACACCTAAAACATCTCGCGTTTAGATGTTAACTCAGAGATCATAGATTTGGCTGATCTTGTTTGGAAGAGGGAATTTCAGGCTTGAGAAACAGTGGACTAATTCAAATGGTCGGCAAGCTAATGCTCTCAAAGATCAATGGATCTAAGAAGCAATTACACTAATGCAGCACATTGGAAGCTGAAATCCCCTGCTACCTGTGCATGACAGCTCTGATCTAGAATCTTCTGTTTGTTCTCCTAGATTTGATGATGTAAATCAATATTTAACTGTCCATTATACTGCATAATCAAAATATGATGTTAAGATTC
The DNA here is from genome assembly GCA_039654775.1 of Spinibarbus caldwelli. Lineage (NCBI taxonomy): Eukaryota > Metazoa > Chordata > Actinopteri > Cypriniformes > Cyprinidae > Spinibarbus > Spinibarbus caldwelli. The sequence goes on from CM077243.1 coordinate 10,398,454, forward strand.
ATTTTTGTTTAATGTGTACCTGTAACATACTGGAAAATCTAGCTTCAGATGGTAAACTGTGTTGGTAGAAGGTTTCTAGCTAGTCTAAGGCGATCATTTGCTGATCCATCTTGGTCATACTATGTAAAGGTGGTCAAACTGTTTTTTTGGAACATGGCTATAGAGTGACGTGGAGTAGCTAGAACCCAGCTACTATATTATAAAATGCAGCTAACACAGCCATTGTATTATCCCTCTATTGACGTTACTTTTTATTTGCAGATGTGCCAGTTTCTCTCAAACTCATCAGGATGGACTGAAAAAAAAACAAAAAAAAAACACCTTACACTTTGTCATGTAATGCATAATGAAAAACTGTGGTGTGTATAGCTTATGTGTGTGTGTGTTTGTGTCTGGGGTGAATGTAAGGGTGAAATTGCTTTATCCACTATTGAATGAGTGTAGGTTTTACTCACAGATTGTGCTGCCTCTGAGACACATTTCTAATGACTAATTTAAAGGGTTTGTGGTTTTGAAATGGGGGTTGGAAATGTTAATTTGGTAATATTGATCAGAGGTAAAAAGAAAGACTTAGAGAAAAACAGAGTGAGAGAGAAGCCAAGATTTTTACAGATGCTAGCGAAGTCAACACTGAAACCTTTCTCACAGTCTCTTTATGCACAGTTTCCCTTAATGAAACATAAGTATTGGCTATTTGGAGATGTATATAGATGTCTGAGATATGATTCCTTATCTAAAAAGACAAATTGGAAATAGGGTGATTGTTGTATTCAGCAAGAACTTTAGACAGATTAAATGTTTCATGAAATTGCTTTGAAATGTCAGTCCTCTTTCATCGGTTGATGTATTTCCTGTTGAAACAAGAGGTTCATGCACATAAAAATACATAAATAGCTATCTATCTATCTATCTATCTATCTATCTTATCTTATAATTAGATATTCTAATATATTATATATAAGTTACGTTCAGAATTATTAGCCCCCTTGGTAAACAGCAGTAAAGAAGGCTGTGAAAATACATCTGTATTGTTTATCCTTATGATCTCATTAAAACAAAATCACAAAAATCTACCTTTTCATCAAAGTAAAACAACTGAAAAGGGGGGAAAAAATCACATTATGAAATAAAAGTTTTTCTCCAATACACGTTGGCCACACTTATTATAGGAGAAGACTCAGAGTTGTTAACCTGACAAATGGAGGATGCAAAAATTACTTTTTTGAATATAAAAAAATTGCATTTGACGTTGGTTAATCAACGGTTACGTTCACTCTCAAGTATTAAACACAAACTGTTTGGACTAAATGTCATATTACACTTACAGGCCCATCAATTCAAATGAAATTTTCAGCACAGTTTTCTTTTTTTTTTTTTTCTCCGGGCTTGTCACCTCTATTGCACAATTAAGGCCCACATAGAATGAAATCTGAGATTCTATCTCTTTTCTCTGTTTATTTATTCATTGTGAGCGGGCGGTGGTAAATCGTCTCGAGAGGCAGTGGGCGGACACGCAACCTGGCTTTATGTAAGATTATCTTTGCTATTACCAAGCACGACAGTTTCAAATAGATCAATATGACAGGGATTTCTGAGGAGGAAGACATCCCAGGCCGAAAGAAAATTAGGATTTCACTTTGGATATATTTCTTGGAACGTAGTTCGTATGACCCTCAGTAGATTATCTCTAATAGTCATGCATAGGTTTCTCTCGGACTGCCAAACAGCATATCTGTCATGTTCAGACTATCATTACACTGTCTGCCTCGATATTTTCACTCACAATAAGTATCATGTTTACCAACTCTGCCTGTTTTCTATCAATAACTTCAATATATGCTTAGGATATTATCTTGTGTATTGCAAGGAGAATCGCTGTTTACTTCCCAAGCTGAGAGATGAATCTGTAGCTGATGCACTATGCTAATCTGCATTCTCTTGGAAAGCTTGCCTCCATTTACCTGTCATATTTTGCCATAATGGTGAGACGTGATCAAAACCCTAGATGCTGGCAACAACCCACACAGAAAGAAAGGCTGAGCAGAGCACTTTTTTTAAAGGCAAGGCTCTTTAAATCAGCCGTGCAAGCCTGCTCCGAGTCCTTAAAGTCAGCCCAGAGCCATGAAAGCAGCGAATCAGAGGCGTCGTGTCCCAGGGGCCCCGTATAAAGATGCTAAGCTAACTAAACAGGATCTGGGAGCCACTGAAAAAATACATAAAGCCCAAGAAAACACTAATGCCTGACACACAACACACAATCCAAACTCTCCATATTGCAAGTTGTTACTGGGCCTGTATTCATACAAAGAAGCTGCTTTTGTATCATTCAGAGTTTAGAAAAAATCTGAATTTAAGAATGAGCTCCTTTCCAGTTAATAAATTGAACTGAGTTTGAATTTAAATTGGAATTTAGTAGATGAATTGGAATGATGGAAAGTGGAATTTATTGAACTGCATTAAAAAAATTCAACAGTCACAAAGAAATTTCCTTTGTCCAAATTGTCCATCAAAACATGAATTAGTTAAATCATTAGTTAATTAAATAATTCACTTTGACTAATTGTGCAATTCTCAACTTACTAGACAAATTTCTCTTCACTAAATTACAGTTCACCCAGTAATGAAAATTGGCAGATTTTTGCTTCACGAGATATTAATAGATGGACTACAGTCATGTCAGTTGGATTAGTGTGATGTTTTTATCAGCTATTTGAAGTCTCATTCTGACGGCACCCATTCACTGCAGAGGATCCATTGGTGAGCAAGTAATGTAATGCTGAATTTCTCCAAATCTGTTCCGATGAAGAAACAAATTCATCCACCTCTTGGATGGCCTGAGGATAAGTACATTTTCAAATTTTCATTTTTGTGTCAACTGTTCCTTTAAATACTGTCAAAATTATCCAAGTGAGCCATCAAGAAATTTTAACTTTGTCATACTGCAAAATGTTTTTAAAATATAAATGAACATAAATGTAAAATATAAATTAATCTAAATTTCTATTAATTATTTACTACAGTTCAAATTCAGGAAATGAATTCTAATTTAAAATGGCATTCTGAAATCAATTATGAATGGCAGCATCAGCCACTAGAGCTTTGTAATTTGACAGTCAAGCACAAAAACAAATACAATGAATATGATGCTCTTTTGTGATGATACACAGTGTGAATAACGGACCTCGATTATCTGAACGACTACAGAGAGCAAATGTAGAATCCAGCAAATGCTGAAGCTCAACAACACTTTTACCCAGGCTAAAGATGGCATAAGCTCTGGAAAATATCAAGACCTAATTAGAGTTAATGGAAAATATGCTTTATTGCCCTGTGCTGATGGAAATGAATAGCGTACCAAACAGCGAGATTATTCAAACTGATTGCATTTCGCTTTCACATTCAGCACAATTTGAATGGCTTAACACAAAAACACACACTGACAGGTGAATGCTTTTACTTATTGTATGTTTATCAGCCATATTCATCATATTGCTTGGCACCGGGCTGCTTAGTCTCGGGAAAACGTCATCTCTCCAAAAGCCATTCTTTTGTGTCTGAGAGAGAGATTGAAGAAATGAACGTCACTTAGAATAGGAGTCAGCACAATTTCACAACACCGACATAATGTGTTTTTTGGCCCCTCCACCTACACACAACGTGCACAGAATTCCAAGCAACTCGATCCATGTTTTCTCCCTTTAACCGACTAGGTTGATACTTGGGATATTAGCCTGGTTATGGAAATATGATCAGGTTAAGTTAAGGAACTATAGTCCAAAAAATACTTCAAAAGAATAGTACTCACCCTCATTGTTTCAAAAATATGACATTCTTTCTTCACTGGAACGCAAAAGGAGCTGTAAAGCAGACATTCATGTGTTATATTCCAAGTATTCAGAACAGGTTTATGTGACAAATGAACATAAACTACTACTGTTTAAAAAAAAATAAAAATTATATTATAGTAACTGTTTTAAAAAACAATAAGGTACTTGGGGGCTGTGTTAAATTGTGAACAGTCAAGGCTGAAGGGGTTTCATTGTTAGATTCACAATATAGGCAAAAAAAAAAATGGTATCTAAATATGCTACATTTTTGCAAAGCGGGACTGTCGCTAGTTTTCTTCTGTGTTTGTCATCTTCTCCCAGAGGATACAGAGTGGTGAAAACAAGCTCTTCAGTTTTATGCTTTCCTAATGTCTGTGCTGAAGGAATCCAAACTTAGTCACTCTACAAGCTCTTTGCAAGGTATCACATTGTTGCCTCGACAAGTGTAAATGCAAATGTATGTTTTGCATTTCATTTTGCCATCTTAATACTTCAAAGAGGCAGATGACTTCTTGTTTGGATAATGAAGTGCATTGCTTTCCTATGCAGTTTTAAAAAGTGAATTAAGTTTCAGCAGTGTTATAGAATGAGTATGATAACCATTTTAACCTGTAAAGCATTCAAGCTCAACATAATGTGCAAGGTGTAAAGAATATCCCACAGTAAACTCTAGAGCTTGTTTTTTTGTTACATACTGTATATTAAATACTGACAGACACACAACTCATCAAAACATACATTATGGATGCACTGCTCCTTTCAGTTCTATTTTTAGATTCTAATGTTTACAGCATGCAGGGAAAAGTACCGACTACAGCATTAGTGCCAATGATTTAAAAACGCGTTATATGAATGTGATAATTGTCTTAACCGAATGATTTTAATGAAATTCCAGTTGTTTATTTTTGAGATGTCAATTTCAGTATTCCTCATGTTGAACCTGCATAACAGTTTTATGGCAAATTGAACCTCTTGTACGGAACACGTTATGCCAATTTTATTTGGCTGTCAGGAGAAAAAGCACAAATTATGCTGTGTATTTCCACTCCGACACACTCCATCACTTGCCTGAGATGGAAAATTAAACAAATAAATGAAATGCTTAACTAATGCCCCCGTGCTTTTCATGTAATTTGTTCAGAAATATTCTCAGAAGCACCATTTGATTTTGCTCATGGCAAACCTACACAAAGTGTCTGAATTATAATAATATTTATTGATAGATTGATTTAGCTTGTTGTTTCACTGAACTATTTGTGATGGAACAGTGGAAACAGAATTAGTTCACCTGATTACATTTGAACATAAAATCTTATTTTATATATGCTAAATATTTACATACAGATCTAAATATGTTATAGCTTACAGCACACCTTTAACCCTATTAGCTTACTCTGTAAATAATCAATTCTTAACCTTTTTTCAGCAGATCTTTTGTACTGTAACTATAATTTCAGTAAAATTATCTTCATCCCATAGCTGACATAATTAAAAATAATGATTTACAATATTGAACAGCCAGTGAGCTCAACTCATAAAATATAGACACATGAGATGATGTTGCATGAAGGTTACCATCCTCAGTTTTAAATGCAGAGCAGAAGTAGCAGATTAATTTGGACGGTGCATTAGAAAAGCCTCGTTTAATGGTGACATTGGGGAAAACTGCATTTCCTTTGATCTGCCTCTAATGTTCATTCATGGCTCTTTCTGCAGTGGTACAATCCGAATGAGAGCAGCTCAGTTAGCGACTGTATCATCAATAACTGTCAAGAATAGCAGCCTCACCCCTCCATCCATCAATAGGCCTGTATGACAGGCAGCTAAAGGACCAACTGAACAATGATGACCAAATCCAGAGCGAAGCACTTACCTTGTATTGGCTCTCCATCCTGCATGCACTTACCTAAGTGGATAAGAGGAGGGAATAAACAGAGCAGTATAGTTAAATGAGAATAATCAAATGAATGAAGTCTACTCAGGAAAATGGGATCTTGCGCTTCCCACTAGTACTAAAAAAAACATGTTCGTTTGAAAAGTTAAACCATTTTTGATGAAAAATAGATTTGATATTCATCTAAAGTTCACCCGAAAATTATTATTTTCTATTTCATGTCAATCCAAATCCATAAACTGTTGTGCTGTAGAAAACTTCTTTCTGTACTTTTCCCTTCAAAGATGGTTCAAAGCATCAGTAAAGCTCAAAAAGGACAAAAATCACTATAAACGTAGTCCATTTGAGTTTTGTGAAATGAAATCAAATAACAGTTTTCACTGATAAACTGCAAACTTGTAACTCATGAACTGAATCACTGAGTTGAACTCATGAATCGAATAGTTCTTGAGTTCAACTCACTTACTCAGTGATTCGGTCACAACTATTTTAGTTAGAAGCTCAATGGAAGAGAAGATTATAAGTGAATAATGGTCACTATTCACATTTGCCATCACTTCCTCAGCCACTGTATTAGCAACACTCATGCAGTTTTATGTAATTTAATGACAAGGGAAGAAAACACAAAGCATAGCGTTATAATTGTACGTCAAAAAATAAATAAATATATAAATATATGTATATGTATATATACATATATATAAAGCTTTACAAAGTTAATAACAGTAGAAATGCTTAATAAAACTTGGGATATGGTGCACAATGCATATGGACTACTTTTATGATGCCTTTTTAAAATTTTTTTGGAACTTGACAGATAGGGTCACTATAAACTGTCATTATATTGAAAAGAGAGTGTGAAGATGACATGAGGGTGAGTAAATAACGAAGGAATTGTTTTAAGATGTATTTCAGAAGGCAACAACCAGCTGAAATTCATACAGTTGTGTGCGAGCATATAGTTTTTACATTGCATTAGTCTGGATGTCTTTGTTAAAGCTGCACAATGTCACAGCCTGTCAGAGAGATGAATATCACAACGCGTCTAAATGAGTCAGGCAGACAGAAAGCAGCACCACCACACAAAACATGTACACACACAAACACACTTATTCTCTGACGCTGATCACTTACTATGAACGGCGCTCAAACATTCGCTGAAACTGTGGCAGCCCATTTCATTATTTAATACTACCTCAAGGCTTCGTTCCCCCTCTGTCTCTCTTCGCCTGTTGGAGACAAAGACAGGAACAGGAAAGCGGATCCCAAAACCCAACCTTCAGTCAGACCACAAACTGCGGCTTCGCAAATGAAAGGGAGCACACTTAGCAGGAGACTTCTGTGGAATTAAAACCAATCCATACTTTGTAAAATATCAATTATTAAATGAGCACTCTGAAACTTATTAGCATACGCTGTTTATGTTTCTTTTTGATTCTCAAAAGAGGGCTGACTTCTTCAATATTTCATGCTGAGAGCAAGTCCCTCTGACGACACATTGCCGCATGATGGGAATCAAAGGAAGTTGCTCTGGTTGAAACTGGGATGGACCTTCATCCAAACTGTGACGGCAGCGCTGTGCAATTTCATTTGTACAGAAGAACAGAAAACATCTGTCTGTCAAGGCAAAACAAGTCCATATAATGCTTTTTATGCGCTGTAGCTTGAATCTTATCAAGAGCTAAAAACATTTTTTTCTGGGCTGACCTATTTACTTCTGAGGAGAATCAAAGTCTACAGCACTGTATGTGTGTAGTATTCAGACACCAAACCCTTAGATGACCCTTTTTCTTGTGAAAAGCACAGTTCATTAAACTAGCTGAGCGTAAAATTATATATTTTATTGTTTTTTTTCATTGTACAATTCAAATAATGAAAGAGCAGGTTAAGCTGCTTCTTTTATACCGGAGCCATTATCTATTCAAAGATGCTTTCAAATTCTGAACTGTTTCTTTTTATTATTTATTTTAAAAGCTTTATTGAAACTATTCAGATTGACACTGAATATTGTGTAATTGTGCAGTGGAGAATTAATGTTTTCCTCATTTTGAATGTTAGCTAAAAGATTAGCTCTGGAAATATAATAACTACAATTTAAAATTAGTTGAGAGTGACATTTGCTGAAGGTGGAAATTGCTAAACAGATTTTTATGCTTGTGGCAGAAGTTCACAGGTTCACTCAATATTGCATTTTCGTCTCATATATTAAAATTTTTGAAATAAAATAAAACAATTAAATATACTCTTATATGGAATGTAAAATTCCATTCAACTTAATTTTAAATACACAAATTACAACAATTTTAGATGTGCTGAAAAATTTCATATGCAAAATTCAAATAAAACACATTAAATAATTTATCAGTTTTATGGCAGTAGGTTTCTTGCACCAAACAGTAATAATTTAGTTTTTCACTTCCTCTCTGAATTAAACAGGTTTTATGCCACAGTACTAGACCTCTATGTAAATGACCTGTTATCACTAGCTAACCTTTTGCCTTGTGGAATGAGTCACAATGCTTACAGGTTTCGGGTCTAGTCAAGGGATCAGGGTTTGGGGCACAAGCCAAGCAGCTGCCTTTGAGATGAATGAGAATGCTATCGGATAACTTTCTCCAGGTATTTTAGACCTTCTTGGGACCAATACAGTTGCTGCAGCCCCATCCATCAATAACAGCCTCTTGGCAAAGCCTGCATTACACTCTGACAGGTTCACAAAACATCTGAAATGGGCCACACAAACTGTGAAGGTTGGATTGAAATGATCAGGGACCTTGGTGAAAATAAAACTTATGAACAGCCAAAAGTCTAATATTGGGATCCTTGCAAACATTACACAGAGCCGCAGGTGCAAACCAACAGTGGTCACCTTAAAGCTCTTGGTCCAGTTGCAACAAACTCCTTAAGTGAATAAAACCTGTAAACTGGTTAGGTTTAGCTTTATTTTAATGGATTTAAAACCTTGGTGATTCTTAGGGTTTGTTTCGATCTAATACAGGACTGAGTTTAAGGTGATCAGGGTTGTTTTAGAATTATTTACTATTATAGTATTTATTAATATTTTGAATAACCTTTTAATTTTACATTTTCAGATTTCATTTTAAGTTTAATGTTTTGGTAATTTTGTTATTTGCTTTTGTCATTTTATTATTATTTTTAAACATTTCTATTTAGCTTTATTTTTCATTTCAGTTTGTCATTTTAGTACTTTCTCAAATTATCATTTAAGGTTTTCATCTAAAATTTATATTTTATTTCAGCTTCATTTCAATAAACAAATACAATTTGTGTGGAACACAAAAGAAAAAAACACTGGGATCCAAGCAATATAACCACAGCATCTCCTGGGTGACTACATCTGTAATACATATACTGTAATAGTAATAATTCCTTACATTTATATAGCGCTTTTCTGGGCACTCAAAGCACTTTACATAGAAGGGGGGAAATCTCCTCAACCACCACCAGTGTGCAGCATCCACCTGGATGATGCGACGGCAACCATATTGCGCCAGAATGCCCACCACACACCAGCTTATTGGTGGAGAGGAGACAGAGTGATGAAGCCAATCAGCAGATATGGGGATGGTTAGGAGGCCATGATGGTCAGAGGCCAGTGGGCGAATTTGGCCAGGATGCCGGGGTTATACCCCTACTCTTTTTCAAAGGACATCCTGGGATTTTTAATGACCACAGAGAGTCAGGACCTCGGTGTAACGTCTCATCTGGTGCTTTTTGACAGTATAGTGTTAGGCTTTCCTGTAGCTCAAATAGTAGAGCATGGCACTAGCAACGCCAAGATCATGGGTTCGATTCCCAGGGAAAGCAAGAGCTGATAAAATGTAAAAAACTGTAACTTGAATGCAATGTAAGTCGCTTTGGATAAAAGCGTCTGCTAAATGCATATGTAATGTAGTGTCCCCATCACTATACTCACTAACACCTCTTCCAACAGCAACCTAATTTTCCCAGGAGGTCTCCCATCCAGGTACTGACCAGGCTTAACCCTGCTTAGCTTCAGTGGGCAACCAGTCTTGGGCTGCAGGGTGATATGGCTGCTAATGAATGATTCTCGATAATCTAAATTTAACTTCACTCTTAAAAAATCTGCAAAAATAATGCACAAAAAATACGAATCTGAAGGAATTTTCCCTATTTATTTTTTTATAGGTATTACAACTGTATTTTGAATTTTTCACTTCATTAAGTTGTGTTTTACAGTTATAAATATCCCTAATCAGAAATGTCCATAATATTAATATTAATGGATAATGTCCCACTAATGAGCTGACAGTACTTTATGTTACTTTGCGGATTTATTTCTTACAGTGTTGGTACACACTTCTGTGAGTAAGACATATGTTCGTTTTTTTAATTAATACCTTAAGAACACGAGTTGGTTTGCAGTCCTTGTGTGTTGATCCTGTCAGCCACTGCAGCTAAATAAATATATTTAATAGCTCCCGAAATCCGTGAGCACTTGCCGGAATGAACCTCAACACACGCATCCACTGCATTACATAAATTACACTTAAGCAGTACGTCTGGTTCATTCAGATATTCAATACGGCACTTCCAGCAACAACACAAGATTTGCAGGATTAGAAACAGTAAGCTGGACGTGAGATCAATACATCAATTCCTCAACCCTTCCCACCTCTGGTTACAAGATTCATTTAATTTCCAAACAATTTGCAGCTATGCGTGCATGATTTTTTTTTTTCTCAAAGAACTTCTTTTCAATTTGCGAACAATTCTCACTTAGCGTCTGAAAAAAGACACGGCGGGATCCGGTGGGAGAGTGTGACAGGAACTATGATGGATGTTGGGTCAATATCTGCAGGGCATTAACGGCTCCCTGAAGGCTTGTGTGCTAGCGGTTAGCAGCACCCATCAGCCTCCATTATACACCCACTAAGGCAGAAGGCATCTCTAAAATGCACCAGAGATGCATTCTTCAGATTTTTGACCCGCAAATGGAGTTCATCTGTAATTTAACAAGGTCTCCTATTAGATTTGGCCACAAAGGTGTTTGAAACCACATTTCATTAGGTGATTTGGAGTTCAGTTTATGGGTTGCATGCTTTTAGCAAAGGGTAATATCTTTATGGGACAAGACTGGTAAATGTCTGCTGTGTTTTTTATAAACAAATAGTTGACAGGTGACTAATATTGTGGATATAAGCCTCCCGTAATTGAGGCCTTTTCATGCATTGGGAGCAGGGCCATGTATCTAATGGCATGATGCGTGGATGTCACGACGCTGTGGGAGTTGGTGAGACAGGCATTATGGAGGTGTATTAAAACGAGCTGTAGGTGATGGAACAGGAAATGCACCATGATGAGAGTACTGAACAGCACAGCACATAACCCACGTAACCCAATGAGCCGTCAGCCATGACCGCCCATTACCCACCCCACGCTACAGGACTTCAGATAGCCAGCCAGGGTGTTGTGTGGTCCACTGGGGACTGAAACAGAAAGAAACTGAGAGAGTGAGGCACAGGGAGAGCAAAAAAGAAAGAAATATTAATTTTAGTAAAAGCAAAACAACATGTTTGAGAAGCTAGAGGGCCGTTCGAACAAGGCCGAGTTTGGAGAACATGGAAAACAGTGATGATGGCTCTGAAACCCTAATGGATCTGCCTACATGGTCAGGTAGATGCACTGAAGTGTCATCTTCTCCCACACTGAATGTGACACTTCACTCTAAAAACAGACCCTGCCTTTCATGGATTTCCAAATGTCTGTTATTTTCTGAGAATGATAGATAAGTAGATATTACAGGAAAGCTAATACAGCTAGAATGAGATACTTTCTCATGTTGTTTACTCAATAAATGCCCAAAAATGGTCAAATGGATGTCCAAGAGTAAGATTTGCCTGCAAACAACAACTTACAAAGAAGGTAGCTGGCCAACTGAAATTAAAGATTCAAAAAAATGTATAATGTGTTCCCACCAGTTAGGTCTTCATCAGGCACATTCATTTATTCAGTAACACTTTAGTATAGGGACCAATTCTCACTATTAACTAGTTGCTTATTATCATGCCGATTATTAAGATATTGGCTATTTATTAGTACTTATAAAGCACATATTCGACCATATTATACATTCCTAATCCTAATACCTAAACCTAAACAACTACCTGTATCTTACTAACTATTAATAAGCAGAAAATTAAGAGTTTATTGAGGCAAAAGTTGTAGTTAATAGTTTGTTAATGGTCCAAAGAGTGACCAATAATTCAGATTCAGTTTATGTGCCTGGTGAAGTCTTAAGAGGTCAAAATAAATATATATATTTTCAATGTGCAAACATCTAGATTCTTTAGTAAATGCACCATATTAAAAATGCACACCTTCTATTTGAATATGGAAATCTACAGAGCTGCTGGAGAATTACATTTCAATTCCATATAAGCTAAAAATGACAACAATGGCATCATAAATTTTGATTATAGCTCAAAACTTGCAAAGAAAATAGTATTTTTTAGACTAAAACCTGCATATTTTAGTGTTAAAAGAACATGTCTCTATCAATCAAAAGCTGTAACTTCAAATGAAAGGTGATATTTCCAGTCCAGCAACTGCAAGTTCAAAACTGTCAGTGGGAAATGCTACAATTCATATATTTATGTCATGAAGCCTATATACTTCTCCCTCATATTCTTGTCTCTGCTTTAAAAAATGACTTTTTAAGGTGTGAGAGAGCATATCAAGAATTAGTGTCAGCTTCACCAAGGTACCAAAATGAAAACAACTTCATCTTAATCACTCCCAACTGCAAATCATTATGGAGAGCGACTCTCTCTATCAGTCTAATTGACACACATTTGTCTACATTTCTGTGTCAGAGGACTCAAGACTGGTACACTTCACACTGTGAAGGATAATGTTCATCAGGAAAAAACCTTTCACCTGTAGTCCAGCCCAGTTTGGGTGAAAGCCAAGCCTATGCAACATTTGCTGAATGCGAAGAAATAGAGCAAGTTTGTGCATCACACGGGGGACAAAACTAAGCATTTTGGACATATAAACTCAAAATGGTTGAGTAAACGACTGATTGTCAGCACTGGGAAAATGAAGACTCGAGTGGAAAAAATGACTAGACATGTCCTCATTCATTATAACTGATTATGGCTCTCTTATTTTAAATGCTTTCAGCAAAAGCATTTCTCACAGCAGTATCTCTATAACAGCAGAGTGAAGGTCACATATGTGACCCTGGACCACAAAACCAGTCTTGTGTCAATTTTTCAAAACTGAGATTAATACATCATCTGAAATCTGAATAAATAAGCTTTCCAGGGGCCACTTGTGCTTTTAGGGGGCACAATTTTTAAATTCATCTTAACCTACTTTAAGTATTATTAATTCAGTCATTTTTCACCATGTAAAATAAGTAGTAAGTAATCTATAACAATTTCAACTAAATTAAACATTTCATCATGTTTCATTTATTTAACAAATAATTTTGTATTGTAGTGTCAGGGGCATCATGCACTCATTATTTTTGAGGGGGCACGAGTTGGGGGGGGGGGGGGGGCTCTCATGCTTGTCATGTGACACACAGCAGCCACAATACCACTGTATAACTGATATAGGCTTATGTCCCTACTAAACAAAAAACAAAAAAACAAAAAAAAAAACAATAAAATAAAACCATCACAGAAAATTTTAACGGTTTACACTACAAATACCATGACAAACCATCAACATTTAACCATTAAAAAATGGTTTTCTGCATGTTTTAGGACATATTCCATTAGGATTTATTGGTTTTAAAACGCCACCAATAGAAGGCAACAAATTACCAGTAGAGACCCACAGGGTCCATTACAGTTTCCAGTAAAACCAATATAAGTCCCATTATAACAGTAAAACCATTACTAATTTTGTAATGGTGTCTATTGTTTTTTTTTCAGCAGGGGTTTTATTTATTTATTTTATTTTTTTATTCGATATATCCCTAAAATATATAATGAAATATCTCGATTCTCAAATTTGTGTAAGTAAATGCATTTTGCACCTTTATAGATTGTTATATGGTCTATAATGGGCGATGGGCAAAGTAGCCTAATACTGTAATCTATTAACTACACATAAAAGCCCGTCTTTTTACTTAAGTACCAGATATGGGTGTCATGCCATAAAATACATTTAATATGACTGACTTTGTATTTAATGTGAATTTAATAAAAACATTGTAAGTTAATTAGCCTATAACATTTTCAGTGTACAAGAAGAGAGCTGTGACGAAGCACCAGAAGTGGTGGATCCATCAGCAGCTTTATTAAACAACGTAGTCAAAACAGGCAATGTGCATACACCAGCAGACAGTACAGAGGAGGCAAGCAAAGATCAGGGCAGGCGGCAGATATCAGAGTCCAGTATAAATAATCCAAAGTCGAGGCAGGCAGCAGAGAATCAAAAAAAACAGGTAAACCATCCAAAAACACAACCAGAAAACAAACACGGGAAATACGCTCAGAAATGATGGCCGAGGCAAATCAAGACTTCGCAAAGAGTTCAGGCCAGAGTTCGGTATAAATAGGGGAGGTAATGATCAGTGGGAGTGGCCCAGCGACAGGTGTGAGCACTCTGTCCCAGGTATGAGGCGAATGGCCGGTTAAAATTCCGGCGAGGGTTCTCTCTGATGGCGGGGAGGCGGCGAACCGGGAGCCTCCATCGTAACAAGAGCAAAGAAAGTTTACAATATCAAAGAACATTTTCACTTCAGTCCAGCGAGTTCAAGCACTCTCAAAAACTGTCATAATAATCTCTAAAGCTGTTTACACTGTGAAATTAATATCTTACTTACATTCGTACTTCTTCGCTTTGTTGTTTCTGATGAGAGAATTAGAATTCAGTCAGCCAGCGCGCGGGGTGATAAAACAGCATGTTTCAGCGATGACTCATCTGAACGCTTCTGATTGGTCCTTGCATTCATGAGCTCAACAGAATCGTATGTGATTGGTTAAAATGCGCAGTGCTTTAAAAACGTGCGTACCTCTGGCTCTGTGCCAGCCAGCGAGCGCAGATTTGAATTTAGCAGCTGGTGATTTTTTTCTTTTTATATACATATAGTTTACAGGACAAACTGCGCATTTCACACAAAATTGTTTGCTGTAATATGATTACAAATTTAGGGGGGCCAAAGGGGAGGCCAAGCTTGTTGACAGAGCGGCACTGGTTAAGAACTGAAGTTCTTAGCAATGCATATTACTAATCAAAAATTAAGTTTTGATATATTTAAGATAAGAAATTTACAAAATATCTTCATGGAACACGATCTTTACTTAATATCCTAATGATTTTTGGAATAAAAGAAAAATCGATAATTTTGACCCATACAATGTATTTTTGGCTATTGCTACAAATATACCCCAGCGACTTAAGACTGGTTTTGTGGTCCAGGGTCACATATGCAATATAATGCAATGCTGGGATCCAAAAGCATTTTAGGGAAAAATTGCAATCCAAGTGACTAAGTATATATTAAATTATTCATGTAATTTAATATTATTCCTTTTTTTGTTTCTTTCCCGTTTCGTCCTCTTCCCTCTGGTAGTGGCCAGGGGTTTTGCTGTGGTAATTGCAGAGCTTCAGAAACATGCAGATGAACCTCTGAAGTGAGGAAGGAAATGAAAGAGGAAGAGGAAGAGGGGGATGGACTCATAATTAGCTGCTCACCTCCCTGCCTCTCTGCAGGCATTTCCCAGGAGGACGCCTTCCCTAACTCTCTCGCTATATGGCACGACACCATTATATTCACTTTAGCATTAGGTGGATGGTTCTCACCGCCACCGGTGGCCAACACTTTGGGAGACCTGGAGGAGACACTTTGATTTAGAGCACTGGCTGTGCTAGACTCACTGTGGCAGGGAATAAAAGCTGGCTAGACATGAAATAAATACCTATTTTATTTACTTCTGGGCTTTTGCCTCTTTTTATTAGACAGATATAATAGTGGGCCACAAAAATGAAGGGGGAAAAGGATTACTAATATCATTATTAAGCATGCATTCCTAATTGTCAAATGTTTATTTGAACATTTTATTTTATTAATTGATTTAGATTTATCTAATAATTAGTTATCAAAATATTGTTTAATAAACATAACCAATATTGTTTAAAAATGATATTTACAACGCTAATTGTCGATCATCTTGCTCAATAGGTCTAATTCTTGTTTTTGCAGATAACAGAAATCTAAAGGCATTTGTGTGTGAAATATGGTACAGCAATATATTTTCTGAATGGCTGAAAAAAAAAGACAAGTGAACAGCAAACTGGGAACAGTTTTTCAGAGGTTATAACATACTGAAGGGAAAAGGAAACTAATTTCAACTGGATGACATTCATTTCCTTTGAGGTGCTATAGTGAGAATATAAAAATAATTGTTTTTTAATGTAACATTCTGCACTGCAAAAGGTTGTCAGTAGCATATTTTGGTATATAATGCACAGCATTCAGGTTTTCAGCATAATGTCTTATATGATGCTTCTCATATAAATACACTTCTCACAAGAATAGTAGGTTGTTTATTCAACTTCAATGTACAAAGGGTTGATCCAAAGTTCAACCTTAAACTATGAAAATCCATGCTGAAAAAAGAATTACAACGTTAAATTAGATGTTTTTAGTGATTATAAAATTAAAGAATGAAATAAAAATAAACTATTCCCAATATGTACTGTAAAAATTTATATAATTATAACAATAAATATATTTTTCCCATTATAGTCCACAGAGCTTTTTTGGATTAAAAAATATGTATATACAGTGGGTACGGAAAGTATTCAGACCCCCTTAAATTTTTCACTCTTTGTTATATTGCAGCCATTTGCTAAAATCATTTAAGTTCATTTTTTTTCCTCATTAATGTACACACAGCACCCCATATTGTCAGAAAAACACAGAATTGTTCACATTTTTGCAGATTTATTAAAAAAGAAAAACTGAAATATCACATGGTCCTAAGTATTCAGACCCTTTGCTGTGACACTCATATGCTTAACTCAGGAGCTGTCCATTTCTTATGATCATCCTTGAGATGGTTCTACACCTTCATTTGAGTCCAGCTGTGTTTGATTATACTGATTGGAATTGATTAGGAAAGCCACACACCTGTCTATATAAGACCTTACAGCTCACAGTGCATGTCAGAGCAAATGAGAATCATGAGGTCAAAGGAACTGCCTGAAGAGATCAGAGACAGAATTGTGGCAAGGCACAGATCTGGCCAAGGTTACAAAAAATTTCTGCTGCACTTAAGGTTCCTAAGAGCACAGTGGCCTCCATAATCCTTAAATGGAAGACGTTTGGGACGACCAGAACCCTTCCTAGAGCTGGCCGTCTGGCCAAACTGAGCTATCGGGGGAGAAGAGCCTTGGTGAGAGAGGTAAAGAAGAACCCAAAGATCACTGTGGCTGAGCTCCAGAGATGCAGTCGGGAGATGGGAGAAAGTTGTAGAAAGTCAACCATCACTGCAGCCCTCCACCAGTCGGGGCTTTATGGCAGAGTGGCCCGACGGAAGCCTCTCCTCAGTGCAAGACACATGAAAGCCTGCATGGAGTTTGCTAAAAAACACCTGAAAGACTCCAAGATGGTGAGAAATAAGATTCTCTGGTCTGATGAGACCAAGATAGAACTTTTTGGCCTTAATTCTAAGCGGTATGTGTGGAGAAAACCAGGCACTGCTCATCATCTGTCCAATACAGTCCCAACAGTGAAGCATGGTGGTGGCAGCATCATGCTGTGGGGGTGTTTTTCAGCTGCAGGGACAGGACGATTGGTTGCAATCGAGGGAAAGATGAATGCGGCCAAGTACAGGGATATCCTGGACGAAAACCTTCTCCAGAGTGCTCAGGACCTCAGACTGGGCCGAAGGTTTACCTTCCAACAAGACAATGACCCTAAGCACACAGCTAAAATAACGAAGGAGTGGCTTCACAACTCCGTGACTGTTCTTGAATGGCCCAGCTGGAGCCCTGACTTAAACTCAATTGAGCATCTCTGGAGAGACCTAAAAATGGCTGTCCACCAACGTTTACCATCCAACCTGACAGAACTGGAAAGGATCTGCAAGGAGGAATGGCAGAGGATCCCCAAATCCAGGTCTGAAAAACTTGTTGCATCTTTCCCAAAAAGACTCATGGCTGTATTAGATCAAAAGGGTGCTTCTACTAAATACTGAGCAAAGGGTCTGAATACTTAGGACCATGTGATATTTCAGTTTTTCCTTTTTAATAAATCTGCAAAAATGTCAACAATTCTGTGTTTTTCTGTCAATATGGGGTGCTGTGTGTACATTGAGGAAAAAAAATGAACAAATGATTTTAGCAAATGGCTGCAATATAACAAAGAGTGAAAAATTTAAGGGTGTCTGAATACTTTCCGTACCCACTGTATATTGTGCCCATATTTGAAGAAACACCATTATTTAAGCTGGAAAAAGAAAATATGTGGCTAATATATCTGCCAAATTAATATCTAAGAAGAACTACTCACAGGTGGCTGAAATTCTCAGTCCTGACTGTAAAAACCGGATTATGTGTCTTTAATCCAAGTCCTAATAGGAATACTTTAAAGAGGTTTTTGCATTTTACATTCCTTAGCATCATTTTCAGACCTAGACATGTGTGAGCCATTCAGCACCACTATAATTTCTGATCTGCCACCATTTCTTCTCGCTGGTGTTGCTGATGCAACAGGCGGATGTGGTGATATTTCTCCTAAACACATCAGCCCAAGACCCAATTTCCCTGAAATGATGGGAGGAAAACCTCACCAGAATGTTTAGCCCTGGGTTAAACCAAAGCCAATGGAGGCTCGCTTTCTCCAGTTCGTTCTTTGTGAGCAAGCCAGTCCTCCTTATCGCTGGGCTAGGGGTAATAGGATTGCCTTTCACACCAAAGGTCTCCTGCAAAAGAACAGGGAAGGAAGGAATCCAAGGCTGGGCACACACTCACGCTCTCTCACAGACGCACAAGAGAGGCCATCACACATGGCGAGCAGTAAAGCAGTGTATTTTTTCAGAGCTTGGCTCAACTACGAAGAGTGACAGGTCACCTCAGCAGAAGCTTAGCTGGGATATCTGAAGGCCAGATATGACAAAATGAAAACTGCGAACAGTGCAGCTGTTTCTGAGGAAAAAAGGATAGTCGGCAGCTATGAGCTCAGAGATTTCCCCTTCTCAGTGATTCTTATTTATTATTTGCTTGTTTCTTTTAGAAAGATAGATGATAGTGTGAATTCCTTAATGTTCTGCCGGAAGCTTCAATGTACTCGAAGGTGAAACATAAAACAGTTTGCTCGGAAATATGGGATTGTGGGAAAATCTCTACCTTGACCAAGATCTCACCCTGCATTCGCAGATTAAATATTGATTTCCCATCATTAGGAAATTGATTCACAATCAGTTTCGCATTGATTGGAGATGTCAGCCTTGAAAGTGATGGAATGAAAATATGCTTTGATGTTACCCTCAACTAGCCTCATTATCATAAATGCAATCTGTTTTACAGGCGCCATGCGTCATCTTGCGTCAAGCGGTCACCTTGAGGAAGGAAACATGGAAAGAGAGGCGGATTAATTGATGAAACTGGCAGAATAAGCAGGTGATGATTGAGCTGACAAGTCCTGTTTTGAAAGGGATAGTTAACCAAAAATAAACCAAATTCTTAAAATAAGAGTACATTGTGATCATGACTGTCCCTGGTCATAAACTACTTACACAGCATGGAAAAAGAGCAGCTTGGACATTCTGTTAAACATCTCTCTTTGTCTTCCACGGACAAAAGAAAGTCATACAGGTTTGGAATATCATGAGAGTGAGTAAATGAATTATTGTTTGGAGTATCCCTTTAAATCTAGAAATATAAGCAGCCTGAGGCATGAAGCAGAGTGACAGAGTTCTCTATTAGGTCTCACTGATAGCTGTCTTGCTCTTTCAAAGTCACAGGGCGGAAAAAACCTGCAGGTTAAACAGATGTGTCTGATAACAGTACCTTATCATGTCCCATCGCTTTCTTTCCAAGGTTGATAACTTCATGTGGAAACCTCGAGGCCAAGTAAGCTGGATGTGATAAACTACGATGATAAATATCTTAAATAAATCAAGTCCTTTGAAATAATGTGGGTCTACAGTTTGTCTAAAAATATAGAGCTCATAAATTTAATCTTCAAATATCTAGAACAACAAAGGAGAATGCGGACTGTAAACAAAAACTCATTTTCATGCATTCAAGTGTGCATTTCAAATGGCGAAGGTTTTTCTGGTTTCTATGGACTATACATTAAATGGTTTCAAAAAACATAAAAAATATATACAGTATTTATCACAAAAATCTTATTTTGTTTTACTGCATGAAACAGCATTTGAACAGAACCAGTTACTCTAAACAGCATCAATGCAACAAAGAAAAGCAATGT
This sequence comes from Spinibarbus caldwelli, assembly GCA_039654775.1. Lineage (NCBI taxonomy): Eukaryota > Metazoa > Chordata > Actinopteri > Cypriniformes > Cyprinidae > Spinibarbus > Spinibarbus caldwelli. The sequence continues at coordinate 10,418,615 of CM077243.1, forward strand.
ATATAACTGACCAAATAGCTAGTGTTAATGTGTACCAGCTTGCACAATATTTAGATAACTTTTAAGTTCAGTCACGAAACGATTAAAAATCATTTTAAAATTAAGTTAGCAGCTTTGCAGTTTTCTCCATCACTGATTTCCGTATGTGTGTGTGCATACTGTACCTCTATTCCTCTCTTCATTCCTCCACATACTCTAATTGATTTCCTGACAGGCAAGGCCCAGATAAGAGCTGGACAGGGATAATGGAGAAAAGCCAAGGCACAAATACTCTCGCTCTCTCCATCCTTCTGCTCCTGGTGCTTATCAGAGACTCTGATCTCAGGAGTCTCGTGACCCATTGTTGAGCATGAATCCCATTCAAGGACTGAATACAGCAGAAACACAAAGCCTGACCCGTTACGAACACTACTGCTGTCCTACCTGTCTCTTGCACTGGACCTGAATGAATGAAAGAGAGAGAGAAACCAATTAATAAATCTGCCCAAGAGGTCTCATGGCAGCTGGAGGCTGCTTTTGTGTAGTTTCCTCAAATATCTGTAGTATCAACAAAATGCACCTGCCCATCATTTGTACCCGCATTTACCCGATGTTCTGAAATTATTTACTCGCTCTCATCTTGTTCCAATCCTGTATGCAGTTATTTATTCCGTTAAACACAAGATAATTTTTTTAAATTAATTAAATTTTTTTTAAATTATATTAAATTATCTTTTTCACCTGCAGTTTCACCTGCTTTATGACTAATACCAATATTGATTTTATTTATACAAATTTTATTACCAATATTAATTTCATTTATACAAATGTGAAATTTCCTAATACCAATATTGATTTTATTTATACAAATTAAGAATGTATTAATTATTAATTATTATTTTTTTATTTGTCCTCTTTCAACAACACATAACTAAATGACAAAAAAATTAAAACAATTTTGTTAAAAAAAAAAAACAATCGTTTTTATATATGGGATATTTAAGACTTTATTATTTTATGTATTTATTTATTCATTCATTCCAGTTTTATTTATTTTATTACATCAAGTTAAACTAAATTAAAATGAAAAATGGTGCCTTGGGAACTAGCTAAGAATGAAAAGTTTTTATGGTTTTAATTTTAAAGTTTCAGTTTTAGTTAACTATAATACCCCTGCTGCTATACTCATTTTCCATATTAAATGTTGACAACACATAACAATAACAAACTTGTCATTAAACAGAAAACACAGCATTTTTAAACATCAAGACCATTGGTTAATGCAAAAATTAAGTTGATTTTTATCTTTTAAAATTTCTAAATGATCAATCACAAATCATGTTAAAATATATATGAAATGCAGGTAGATAAAAAAAATAGCCTATATATTTTATCTGCCTTCAACAGTTGTGTATCATTTACTTTGATATATTACAGTAAAAACATATTGGTAACACCACTGAATGCCAATCTCCTACAATTAAATTCACATCATTTGAACATTTCCTCTGCTTCCTAACTTCTCTGACCTGAGTTCAGGTTTGTATTATGCACACCAGGATGTATTTCCATTAGATTAGGATGTGTTATCCTGGCATTTCATTTCTAAACATGAAATCTTGTGACATCAAAGCCTGCCTCTGCCCTATGAATTCCCTGTACTGAGCCTCACCCTCTTTAATGGCTGAGTGAGAAAACAATCCACTTCGCTGCTGTGCTTTGAACTGGTGAGTTGCTTCCACGCCTTTGATTTACGTGGCGAAGGCGCTGTGAAAGCCCATGGGAGACATGCTCGATTGGGTGGCTTAGTGTGGGTGATCTCATGCATACATACCAATATGCAGGGCCTAATGCATAAAGAAAGGTGAGCACATGGACATAATGTCCACATATGGCAGGACAGACACTCTTACGCTCCAGGACACACAATCCTCTTCATGCTGACAGAGTCTGTCTGTGCCTGCTCATCATCACAGGCCATATAACGCTGCATATTATGAATATATGGATTTGTTCTTTGTCTTAATCTAACTGTCTGTTCAGTGGAAGATCCATATGAGAATAAAATACTGGGTTGAAGAGAAGTGTAGCAACCAGATGCCCTTCTCCCACTATATATTGGAAATACATGTGATTAAGAGTAATCCAACATCTGGTTTTTAAGCAAATCAGGAAGAACTAATGAATGAACTTCACCTAATTAATATTCATAAGCTCAAGAGCTCAAATCCAAATTCAGATTATTCTCAATGTCACAAAATTGTGCAAATCTAATTTGTCTTGGGATAAATAGAGTACACAATCTACCTGATCATGCACTTTAATTATATATATATATATATATATATATATATTATTATTATTATTATTATTTTATTTTATTTTTTTTTTTTACAAATTTGTCACTTCGCTTATGTCATTTCATTATATTCGTATGGGAAAATGTGCTGTCATTATCGCAAAATAAACCCAGACCGGGTGCTCAGGTCTTGTATCACCCTGAAGGGGTTTAATTTGTGATGATGACGGAATGTAATCATTTTGGGATAATGACTGTACATTATCCTGCTTAATACTGGAATACCTGAGAAAAAATGGTCATGAAACATTTTTGAGTGAAATTAAAAGATTATGGCACGATACGATGATGGCTAATAAACTGGCTTTGATGCTGGTCAATTATACAGTTCAATGTCATTTAACAGAAATGTCTGACCACTGAATGATGTGATTTATTGTTTTGAATTTTAGAGAGCAGTTTAAAAATAAATAAATAAATAAAAGAAAAGAAAAGAAAGAAAATAAGAAAAAAAACTAAAAACTTAAGAAACTAAAAGGTGGTATTTTCAAATGTGTGTGTGTGTGTGAGAGAGAGAGAGAGAGAGAGAGAGAGAGAGAGAGAGAATATGAATGTAGGGGATTTAGGCTTTACTATTCTTTTGGGGTCATCTTCATTTATTAACTGGATCTACTATATATTCTTCTCACCTTTGAAAATAAGGTTTTCTAAAGTCGGAGTAAGAAGTAAAGAAAGAAGCAGTTTTTCAATACATCCAAACCATCCAAACTGATTCAATATCATTTAAAATGATTCTGCAGTGCATTATAGACCAACAATGAAAATTTGGCCCCACAAGAATGGAAAAACCTAAAATTCTCTACAGTAGTGGGGACAAGCTAGTGGTTCCAATAAACACTCTAAATAATATCTTAATGAAAATCTAAAAATGCAAAAAGGTTTCTGTGAGGGAAAGATTTAGGGGTTAGGGGATAGAATATTTCATTAGCTCAGAATAAAAACAACAAAAGTCAACAGAAAGAGCCCACAATGAGAGGAAAACAACTGTGTGTGTGGACGTGCTGAAAGCGATGCCTGCTCTGGCTCATCCATCACAGATAAATGGCAGATGGCTGGGACAGGACGTGCGCTAACATCATCACGACGGAAATGCAGTGAGAGCTTTACCTGCTGCTAATCCACTTAGTCAAAGACAAAGCTGTTTTAATCCATCCTTCCCTCCTTCACTCTCTCCCTCTGCTCTATGATGGACAGAGTAAAGCCTCCCAGTAGGACAGAGATGAAGGCAGAAAGAGCTTACTCTGCATATTTCTGTTACTGACACAAGCTTAAACAGATCTCTCTCCCTCCTTCCTACCGATTTTAACAAGCAGCTGCGGAAAGTATTGATTTTAGAGGATTATTAGTTCAGGGTTACACATTGTTGCTTTCTAAGTAGAAAGAAATAATGTTGTATGGTAAAATAAGTTAGCAAAACTAAAAAAATAAGTAAGACTACTATTGAAGACTTGTTGAGATGTGCTCAAGTTCATTTGTGAGCAGGTTATGCAGTTGCATAGTCAGTGACATCATGGTATGTTGGAAAAATTGTGGCAAGACAACAGATAAATATTGCTTATTCATGCTTAGCCTTTGGTTGTCTGTATTATATGAGTTTGTTCGCCCTGAGTTTTTGTTAGGAGCTCCATTAGGAGAAAAGGCTCTTAAAATCAGGGTTTCTGTAAATTGAACCAGGCATTGTTTTTTATTAGACCAATGTCTTCAAGGACTTTATGTTGAAAACAAACATAACATTCAATAAAAAGTGAAGGACATACTTTACTCTGTCATCTGCAGTGTTCACCTCAAAGAAATGATAGCAGATGTAATAAATGATTTCCCGATTGTAAATAAGCTGGTGGCAGGTTAATGCCTCATCCAGCTGTCTCAGGGGGTAAACCTCCTCATGAGCTTAGCCTAGTTTTATACTGACTAATTTTCACAGTTTGTTCAATGTATTAAATGTTTTCTATTTTTCCACTAGGTCACAGAAAAATCATACCATACCCATTATTATGAGGGTTAATATCATATGTGTAAACCACAGTGAAAAAAAATCTCATCTTTTCATTTTCTATATTCTCTGGGTTGTATATCAGTGTTAGGGATGGTAAGAGCACCGGCATAAAAGTTAACAATGAGATGCATTGATTTAAAAAAATATGCATCGGCTACAAGTTGGCATTTGTATTGCGATGCATCATTTCTAACATATTTGCATCGGTAAAACCCTATTTATTTCTATATAATTATTAAATGCACTATACTTTTACAATGATTTGTGACCAATAGTTTATATGTAGATTGATTTCTTCTCTCTAAACTGTTTTTCAAGCGTGTTCTCTCATCACCGCTGCTGCAACGTGAATATGACGCATCACAACACTACGGAGAACAAGGCGTGTCCTGAGAGTCACATAGAATATAAATTAACATGGCTGGCAACTAGCTCCTGCTCAGGACCAGCTTAGGACCAGCACATGACCAGCTTAAACCAGCTCATGACCAGCTAAGGACCAGCTTAAACCAGCTCAAACCAGCAGCCATGCTTCTAAACATACCTAACCAGCATATGCTGGTTTTTCAACAGGGCTGTACCACACTGAACTGCATAGCATGATATTTTTTTTCCCATTGCATCATATTGCATTGTGTTGAATCAAATTCGGATCGCACTGCATCGTAACAGAGGTGAATCGTATGGCATTGCATCATTAGCTGCTTCATGTGTATCTTTAATGTATCGTATCCTTGGCTATGCATCGAGATGCATATTGCACAGCCTCAGTTATGAAGATGCACATCCCTAATCAGTGTAGTTGTGTTCAGCAGTATTTAGTACAAGCCATGGGTGACTTGTTAGACTTCCAAAAAGGGCAAATGAAAGAAGCCCATTTAGCAAGAGCATTTGTAATCTTAACAGCCCAATGTTTCGTGTTTTAAGTCGATTACGACTGTGTACACAAACCATGGCAAGACTTCATCAGCAAAGAAAAATAGTGAGTAAAAACTGAAAGTGAATGACAGAAACCACTGAACACTAAGAATGATTGTGTCCAAACAACACAGAACTACTACAGCAAAAGTGACATCAAACATCAATATTCACCTTGAAGGCCCTGTTTCTACAAAAATTGTCCAGAGGGAATTTCACAAAGCCAACATCCTTTAAAGAGCAGCAACTGCTAAAACTTTAATCACAGACACCAATTGCGAAAATGTGAAAAAGATGATGGCATGATCATAAAACATGGACAGCTGGAGCACCAAGATGAACTCCCACATCTGCCTTGGCCAGACAAATCACCTGACAATCACCTGACTTGAATATTATCCAACCACTATGGACAGTTTTGGACAGAACAGTGAGAAGCCGATTCCCTCTATCATCTGAACTGGCAGATGTTTTTTATAGACAACATTCACCTGGAGACTATTCAAAAGTTATATATCTAAGAAGGTTGGAAACTGTATTACAGACAAATGGTGCTAAAACATATTAATAATGAAATACTGCCTATTTACCAGGTGTTCACATTATTCTTTCCAACTCCTGTATATAAGACTAATTATAACTGAATTTCACACATACTAATCAGGATTTGACCCTCTGAACGCCACACAAAAACTGTATATAACAAGCCACTTAAAAGAAGAGCCTACTTCATCACTTAATTGGAGTTTATGTCATATTGTTTGCTAGCATAATCATTCTGTGGCATTACAGAAATATTAGGTTATTATTTATAAACTCTATGCATAAAACTACTTCATTCACCCAAGCCGGTGGCTCTTGCTCAGTGGCCAGGAAGCAGTGTTCTGTTGCTAGGCAGCCTTCAGAGAATTGATCATGAAATCATGGGGGAGTGAGAAGAAGATCTATCTATCAGAGATCTCGGCCTCCATTAGGGGCTCTGAATTAATGAGCATCAGATGAAGCTCATCCAGTCCGTGATAAACCACAATACTTGTTCAAAAGAGAAAAAAAGTTTGGGTATTGGGAGAACCGTCTCTCTGATTAAAGAGCCACCAAAGTTTGGATTACACATCTAATTAAAAGAAGAGATTAAATGGATAGTTCACCCAAAAATAAAAATGTCAGTTTACTCACTCTCACCTCATTCCAAACCTGTAACTATCTCATTAAATATTGGTTTATTTTTTGTTGTGTTTTTTCACAAAACCCCCTGTAATAATGACACCAATGACAACATTTCCATTTTAGGTGAAATATTTCTTTAAAGCAATCATGAACGGCAATTAAAAAATGCTAATTGTATGTCTTCTGGAAACAGTGGACCTCGGCGCACTGTCTTTGTGAGCTCCGAGGGGAAGCAGGTGTGACTGCTTCACTCTTCTAGAGCTCTTGACAGCGGAGGAGAGAGAGAGGGGAAGAGATCATTTATCCCAAGATACGCACACTGAATACTGAGTTGCAGCAGAAGAATCGGCTATTCTGCTTGTGGATGCTGAGGTGCCCTTTCGAGTTGCGGGGATCTGCCAAGTGAAATGCACTGCCAATGTGTCAGGAGAGGCAGTGAATACTGAGACAGGAAATCAGGTCTAGAAGATGGGTAGCGACCTTGATTACAGAATGCTCTGACACGTAGCGCCTGCATTTTACAATGTAGCTTGTAATATTGCTTTACAGCCCTTTGAAAGCTTCGTTTCTTGGGGGTATATAGGTGAAATATAATATATAGGTGTATATAGGTGAAATATATAGGTGAAGTAAGGACATTGTTAAAATAGTCCATGTGACATCAGTGGTTCAAACGTAATTTTATGAAGCTACAAGAATACTTTTTGAGTGCAAAGAAAACAAAACACGCATACGTCGAGGTACTGTCGTGAACAGGTGTTGTAGAGAAAAAAATTTGAATAAAGTTGTTATTTTTGTTTTCTTTGCACACACAAAAAGTATTCTCAGAGCTTCATAAAATTAAGGTTGAAACCCTGATGTCACATGGACTATTTTAATGATGTCTTTACTACCTTTCTGGGCCTTGAACGAGTCAGTTGTGTCGCTGTCTATGCAGGGTCAGAAAGCTCTCAGATTTCATCAAAAATATCTTAATTTGTGTTCCAAAGATGAATGAAGGTCTTACAGGTTTGGAACGATATGAAGGTGAGTAATTAATGACAGAATTTTCATTTTTGGGTGAGCTATCCCTTTAAGTGTTTTGTTCATAAGTTTCCCAATCAATCCAAAAAATATATTTACATTTATTTTATATGTTAATGATAAGCAAGCTCAAATAGAATCCACAGACTTTTTTGCATTTTCTATGCTAATACTGGGATGAAAACGCACTTATGGTTGCGCACAGCTACAACACACTAAAACCTCAAGCAAATTATCGATAACTTGACATTCAAATGGTAGTGGCTATGTAGAATAATGGATGTTTGAATTCTGCACAAATGTTCTGAGCTTTCTGTGCGTGCCAAGTCTTTGTGGGCCTGCTGATAAGGTAGCTTTTACAGTAATTCATTTTAAAGACACTATATGGCTTTAATATAGAGATAATTGAAAGAATAAGAATTTTATTTTTATTTAATACGCCAAGATTTATAGAGTTGAAGGACATGACAAAAGACATTACTCAGTTTTTAAATAACTTTTTGCTGCAGTATCGGACACATGCAACCAAACACATACCTCTTTTTAGAAGTTTTTCCCACCACCTAGTAACAAACAGTTCACATACAGTGGGTACGGAAAGTATTCAGACCCCCTTAAATTTTTCACTCTTTGTTATATTGCAGCCATTTGCTAAAATCATTTAAGTTAATTTTTTTCCTCATTAATGTACACACAGCACCCCGTATTGACAGAAAAACACAGAATTGTTGACATTTTTGCAGATTTATTAAAAAAGAAAAACTGAAATATCACATGGTCCTAAGTATTCAGACCCTTTGCTGTGACACTCATATATTTAACTCAGGTGCTGTCCATTTCTTCTGATCATCCTTGAGATGGTTCTACACCTTCATTTGAGTCCAGCTGTGTTTGATTATACTGATTGGTCTTGATTAGGAAAGCCACACACCTGTCTATTTAAGACCTTACAGCTCACAGTGCACGTCAGAGCAAATGAGAATCATGAGGTCAAAGAAACTGCCTGAAGAACTCAGAGACAGAATTGTGGCAAGGCACAGATCTGGCCAAGGTTACAAAAAAAATTTCTGCTGCACTTAAGGTTCCTAAGAGCACAGTGGCCTCCATAATCCTTAAATGGAAAACGTTTGGGACGACCAGAACCCTTCCTAGAGCTGGCCGTCCGGCCAAACTGAGCTATCGGGGGAGAAGAGCCTTGGTGAGAGAGGTAAAGAAGAACCCAAAGATCACTGTGGCTGAGCTCCAGAGATGCAGTCAGGAGATGGGAGAAAGTTGGAGAAAGTCAACCATCACTGCAGCCCTCCACCAGTCGGGGCTTTATGGCAGAGTGGCCCGACGGAAGCCTCTCCTCAGTGCAAGACACATGAAAGCCCGCATGGAGTTTGCTAAAAAAAACACCTGAAGGACTCCAAGATGGTGAGAAATAAGATTCTCTGGTCTGATGAGACCAAGATAGAACTTTTAAGCGGTATGTGTGGAGAAAACCAGGCACTGCTCATCACCTGTCCAATACAGTCCCAACAGTGAAGCATGGTGGTGGCAGCATCATGCTGTGGGTGTGTTTTTCAGCTGTAGGGACAGGACGACTGGTTGCAATCGAGGGAAAGATGAATGTGGCCAAGTACAGGGATATCCTGGACGAAAACCTTCTCCAGAGTGCTCAGGACCTCAGACTGGGCCGAAGGTTTACCTTCCAACAAGACAATGACCCTAAGCACACAGCTAAAATAACGAAGGAGTGGCTTCACAACAACTCTGTGACTGTTCTTGAATGGCCCAGCCAGAGCCCTGACTTAAACCCAATTGAGCATCTCTGGAGAGACCTAAAAATGGCTGTCCACCAACGTTTACCATCCAACCTGACACTGAACTGGAGAGGATCTGCAAGGAGGAATGGCAGAGGATCCCCAAATCCAGGTGTGAAAAACTTGTTGCATCTTTCCCAAAAAGACTCATGTCTGTATTAGATCAAAAGGGTGCTTCTACTAAATACTGAGCAAAAGGTCTGAATACTTAGGACCATGTGATATTTCAGTTTTTCTTTTTTAATAAATCTGCAAAAATGTCAATTCTGTGTTTTTCTGTCAATATGGGGTGCTGTGTGTACATTAATGAGGAAAAATTAACTCAAATGATTTTAGCAAATGGCTGCAATATAACCGAGTGAAAAATTTAAGGGGGTCTGAATACTTTCCGTACCCACTGTATATTACCTGGGCGAAGGTATAGTGTAAAGTTCTGCAAACTACTTCTTACTGCCACTTTTTGCTGGTTCAGCTGAAATTTTCTCTGCATTGCTGTCTGGTAGTTTGGAAAATCTTGGCTCTCAGCGTCTCTGCCCACACTGTCTGCATTTCAGAGCAAAAGCTTCAAGTATGAAGTTGATACGTGCAAGATGATGTCCTTAACTATAAACAGAAGATGTACAACTCAAAACACACACAAAAAACGAACATACAATACTTATAACACATTCTATATACTGAATCTGCAGCTGGTGGAAGTGCATTATTCACCACCCAAATATTCACACATACATTACAGTTTTGTCTCCTTTATTTTTTCTTTTAAAATGTTACCATTAGAGCCACCTGACATAACCAGTGACATCACATGCCATCTCTGTTGTATTAGCTCTTCAGAAGCAGGTGCATTTTCTTCTTTTTCTTTTCCAGACATCTGTCTCTTGACCCCCTCAACCTCATCTCTCGACTGGGTCACTCATTCCCCTTCATCACAGCGTTTGTATTGATGTGTGATGTGAAGTGTCAAGCTATTCATTTCATGTTTCTTACATTGAGGAGTGATGTGTCTCAGCTTTACACGTCAGTATTCGGCAAAGCGGGGGAAAAAAACAGCACAAGGCATGACAGGCTATGATCTAATATTCCCATCATTTTAATGAGATGGTGATAACAGAGGAAAGCAGATCTGTCCTGTCTCCCGCATTCCTGTAATTGAGCACGTGGATCCCTGTCCATGCTCTCGCAGGACTCCGGTACAGCCGTATTATAATAATGACCTGGAGGCAACGCAGATTTAATGGCGTTTGAGAACATTGTGTAATCTGGTTATGGAAGACAGAGATATATGTCATGATTTTATATTCAGAAGTCTGAGTCATTATATAAATGTTACAATGCATCTCGTGGAACAACCCGGAAAACTATGCGATTCATTTGACAAAGTATAGGGCAATACAAAGGCTGAGGCTGACAGAAAAACACAAGGATGGCAAGCCTTTGAAAACTTTGAAAAGGCCAAATTAGATTTCACACTTAATGTTTGTATCGTGTTGATTGGTACGAGGCAAAAAAGTTTCTTCCTTCAGCATAATTATTCATCTTGGCTACTAGATAGATTATGGAGTCTTTCTGGTAAGAAACTGGGTCACTCAGTATGCTGTTCTATACATACAAATGAAGGACTCAAACTTAGAGCTAAATCTGTTCTTCAGAAGGTACTTCAATGCATTATTGACAAGACTGTGGCATTTTCTTTTTAACATGATCTTTTTCCACTACCACTGGCCTACTTAAATTTCAGAGCTTTAGTGCAATTGCCTAAACTGAAAACTCTACATCATAGGATTACACATCGATTTGAACCATGAGAAATCACACCAGTGAAATAAGTTTTGGCTTGTACTTGTAAATCAAACTCCCCTCAACTTGGAAGGAAGCCATGCTAGTGCATTCAGTGCACTCTACAAATACTAACAGCAGAGATATTGTTCAGAATGATCAATAACAGCCATATCTTTTCACCCAGCTGTCTAAAATGGTACCTAACCACATGTATTCACTCTGGACAGCAGTATTGTCTGTGCTCCAAACCAATGTTTCAGGCAGTTCATTGGTGCAGAGTAATTACAGAAGGACAAATTTAAGTTACACCACCATTGCATGCAGCATTTCAATGCAAAAACATGTATCTTATTCATTATCCATTTAATAAAACAGATTAACTAGCTGCTAAATGTGCTGAAACAGTGCTGTGCAATTAATTTTGTGGAATTAGCGAACACAGAAAGCAGGCAGTAAAGAAAATTCTATTAAAAAGAGATGTTTGTGTACATTTTTATTGGCCACGGAAGCAGTAATTCATCAAATTAGAATTAATGATTGTGAAAACTTACTAAACTAATCCATATATCCAGGCTTGTGGCGCAATTGTAAACCGTAAAGTATGACTGATTGTGGTAGTCCATATCAAAATTCATATTGGTCTCATAGACATGTGACGGTATTCGGTAATGCGATATATCACGATAATGAATATGCACGATATTGTTATCGTGGGCACTTCAAAATACCGAGAATAATAATTTTTTACAAATTAATCAGAATGCATTTTAATAGTACTTTTACCATCAACTGGTTAAATGCACAACACCGCTGTAAACTGCGTCAAAGATGCATGTGCACTCTGATGTAAACAAACACGGATGAGAAGCGCATGGCGGAACACGTGAAGAAAACGCGCTGAATGAAAGCGCACATTCACTCTCTGACAGCAGATGGCGCTTAACAGCATAACTGCGGCCGTTACCCCGGAAACCCCTTAAACAAACCAGCTGCGCTACTTTCTGTTTCTGAAACGTGTTTAAATTATTTAAATAGCCATTCAGATTTCTGTGTTAGCTATGGTGTTCATCACAGCGCCAAATACTTAAATATTTAGACTTAATAGGCTATTTATTTTAAAACTTTTTTACATTTTAATCTGGACTACAACATGCCCTAGATATTGTTTGAAAGTGTTTTGATTCTTTATTGTTCGGTCACACTTTACATTAGAGTTAACATTAGTTAATTCATTAGTTAAACTCCCAATTAAAAATTCTTATAAATATTCATTAATCTTAGGTAATTCCAATATTTAATAATATGTTGTTAAAATAATATGTTGTAAAAAAGTTGCAACAGTTTTTTTTTTTTTTTTTTTTTTTTTTTTTAAATGAACCCGAGCTTAACAAAGATTAATAACTTCTGTAGCAAATGTAGCTATTGCTCATTGTTAATGCAGGTTAACTAATGAGATCTTATTGTAAATTGATAGGCTACCTATTGGTCTTTATAATTCTTTTGCACTTTAATCTGTATAAATTTTTTTCTGTTTTGCTTTATTGTATTTAAATATTCAGTTATTTTTGTTACAAGAAAAAATATATTAAACCTGTTATACAGTTTTATGACAACTTTTTTGCAACTAAATTTCAATATCGTGGTAATACCGTATACCGTGATAAAAGCATTAGCAATAAATCGCAACATGAAAATTTGATACCGGCATATCCCTAGTCTCATCAAAGGGAACAGATGGTTAACATAACTTCGTCAGGGTGGAAAATCCCTAAAAGATAGATATATATATATATATATATATATATATATATATATACACACATACACACACACACACACAGTGTGTAAACTATATTATCACCAAGCTATAATTTGCTAAATGTGACTAAAGGCATATTATAAACATTGATATCAAGATTTTCTGTAGAGCTAGTTTGAAACAGGTCATATTATGAAAAGTGCTATACCAATAAATTTTGACTTGGCTATGATAACTGCTCTCTCTTGCTGTTTTCTCTCAGAAGAACATGCAACTGTCATTTCCAATAAAGCTGTAAACCCAGTGGAGCTGTAGAGTTTCCTCATTATCTGTCTTGAGTGGACATAAATGCCATGCAGTCTTTTCTCAATGGGCTCAATCTTTCAAAAACTTGCAGAACTACTTAACTGGCCTCCATTACACCTATTTTTACCTGCATGACTTCCTGTTCCACTGAGGGGTGAAAAGACTGATACATTCCCAAAGTCTTCATCTCTCTTAATATGAAGTAAATGACCTAGTTTAAAAAAGCATTTAGTTAGAGATGATGATGCTAATTATCTCAATTACCTCTTGCTAGACACTAATGGAATTTTGAAATCCACCTCTGAAACTTTTATAACTAGCTTTTATGACTTTTTTTTCCACTTCTGAGAGTTATAATCAGTCTTTACTCTGCATTCAGAATGGCTGTCTGATTGGACATGGTTTTTAATGTACCCCCGGTTTCACAGACAAGGCTTAAGCCTAGTCCTAGACTAAAATGTAAGTCTTAGCTGTTTCAACTGAAATAAACTTGCAGTGACTGATCTTAAAATATATCAGTGCCTTTGTTTGGTCTCAAGATGCACCCCAGTAATGTTTTTTTCCAAGCATGTTTATAAAAATTACTTAAATGTCCTAATTGAACTATGGCCTAATCCTGGCTTAGTCTAAGCCCTGTCTGTGAAACCGGGCCATAGTGTTATAATTCATTCCACACTTCTCTTAAAATAAACGCCCTGCCTTGAATGGCCTTGCTGCGGAGTTGATCTGTTTGTTTGGATTGAGCAGAGGCTGTTGACGCACGGTCTTCTGTGAGTTGTCGTTCATACTGATTGGCAGTGGGCTGGCTGTGCTAAATTCACCATTCTCGCTCGCAGTGGCTTTCAAGTTCAGTAAATACGTCTCTGTGACAACAGGCCTTCTGAAGTGTGCGTCAAGTGCTGTTTGTTTCTCAGTGCATATTTACTTCTCTCACAGTCAATTTCCACAGTTCATTGACTGACCTGAAAATATGCTGAGAAAGACTCAGGCTTGTTCACAGAGGGTATGATGGTGCTTCAGAATGTATCCAAACAGTGCGTGCTCCTTCAACAGATGACTCTTGAGGAAATGGATATCAGACAGACACAGACAAATTTAAAAAAAAAAAAAATCTTAACGGTGAATGGTAAATCCTAGTGTAAGTAATATGGTAAATACAATGAGATTGCTCTTAGATTGCTTTGTTTATCTTGAGGGCCTTATACAGTCTTATGGAGCATGTTGAGAAAAAACAACCTGATCTCATTAGAATTCACACAATATATAAATATACACTGAAACATACAATATGCATGTGTTTGACAGCATCTAGAAGGTAAATGTATATGCACAGCTTTAAAAAGGTAAAAAGTATACAAAAATAAAATCTGTATAGTTACATTTTATTATGATATTTTAGTCTCTCTGCAAACAAAAAAAATAGTATATTTAATATTCTTTCATATTTAATAACATCTCTAAAGGTAATTATACATAAAGTGCTTATGTCAGTGTGTTAATAAATAGACATTACTGTTTATGCAGACATATGAAAATGATTTTGTACTAGAACCAGACTTTATGTATGAATACCTCCAATTGTCATTGAGATCACAATGAGTTTACAGAACAGGGTCCAAGTCTCTTTACCTGCTGCATAGCACTGACGGCCCCTTAAGCTTGATTTTCGGTATGATTTGAGTCAAATGAACATTCATTTCAGGGCTCCATACCTCAGGCCTCCTGCTGCACTCCGGCTGCTCGAAGTGTAATTACGTTACTGTATCAAGCAATGTAATAGCACAGACTCTCCTCTCTTGAGGCGGTAGGTTTCTGCCAAATTCTCTAATAAATGAATCGCAGGTTTGATGCTTTTGGACTCAGGTACATGCAGGGTTCTACTTCTGCTCTCTGAGCTGCAAAATGAGATTGATCTTCATGGCTGCAAGGAGCAAAAATTGTTTTTAGCAAGATCTTTAAAGAGTAACGAAAGAGTCCAACACTTGTTTTTTTTTTTGAGATGTTAACAGATATTTAGTTACTGCACATAACAGAAGACAATATTATCATCCATTATTTGAAAAACATATGAAAGCACATATATTCCACACACCCTACAAATGCAAACTATTTCATATCTATTTGTGCATTAAATTACAAGTATACTGCAAAAAGAGCCATGTGTATTTCTGTAATATATTGAGAGCTAACAAATCAGTGTATAATATGTTTGTTCTTTTTGTCTCATGTAATTGTGAGACATACATATTTATGAGAACCTTTGATGCTGTTAACTCCTTCAAAGCAAAATAAAACTGAAGTCTTTTTTTTTTTCTCTGCACTAACCCAACCAGATATCACATGCCAAATTTGGTGATCTTGTATGTGCCATGTATTCTCAGCTACAAATTCGACCACTGTTATGTGTTGCTTTGCTAAGAAAGCATCAAAAAAAAGTGTTTTGATTCATCAAAAAAAAAAAAAAAAAAGGTTTTTTTTTAAAGAAATATTTTACCCAAAAATAAAAACGGTCATCGTTTACTCACCCTCATGTCGTTCCAAACCTGTTTAAGTTTCTTTCTTATGTTGAACACAAAAGAAGATATTTTGAAGAATTTTGAAGAACCAAACAGTTGATGGTCCCCATTGACTTCCTGTCACACTTCTCGGGGGAGCAAGGAGCGAGGAGACAAGGAGTACTTCAAAAACAGTCTTTAATAATCCAACAACTAGGAACACCGGGAGAGTAGGAGACACAGAACACAAGGAATGACGTTTAAGGACCGACAAACATGAACTGAATGGACTGGAGCTTTTAAGGATAGGACAATCAGGGGAGGAAGACGAGACACACCTGGAATCAAATTGACAATTAACACGAGGGAGAAACACACACAAACAGGTCCTTAGTCCTGACATAACGCCCCCTCCCGGAAGGTGCGTCCTCACACCGTAGTAACATCCAAAGGGGAGGGGCGGGCGGGAACTAAGGAGGAGGCTCAGGAGGAGGACGAACCCCCAGGAGGGGGCCGGCTGACAGAGACCAGGGAGGCGACGAAGGAGGGAGGAGCCAGGGAAGAGACAGGAGGGATCCGGAGCAGGAGGAGTCCAGCAGGACCCAGGCCACAGCCATGATGTCAACCCACGGTGGAGCCGACGGAGGGAGGAGCCATGGAGGAGGAATGGCCGCCGACTCCAGGGGGCCGACCAATGGTGGCGGAGCAGGTGGTGGAGGAGCCCGAGGCGGAGACGGAGAGCCAACGAGCCAGGGGGATGCCGAGGATCCGGAGGGCCAGGGTGGAGCCGAGGGATCTGGCGACCGAGGCGGAGACGGAGCTCCGGAGATCTGCGGCGGAGCCGGAGCGACTGAGGACCAAGGTGGAGCTGGAGGGAGGAAGGAGCCCAACGGAGCCGGTGGGATGGAGCGACGAGGTGCAGACGTAGGAGCGGAGTCCTGAGGCGATGGCGGGTCGACGCCCGACCAAGGCGGAGCCGGAGGGACGAGGGAGCCCGGTGGATCGATGGATGACGGTGGAGGCGAGGGAGCTAGGAGCCGAGGTGGTGCCGCTGGGTCCATGGGCCGAGGCGGAGTCCGGGCCTCGGAGGCTGGAGGTGGAGGTGAGGGGTTCTCCAGCCACAGCGATGGAGGATGGCAGACCCGCGGAGCTCGCACCGCATTGATGGAGGGCTGAGGGCGAGCAGAGGGGCTGCCAGACGACAGCGGTGGAGGAGGCAGGAGCGGGTGGGAGGGTGGGCATTTACGAGGAGCGGGCACTGGAGGGTGCTCTGGAGGAGCGGAGCTAGACGGGACCAGCCAGGACGAAGGAGAGAGGAGAGGGGGAATGTCGGCCTCCAGATCCGTGTCCCAGTCTATCAAATCCCCCTCCATGTCCAGCAGTCCCAGATGTATAATCAGCTCACCCTCAGCCACGGTGCAGGGGGCGGAGCTCCACTCCGCGCTCACACCGTCCACGGCTGGCTCCCTCGTGGTGGGCACTGTCGCCGGCTCTCGCACCTGGTCTGACGGGTGGGGCTCAACGTCCGGGGCGATCCGTTGCTCAGTCGCTCGGCTTGGCGCTGGCTTGTCGATCGCAGCGGGAAATGGCTCTCCGTCATCGGTGGGCTCGGGCTGGTGCTCCGCACCGCGGGGAGTTGGTAGGCTGGGCTCTGGGTCAGGAGTGGACCTGGCGAGATCATCCACGGGGCAGATGGTGAGTGGCGATCCATTTCTCGCCAGAGTCCACTCCACGAAGGCGGCGAATTCCTCTCGAGGACCATCTTCGGACGAAAGCGCTCTGCTCGCGGTGTTCAGGCTTGCGTCATAGAATGAACAGAGCGCGTCGTCCGGGTAGCTGGTGGTGTTAGCTAGTAGCAAGAACAGTCTTGTATGGTCCTCGAGAGATCTGTCCCCCTGCTCCAGCAGGAGGAGGAGGAATTTGGGCCGGACGAGGGGATCCATAGACACACAACGGAAACAAAAAACACTGAGAGAAAACGGTAAACAAAATGGAGGGTAAAACACGGAGGTTACGGTTTTGGTCGGTCCTTCTGTCACACTTCTCGGGGGAGCAAGGAGCGAGGAGACGAGGAGTACTTCAAAAACAGTCTTTAATAATCCAACAACTAGGAACACCAGGAGAGTAGGAGACACAGAACACAAGGAATGACGTTTAAGGACCGACAAACATGAACTGAATGGACTGGGGCTTTTAAGGACAGGACAATCAGTGGAAGAAGACGAGACACACCTGGAATCAAATTAACAATTAACACAAGGGAGAAACACACAAACAGGTCCTTAGTCCTGACACTTCCATAGTAGGGAAAGAAAAACAATGGGAGTCAATTTGGGACCATCAACTGTTTTATTACCAGCATTCTTCAAAATGTCTTCTTTTATCTTCAACATAAGAAAGAAACTCATACAGGTTTAGAACGACATGAGGGTCAGTAAATGATGACAAAATTTTAATTTTTAGGTGAACTATTCCTTTAAGAATTATTTCAGCCAAAAGTTAAAAAAAAAAACTATTTGATGAACAGAACATAATTTAAACTGTATTCACATTTGTGACTCAATTGTGATTCAATGACAACATTCAACTCAAAAGAATAATTTGTTCACCCAAATGGAACAGGGTCAAAATATCTTGTATGGTGAAAGGGCATCGTATACTTGAAATATAGCATCATACGGACCGCTTCTATGGTCTGGAACGACATAAGACTGAATAAATATTTCAAAGAACTTTTATTTTCGGGTGAACTATTCCTTTAAGGTCAAAAACTGTCTGTGGCTTAACAGTGTGCATTAACCTTATATTGTCACAGAGGACGGATCCTTAGAGACAACAAAAGAAAGATAAAGAGAGAGCGATGACTTGCTTTGAGACGTTTTGGTGTGGCACTCAGATGAGCGTTCCATCTCAGGATCAAAGCCGACAGAGAGCTCATCGTAAGCAAGATCTAAACTCACGCAGAGGAGTCAAGTGCATCTCTCTCCCTGCAGTCCAGACACAACTGCCACTCTGGAACAGACAGAACAGACAGCAGAAAAGGCCACAGGGCAGAGAAGAAAAACAAAAGGGCTTTTTGAATCCACACACACACTTCCATTCCTGCTAGATGAGGCTTTGCACCACAGGATCACTTTCTCCTGCAAATCTCATTAAACATGCAGCGACTCTGTTTCTGCTGATGTGGTGTGCTAGAGACGTAATCTGCATATCTGCATGTCTAATGCCAAATTATTAAAGATTGTGTTAAGCGTTTCAAAAAATATATGCTCAGGTGAGAATAAGGGGGAGGGCAGCATTAGACTCAAGTCCTTGATCTTTTCCAGCTTTTAAAATGCTTTCACGAGGACACAAACGCTTTCCGTTATCCTATTTAAATGCAAAGCTGCATTAATTTGACCCAATAAAGTAAGCTGTTGATCTTTCTTTCCATTTCAGAGAACAAAAACAGTCTTTCTACACTACCAGATGATGCTCTCATGGGATGTAGCATCTTATCATAGAAGAGATAAAACCAAGTGGGCCAGAAAAACTCTGTGTAGTCCTAGTTTCTCAAGGTTATGTGTAAAGATAGCTGCAGTTTGCCAGTGCACTGTTGTTGGATGTGGGTTAGTATTGGGGTAAGTAAGCCCTGTCATTAGAGACATGCTCAAAGTAGCCGAACAGATGGGAGCATTGTTAATTTAAACCCTTGGGAGTCTAGAGTACAGGCTTTTTTTTCTTTTCTTTTTTTTTTTTTTTGTCTGCCCAGACTCCAATCAGACCCCTCTGACACATTGTGTGTGTTTTTTTGCTGGTTGGTCGTCTAGCATGTCATTACTGCACTGGAACTTAATGAGTGTTGGATACTAGTGACACTTTCAACTTATTTTTAAGACGAAGACATCAAAAGGTGCAGTGCTAGAATCCTTCTAAAATCATAGTATAGATAAGTACACATTTCTGCTTCAGTAAAAACTGACAGTGCTCCAGATAATACATCTGCATCAGAGCTCAGGCTGATCAGCCAAGCAATGTAATTCTTATTTTACTATAGAATAATGAGCTACCTTCACTTAAGACTCTCCGTAAAGCAGAAATGAAACTCACAAGTCATTCCAGCACCTAAACATGAGGCATGGAAGAGTTTAAGGAGATGCTGTGAAAGAAAAATAAAGAAAATTATTTGATTTTTGCATTCAGGCCACTGTTATAAGAATTGTTCACTCAAAATAAATTGATGACTCACTGTCATGTTGTTCTAAAACTTTACGACTTTCTTTCTTCTGCAGAACACATATGTAGAAATTATTAATAACAATGTACTTTTCACACTTTTCCATGCAATTACTAGGCATAGTGAAATTTCAAGCTTCAGAAAGTACTGACATTGAAGTTGTTATTCACTAATAATCTATTCAATCAGTTCAAATAATAACATTTATTTGTGAATTAATCTGTCAGACTAATTGTGAACTGAGCTGACCAAATTATTGAAAATTCGCATTTGTGCAAAGTAGTTTTTTTCATTAGAACAATTTTGTTCAGCAAAACTTCAAGTTCCTATAGCTGACAGTGCATTTTACACAAAAGAAATCTAATTTATGTGCAGGGTATAAATTTTATTATTATTCTCATGGAATAATCCAGCTTCATCATGTTTATTGCATATGGAATAGCTGTGAAATTAGGTGGTGGTCATTGAAAGGTCAGTGTAGTGTATACATTAATATACATTACAGTCGTAAAATATCCTGCTTTCATAATACAAAAGCCGTGTGTGTATGAATGTGTTATGACATATGCCTAATAGGCTGCAGGCACACACATAAAACACACACTCAACCTGTGTGCTGATAGTCACATGATGTGTCTCCATCTTATGCAGCAGGACTGCAGGCAATCAGTCAGAGAAACTGACAAGAGGGTTTATCTCTTAATAGCAGCACAAAAAGTAAATCACATGGGCTCATAATATTCTTATATGGACAGCAAAATAATGTCAAAAAAATGTTAGTTTTATATTCTAAATAATCTACAATTAATTAAAAATTATTGTAATTTGTGGTTTACTGACATTCAGTCTAAGTTTGAATGAAATGTAATTAAATGCTAGAAAAAAAATATATAACAAATACGTAATGTGTATGTTTGAACAGTCTTGTTTGAAGATAAATACTGTGAGGGAAATGGTAGATGAAAATGGTTATAATGCCATCAGGACGTGTTTTTACCCATATATCCGATGGAGAGTGATAATAAAGGAAATGTATAAACTGAACATATATATAAACACAATTTTGGCTGCCTGGCTAAAAAAATTGGCTTCAACCACAGAAAATTGCATATCGGCTGACCACTAATTCTAATGGAACTAATATATTTTAGGCAGCATGACATTTATGCTCAATTAGACTGTACTGTTGAAATGAATTAGGCATGTGGCGCAAACGCATAAACATTACATGAGCCATTTTGAGAAGGAAAAAAGCATATTTAAGTTATATGGGTCTATTTTCTTGTTCTGCTTCTGGATGAAAAGAGAAATACAGGCAGTCTTCTGCAGATATCTGGTGCAGCTCAATTTAACCAAGGATCAAATCCTCTGGGAGTAAGTATGGCAACTTTATCAAAAGCATCACTCTCAGCAGTCTGCAAGAGATACACCATAGATGCTTGGTGTTTGAAGCTAAGCCATATAGCAGCTCTAAATGTAGAAGAATGACTGGAATTGCAATGTTTTGTCAAACGTTTGGCAAAGCCCAAACCAAACAGGAATGTCCAATGAAATAAACCTAAAATTTGATTGATTTCAATTTGATTGTTCTGAATCATTCAAACAGTCTGTTAATTATTAGTTCTTATTGTGAGCTTCAAATATGCCTTCATTATGAGGTACTGGGTCTGTTCTATGTCCATAAAAACGTTTATAATAGACTAGTATCAGCACAAGAGGAAAAAGGTAGTGACCTATTTTCAGCAGGCTGCTCTGTTTTCTTGCACACCTGGGATGAGAATACAAGCCGGCATAAAGTTTGTCTGTTTTTTTCCCCCTTCTTTTTATCTGTCAGTCGCTCTCTGTTATGTCCTCTTTCAGTTCATACACATATGACCCATGTTTATCTCCCCAGGTTCAGAGCAGCAGAGCTCCAGTGTTGAACCACTAAACCGAAATGCAATTGTACAGATGTGGCCTCTGAACGCACACAAAAGAAACGAGCAGGCTTAATTGAGCTGGGTAATTGGCCATTATTTACCACAGAGATGATGCTCCCCACCGCTGGCTCTGACACATCTGTAGAGCTCATTAGTGTGAGGAACTCTCTCAAACGAGGCAGGAAAACGTGACAGGCTGCTTTGTTTCAGCTGTTATATAACTGCAGGGTGCTCTTGTGTTCATAACTGACCTGGATGAAACATGTTTCAATCTTTGTACCTTTGTAGTTAATGGTGCTTGGGTAGGTGGGTTTACAAGATGTGAGATCGTACATACAGTACATGACATTCCTGATTCTTACATTTGACATTAACAGCAGGCTGCACTAGCTAGCAGTAAATCTTTTAAATGATTAAATTGGACAGGGTTCAAGAAAAAGACATTTCTGACCAGCATTTCAGATTTTTATAATTTTCTCCCATTCTGACTGCCCACACACACACAAAAAAGTTTTGTCAAGAAAAATTTCAAAGAATTAATTTATATAATTTATATTATAGACTTTAATTATATTATATATTTTCTTATATGTGTAATACATATGTGCATGGTCTTTATTTAGTGTGTAAAATAAATATATTTTCTTATATGTGTTATACATATGTGCATGGTCTTTATTTAGTGTGTAAAATATATAATGTTCCTAAAAACAATGTCATATTTTGTGTGTGCATTTAAAATAATAATTAAAAAAAATTATAAAAACTTTTATACATTTTAACTTTTGAATTAATGAGCCCACTTTTGTAAAAAAAAAAAAAAAAAAAAAAAAAAAAATGGTTGTGTCATTTTCAGCCAAATCTAACTGATGCTTCCAAGACTATCACAATTCATCCGTATAGTTTTAGCCAAATCTGAATATATATATATATATATTTGTTGTGAATTTTTATCACCAAAGTAATTTCACCTAGTTGGATTTTATATATATATATATATAAAATCCAACAAGGTGAAATTACTTTGGTGATAAAAATTCACAACAATAATGTTCAATTCCTCATAAAACACCAAATGTGTTAGTTTGCCAGACATTAAAACACATGTACATCAACAAAGTAAAATGTAGTGACAACAACAGACGTTCTGAGCAGATTAAAACCACTATACGCAGTAAAAACTAAATTGATCCAGAACCAATGAGTTTCGCATTGAAATTCAGCCCCTAGCCTCAGATGGGAGTAAATGCCTTTTCCCCAGCTGCACCTGACAGCAAGTCTCAGTTCTGTTTATGTGCTTCAGCTCCAATTACAGCCCTACACCGATTGCCATCAAAATAGATCTCTAATTTTGCAAGTGGGATTCAGACCTCTATCAAAACTGTTGTCATGCAGAACAACAGTTGGCAATGTTGCATTTGATGAGGCAATCAGTCCACTGATCCCGTTGCATATTAGCAGATCCTAATGACTCTTTGCATCAGAAAGAACCGTTCAGCACGATGACCGCACATTGTCACCAATGGCTGGTAAATAGACATTTTTCTTTACATAGATTGAGACATTTATATTAAAAAAAAAAAAAAAATATATATATATATATATATATATATATATATATATATATATATGTTTAAACAGCTCATTGAAATAGATGATTACATTGTATGTCATCCTGCATAACGTAGGAAAACATTTGAAAAAAAGTAGTTACTTGCTATTTTGAAAGCAAATAAATTTATAATATAAATATAATACAAATTTTAATTATTCATAATAACAACAATTTCAGTGTATAAGCTTGACTGCCATTAAAAAGGTCCTTTGTGTGCCTTTCAAAATCAGAGTTCCCAAATTTTTGGACCAATGAATTTGATTGACAACTTTTCCTTTCACTTGCAGGAATGACTCGATTACTATATACTAGTGGTGTGAAGTAGTGTTCTGAAATGAGGAGGCAAAGTACTCAAAGTTTTTTGTTTTTTTTTAATCAAATGTAAATTCATGTCCCAGTCACATTTTCTTGGTTCAATAAACATTACTTACTCTATGAGAAAAAGAAAGAAACAAACAAACAAAAAAACAATTCTATTCTATTTTACCTTAACAATGTAATCAATATTCTATTTATTAAAGCATTTTACTTTTACTCTAAAAAACGTGGCTGTTTGACTAATCAAATGAAAGGGACGTTTCAGCGCCACTTGCATGCGCAAATGACCGATTTCTAAACCACACACAAAATAAGAGATGTCCAGCCAAAATCTCGCTTTCCGTTTGTTAAACGAAATGAAAAAACGAGCCATCTTTCCATTTCTTGAGTGTATTCTTCCATGGAATGTCAACTTTGGTTCATACAGAAAAACATAAAATCGAAATATCGACTTAATGAAATATTGATAAATTTAGTTTTTCATTGGCCAAATTGAGTGGAATAATTGAATAATCTGATGATACACAGACCGTATTGGTTACAGACATGGAGATTTACTTTAAATTTCACCAAACTGATTACTCACGAAAAACTCCCACAGATCATATTTTATGCCATTTCAAGTCTTATTTTGATGTAGCAAAGTGGTTATATCTAAGTGTGTGAGTTGTTTGTTTACTTTTTAAAATTAGTCTTCCTATTAAAACCATTATATTGTTCATTCAGACTGATTTGCGAACACCGAATGGGCATGAACACAAGAGGTGGGATTTATCTCATGAATCAATCACAGGTGAACATAACTAATCATATCCAATCATATCGCGAAGGAGGCATTGTCTCCTCTCATGTGACTTTCCCCCATTCATTCTCAATTACACCCCACCAAACTCACAGCATGGTGGTTTAGGGGGTCTGTTAAAACTCAATGGGCTCAGGGGAGGCGAAAGAGACATGGACTCCCACTTTAATTTTACCTGCTGGTGTCGCTGTTGGACCATGTTTCTTTAGAAAAATGAGAGATTTATACTCTTTTTAATGTTTTATTTTGCAGTTTTGGCGTTGTTTTATTTTTGTACTAAGAATTCTTTTCTCATCCAATATTTGGAGGAGGCACTGCCTCCCTTGCCTCCTCGGAGAAAATACCCTCATGAATTTCACTCATGAAAATAAATCTCTAGCTGGTGAAATATTCTGGCTAGCCAAGCATAAATTGAAAAAAATATATATTTTATTTACTACAGAATTTGACTTAAGAACTTGA
Source organism: Spinibarbus caldwelli (assembly GCA_039654775.1). Taxonomy (NCBI): domain Eukaryota; kingdom Metazoa; phylum Chordata; class Actinopteri; order Cypriniformes; family Cyprinidae; genus Spinibarbus; species Spinibarbus caldwelli. Next base: position 10,443,536 of record CM077243.1, read on the forward strand.
ATTCTTTAAACCTGGATGTCTCAAATTAAAATAAATAAATAAATAAATAAAAATCCTGATATTTCCTGGTTTTCTATGACTGTGGGAATCCTAAAGAGGAGACTGAAAAAGAATGAATGTACTATGGTACTAAAGTACTATGCTGTGAAAATGAAAAAGAGAAAGGAAGAACCCACTGCGCTGAAACATGGCCATTTAAAATCCAAAGCCTCTTTCATAGCAGAGTGACTCAACTCTGAAATTTGTTGCTTCAGTAGATCAAATAATAGAATTATGTGCATGTCGACCTCTGTCTTAATTACAGCTTTCAAAACATATTAATCAGGCAATCAGAGCAGGGCGGCCCTCTGCAAGGAACAAGTCGTGGTGAGCGAACAGAGAACTCTACATTACTCTCATTAGAAGCACTTGGATATTATTCTGCATGTGATAATTCAATAAAAATTTGATTTAAAAAAAGGCGAAGCACTACTGAGCTGCATCGCCAAACACGTAACATGCAGTAATCTCACAAAATCAGTGAAGACACATTGTGCAGTACACAATGGGGAAAAATGACTGTAGCATCAAGTGCTTAGACAGAGGCAGATTGTTTTATGACTGTACATGGGTATCTTAGCAACCTGGCCCCTTATGTTTGCTCTGCATGAGTGGCATGTAGCTCATGTCACCATGAAAGGTTCCTGTGAATATAAAGGAGATAAGACATTTGGTGTTGTAACAATTTTCCCCAAAGTAAGAACAAAATTATTTATCATACAACAGATTGAACATATTGAAACAGCTAGAACCTACAGACCGGTCACAGTGCTTTCTCTGACCAATTGATGCACATTGTACACATCAACAGAGGAATCACTCTGGATTACTACTGGGTTCTTTCCATTATTAAGAAAAGCAACAACAGGAAGCTACTGTGGACTAAGGACACAACACAATTATTTTTTTTTTACTGACTTCTATTTGTCCTTTCTGCAGGTCTATATAATGGGAAAAAATGTCTTCATATCTGTACAATAGCCAAAATTAAGCTCAAAACTGGAAAGCACTTACCCAATTGGTTACACATTAATCTTGGCTGGCTTGGCACAATCTTAATCAGTCCTCCTGGATACAAAGTCATGTCAATAAGACTTTATGAGGAAAAAATAATGACTGGGTTTGCCAGGTTGGTGACATCAAATCTATGAAAGATAATCTGGGTTTCATTTGAGGCACTTAAACTAGCTGTAAAGTAATTATCCACATGCAAAACCAAATTTTTCCTTCTTTTTTTCTGTATAATCATTGTATGAACAGCCAAGACATTATTTAAATTATTTTTTTCAACACTGCTCTATAATCCTGACCCTAAATGGTTGGTCACTTTACATGTAACAGACAGTTTTTGGCCAGAATATGGGGCAATGAGGACAAGTTAATTCTACGTTTCAAAATTTGCAGGGCTTTCCTGTAGCTCAAATAGTAGAGCATGGTGCTAGCAACGCCAAGATCATGGGTTCGATTCCCAGGGAAAGCAAGAGTTGATAAAAATGTATAAACTGTAACTTGAATGCAATGTAAGTCGCTTTGGATAAAAGTGTCTGCTAAATGCATAAATGAAAAGTTAAATATTTAAAAGAATTAGCTGAAAATATACTTAGGCCATCCTGGATAGAGGTATTATTTGGGTACTGGATGTATTTTATTGTGTTGTGTTGAAAAATGGAAAAACCCCGCTCGGCTTTGAAGAAAACCCGCTCTGCTGGGGGGGGGAGGCAGAGCTTATTAGCCAGCCTTTTATCCAGCTGTCAGTGCAGACACGTTTCAGAATGTCAGTGATTAGCAGTGGAACGGATTTTGGGAAGTTTATGGATAAGTTCATCACACGTACGAAAAGGAGTTGTGACGACGACGCGTCGTTAGCTCCTACCCCTAAAAAGTGTAAAACACGAAAGTACAACATTAGGTACCTTCAGTTTGGCTTTACGGTGGCTGGGACAGATGCTGAACCGGTGCACCAGTGTGTCATATGCACAGATCTGCTGGCAAATTATACCATGAAACCATGCAAGCTGAAGCGCTATTTACAAATGAAACAACCGACACTCAAAGACAAACCCTCAGATTTTTTCAAATTAAAGTTATCTGGCCTTGAACAGCAGAAACGCAACCTCAGAAAACACACATCAGTGTCCAACAGGTGTCTAGAAGCATCCTACTACGTCTCCAAATGAGTTGCTAAAGTAGGAAAACCTCACACAATTGCAGAGGCACTAATCTTACCTGCTGCCAAAGATATCTGTCAGGTCATGTTTGGAGATAATTTCGCTCAGCAGATTTCTGACCGCCACATATCTGACATGGCAAGCAACGTTAAAGAGCAATTGCTAGCTAACATCATGCAAAGCCAGTACTATGCCCTACAGCTTGATGAGACAACTGATGTTGAAGGGCTAGCACAGTTGCTTACTGTCAGATATGTAAAAAATGGCAGTATTGAGGAGGACATTCTTTTCTGTCGGTCTCTTCCAGAGCACACAACCGGCAAGGCATTGTTTGAAGTTCTGGATGGATATATACGGGATGCAGGCATGTCACGGGATAAATGTGTTGGGATGTGCACGGACGGGGCCCATTCAATGACTGGGAGGGTTAGCAGTCTTGTCACTCGTGTCCCGAATTTAGCCCCTTTAGTCAAGTGGACCCACTGTATGATTCATCGCGAATCTCTCGCATCCAAGAAAGAGTGTCTTGAAACAGTTTTAAAGCAGGCAGTGCAAATTGTCAATTTCATTAAAGCATGGCCATTAAATGCACGCTTGTTTTCCTTGCTTTGTCAGGAATTGGGAGCCGAACATGAGCAGCTCCTTTTTCACACTGAGGATCGCTGGCTCTCCAGAGGTCGGGTTTTACATCGCCTCTACGAATTGCGTTCAGAGGTGATGACATTTCTTGTTAATGTGAAGTCCGACCTTGCGCGGTACCTGGAAGACCCCCTGTGGTTAGCGCAGTTGTCATACCTTGTAGACATTTTCGACAGGTTGAATTCACTGAACACATCGATGCAAGGGAGAGATGCCAACATCTTGCTTCATTCAGACAAAGCCAGTGCATTCGTTGGCAAACTGGATCTTTGGCGTGATCGGCTGATTAATAAAAATGTTGACATGTTTCCCAACTTCGCTGACTGTGTGCAAGAGACAGGGATAAACATCTCTCCTTTGATTAATACAGTCGCTCAACATGTTGAGGGACTAAAACAACAATTCAGCTGTTATTTCATTGAGGATTTAGTTCATTTGCTTGGGTCAGAGATCCCTACAGCTGCCCAGGAAAAGACCTTCCAGTTGACATGGGGGAGCAGTCGAATTAAAGAGCGACATCAGACTGCGAAACATCTAAAGCTCTTCCTATCTGCCGTCATTTTGGTTGAGTGTGATGCCTGAATATTCTCAGTTATCTGATGCCGCTGTAAAATTACTTCTTCTATTCGTCTCAACTTATCTGTGCGAGGCTGGGTTTTCAAAATTGACGGCTTAACAAAGTACCAAATTGGCTCCAGGTGGAAGATGACCTGAGGCTTGCGCTGTCCAACATTGAACCGCGAATTCCGCTTCTTTGTAAAAAGAAGCAAGCGCAGGTGTCCCACTGATTGATTTAACGATGCCATGGCCATGGCACCCTGTGTCCCAATTCGCATAATATCCGCCCTAAATAGTGCTGAATATTATTTAGGGCGGATAGTATGCGAATGCTTGTAGAATGCAATGAACGAATGAAATGCAACATGTTTTACACGTAAAATAATACTTACACGTTATTTAGCGTTTACACGTTACAACCTATAGCAGTGGTCGGCAACTTACAGCACGCGTGCCAACAGTGGCACGCAGAGTTATAATCGCTGGCACCAGAGCAATAGGGAAAACTGCATACTGACGTACATTTTGAAGTAATAAACTTCTCATAGTTACACAGTATGTGAGGAGCTATAAATACTATTAAAGTGTGAGAATTAACGCGCTATACGGTTGCGCGCGCGACCGCTGCACATACTAGGAGCTTCAGATCAAAGCCTCAGCGTCTAACAGCGCTCAATGTCAAATTGACTGAGATGGCCAATCAAATCAAAGTAGGCGGGGTTTACCATTCACAGATGCTGAGCGCGAAGCGTCAGTTTAATGTTGAAAGAGAGCGAGGTAAACTAGATGAAGCTGCAAATCATTTTATATTAGTCAAGTGTTTTACGATAGAAATGTTAAATGACTGACAGCTATATCCAGTGATGCAAACTACTCGAATTTTTTCAAATATGGCCATTTTGAGAGAGAGAGAGAGAGAGAGAGAGAGAGAGAGAGAGAGAGAGAGAGAGAGAGAGAGAGAGAGAGAGAGAGAGAGAGAGAGATGTGTGAATTGTCTGCGTCTGTGTCTGTCTCTACAAACAATGACTACGTTTACATGGACATCAGTATTCTAATTATTTACCTTATTCTGAATAAGACAATAATATGATTAAGGTGTTTACATGAGTTGCTTTTAGAATAATCCTTTCATGTTCCCGTTTTACATGTTATAGTACATAGATCGATTAATGGCATACGTCATTACGTACCCACGTGACGCCATCCGACGTCCCCTCCGGAATTTCAAGTATAAATATATAGTTCGTCTTCGTGATGATGCCATATACAGTTTTGGGTGTGTTTCATTTTTAATTTTATGAAAGCTTCAAGTGCAGTTAATTATTTGTACGTGCATACAGACGACGGCGGTGCTGAAGCTCTTTTATTTGCCGTCAAACGGTTGACCACTGCCACGTGTGTATCCTGTCGCAAAATGCGGCGAAAAGTCCTACACGACGGTAATAGTTTGATTAAGGTGTTTACATGTCTGCACTGCACTTCAATAATGCGACTAAAATAGGAATACTCCACATGTCTTAATTTGATTTGTGTTTACTTCAATTATGACTTTAGCCGGATTAAGGTAATCAAAAATCTCTGTTTACATGGTACATTCTTAATCAGAGTATTGTGTTAGTATATATATATATATATATATATATATATATATATATATATATACACTAAAACCATGGTTAATTTTTGATAAAATAAATAAGAGTCCTTAATCCATAATAACACTTTTCAATGAAAAAGTACATCTTCTGTTGTCCTCTCACATCAAAATCCAATCTATTTATAGCTGTTTTGGAATGTGCATATTTCTCCCCTCATTCAGACGAAACAACTTTTTCACTGGAGAAATCAATATAATGGATAGAGGACTCATATTGGAAGCTAGCTGGTAAGAAACAGTTTGAAGTTAAAAATGTCTTGATGGGTTTGTTTATTGAAAGCATGCAGCTTTTTGCTTCACAAGATATTATTTGATTGACTGAATTTGTATCAATTAGTTGTGGATGACTGATGCTTTTATGAGCTGTTTGGATTCTCACGGCAATCACTGCAGAGGGTCCGTTGGTGAGCAAGGGATGTAATGCTAAATTTCTCCAAATCTGTTCTCATAAAGAAACAAACTCATCTACATCTTGGATTGCCTGAGGGTGAGTTAATTGAACTATTAATGAACTATTCCTTTAAGAGCTGTTTTAAAAAAAGAAGTTGTGCCTGTTTATCAGTTTGAATAAATCGCAATCCAAAAAATAAAAACATCCCCATTCTCATGTAACATCTTTCAAATGCCTGCTCATGCTCTGGCTAACTGTCTCAGCAGAACCCAGAACATTACCTGCTCTGCTTTGAAACATCTGCTTGCAACAAATTCTTGCTGGAGGGCTCCCCGCAGAAATGAAGCAACGGTGCGGATTGAGCAAAGAGAGAATCACCACGGAGCCCAAGGCTAAGGGCCTGAACTCACTGTTCTGCAGCTCTCAGCTGTTCAATTTACCCAGCAAACCACAAAATATCCCAGTCAGCGAGGATGTCCATGATTTCACTTCAAACAGTGTCCTTCATGGCAGGCATGAGGGATTTGAAGAAAAGTTTTGGCCTACTGGTTTGCTTTTTTCTAATTAATTCATTAAGTTTTTGCATAGCAGTCTAACATGCCTTAAGATCACCTCTCTTCTCATTTGCCTGGAAATCCCTGAAGAGGCAATAATCTCATGTTTAAAATATCAAGCTTTTTGTTGTTGATATTTCCCCTTCAGCTATAATTAAATTCTTAATTATCAAGACGCAGTCACAAGGAACACAGAAGCAGGGAATTCAATTTGGAGACCCCCTGTATCATCCTGAGGGTCAAGAGAGGATTGTGGGAAGTGAGTGGGGTATGAATTGGAAGAGAAAGGAGAAAATAAGAGTTATGGATTCTTTTGATGGATATAATTCGCAGCACTGCTTTGCTTCTTGCTGCCATGAGCTCACCTGATTCACTGACATCTTAATCAAGTGTTCCTCTGGAGGAATCACTCTGGATTGCAGCTCGGTTCTTTCTATTAACACCAAGCAACAACAGCAAGCTCCCGTGGACTAATGACACAACACAATTAACTTTCTCTTCATCTTTTCTGCAAGTCTATATAATGGGAAAACTTTGGGAAGTATGTATGTTGGGCAAAATTAAATGGATAGTTCAAAGAAAAAAAAATCATTATTTGGTCACTATCATGTTGTTTTAAATCTCCATGTTGTTATTTTTCCACTGAACACAAAAGGACAAATTTTGAAAAAATCATATGTTGTCATTATATAATATATAACAATTATATAATCATTATACTGGACGTCTTTCAAACCATGTTCATCTCATCAACAAAATTATTCATGAAACTATTTGCTAACTAAAAATATTAGGTTTTGATCGTAAACAATTTGAAAATTGATGCTGATTTGTGTTTAAATTAATGCACTACCATTAAAATGTTGGGGTTGGTAAATTTTTATTTATTTATTTTTTTTAATGTTTTTGGTAAGTCTCTTATGCTCAGCAAAGCTGCATTTATTTAAAAAAATAATAATAAAAATAGAGTAAAAACAGTAATATTATTACAATTTAAAAATAACTGCTTTCTATTTTAACAAAATGTAATTTATTCCTGTGCTGTGATGTAATTTATTCCAAATCTGAATTTTCAGCATTTTGATGCTCATTTCTTGCTGAAAATAGTTGTACCGCTTACTATTTTGTGGAAATTTTGATGATTTTTCAGAATGATTTTTACAGATGATATTTCAGGATTCATTGAAGAATATAAAGTTCACATGAACAGCATTCATTTGTAACATTATAAATGTCTTTGATCAATTTAATGCACCCTTGCTGGATAAAAGTATTAATTTCATTAAATAAATAAATGAATAAATTACAGACACTAAACTTTTGAACAGAGTTGTCTATAAAATAAGTAAATATTTGGCCCAATTTTGTACTTTATGGTCAACTAAAATGTTTATTTATTTGTCTAATAAATAAGATGCAGTTTTGGTCAAAGTAAAATTGAATAAAAATTAATGAATATGACATGAAAAAATATAAACTTTTTTTTAAAGGATATTAGGAAACTACGATCAAAACAAAAAACTGTAAAAATGAACTGCTTCAAAAGCCATGTGATATCTTTATATGCTAAATGGAGTTATAATGACGGAATTTTCATTATTGGGTGAACTATTCCTTTAACATGATCTCAGCACACAAAAATGGTTCCTTTTCAGCTATTTATGACTAAATGCACTGGAAGGACGGGCGTAATGTATGAACTTTGACTCACTGATTGCTGATATGCAGGTTCTGCCATGGTCATGAGGATAGCTGAGGACGCTTTTCCCTATCTCACACAGGGATCTTGATGATTGGTCTATTTGGGAGTGTGTCCAGGACTCAGAGGAATGAAGCTGACACTAATGCAGAGTGGAGGTGGCACAGAGGTGCACTGCGGATGTGCTTGCACTCTTTAAAGTGTCAGCACTGCTATGCCGGCACTGCGCCTACCTCCTCCTCCTCCAGATATTACAACGCAGCATGTGCCTCGGGGAACATGGGTAAAGGATTGCCCTCGGCTAATTCGATATACCTCCTCTACATTTCATTCTTGTCGGCTATTGTGCAGGACCTCAAAGAAGTGTTTGACTGCGCGCAAGGCTTGAACACTGATATCTTCCTGAATTTTCTTCAGACTTCTTTTTATCCCTCTGGTTTTTGAAAGCTGCCCCTCTTAAAGCTGAGATCTCCCCCACAGGCCTCGTTCCCGCCTTCTAGGTCAGCTCTTCTGTGATGTCATGCATTCCGCTGCCCAGATGCAAAGGCGGTACTGACTCCTCCAGTTCCCTGCAGCACGCATCTCCCTCGATTCATAGGTAAAGAGTTCACATCCTGGAATGGTCAGATACGCTGAACGGGCTCTGTGGGAAACAGCTTGTGCAGTCTGATCAGTTCTGACCCATACAGATGAGTAATTCAAATAAAGCAACACATGAAACCAGCCAGTCACAGGACATCTGTGAAATGAGAGTCTAAGTTAAATGGCAGGTGACAGGTCAGAGTCATTCTGGTATAAATACCACCAAAACTCAAAAGAGCAGTTCACTCAACAATATAGGTTCTGTCATTAGTTACTTACAGTTGTGGAAAAAAAGTTTACATACACTTTGCAAAATGTTAATTATTTTACAAAATAAGAGGGATCATACAAAATGCATGTTATTTTTATTTATTTTGTTTTGTTTACTTTTAGTTGTTCATGAGTCCCTTGTTTATCCCGAATAGTTAAACTGTCTGCTGTTCTTCAGAAAAATCCTTCAGGTCCCAAAAATTCTTTGGTTTTCCAGCATCGTTTGCGTATTTGAACCCTTTCCAACAATGACTATGATTTTGAGATCTATCTTTTCACACTGAGGACAACTGAGGGACTCATACGCAATTATTACAAAAGGTTCAAACAGTCACTGATGCTCCAGAAGGACAAACAATGCATTGAGTTAGGGGTGTAAACTTTTGAACAAAATGAAAATGTGTACATTTTTTCTTATTTTGCCTAAATATCTTTTTCTTTTTTTTTTTTCTTTTTTTTTTCTTTTAGTACTGCCCTTCAGAACCTAAAGAAGATACTTATATATTTCCCAGAATACAAAATAAGTTAAATTTACCTGATCTTCAAATTCAAAAAGTTTTCACCTCCAGGCTCTTAATGCACCCTCATGTACAAAAAAAAAAAAAAAAGGGGGCAAACATATGAACTATAATCTCCAATATAGTTAGATATTTGCCAATTTTTTATCAAAGTGATTGTTGTCGTTGTATAATTATTAAATTACGTTATAATCAAGTTACAATGTTTTGTATGTACATTATTATATGCATCTTGTCTGTCTATAGAGAGAGAGGAGAGAGACAGTTAAGTTGCATTTTATTAATGTACATATGCAACATTATTACTTATAATTTAGCTTATAATTTAATAACTTTTACAACAATTATATAACAGTTAAGGTAATTAAGTTATACAACTTAATTTTAAATAATTCATTTTTATTATTCGTTTTAACATTTTTGTAAAATAATTTTATCACTTTTTTATTTATTTTAATAGTTCATATATTTTTTGGCATCTTCTGAAGCCATTCAATAGCTTTATGTGAGGAACAGACCTAAATTTCAACACATCTAATACAAAATTAAGTTATCACATGGTTTGAAAAGACTTTATAACTAGTTGTGAACTTTTTAATGACAATTTTATGGTGCTTCTGTATCCTTTTTGAAGTTTGACAAGCCTCACTTTTAATTCATTGTAATTGCATAGACAAAAAAAAAAAAAAAAAAAGACTTTTCAAAAAGAAATTTCTCATTTTGTGATTCACAGAATAAAAAACGAGACAAGGGTGAGTAAATGACAGCATTTTCATTTTTGGGTGAACTAATCTTTTAATGGTCTGACCTACTTTGCAACCTTTCTATAAGTTGTCTAAAAACTGCATGTTACCAGTTTAACTCCAAAATAAGCTTTTACAGAGAGAAATTATTGTCGGATGCGGATGGGCTGCGATGAAGGATGACTCCGCACTTGTTTGATGAGCTTTAGCTTTAGCTCATCAGACACGCCTCACCAATCAGCAAATTAAAACCATTCGAACAGCTGGCTCATCCTGCCGTTTGAATCCGGCTCATAATTAGGGCTGGAGATGGGGGGTGTATCATAATCCACGAAGAATAGATGCATTGCTGATCATTTTTATTGCTGCTGTTTTTCAAACATTTCAAAAGATGTTTGTTCTAGAAGTTCTGCTTCTGTTTCAGTTAAATTGGGACAATTTCCCCACTGCCATAATTTAACAGTTTTCACCCTATGTATAACCTCATTTTAAATAAGCAAGTCTAAAATGAAATAAAATTAACTTAAAAGAATAATTTTAGTCAAATAGCCAGTTAATATACCATGGGCCAGATTTACTAACAGCCTGCGCCAGCGCAAACCGTTTTGGTGTTAAAATAGTACTGTCAGGATTTACTAAAGATGCGTAGTGAATAATTAGTATGGACACCGTTATTTTTGCGCCTGACCTTATCGAATATGCATTTTTAAGAGTTTTCCTTTCAGACGCAAAATTTATGGGAGGAGAGCATTAAAATGAATCACGCAATGCAATTTAAAAACGTTTGCGCTCGTCAAATTACTGGTATTTGCGTCATTATTTAACGCCCCCCAAAAAAAGGCATGTTTTTAAGCAGGCTCTAATTTGCGCTGCTCTTGGTAGATTGCGCTGGTCATTATGGAAATGATATGGCTGTGTTTGTGTTCTGTAATGTGTGTATTGTCAGTAAATCACACGCAGAATTTTCCCCTCCCATCGGCGCTTTTATGGAATTGCGCTCTAATGCTAATATGCTCTGTTTAGTAAATCTGGCCCCATGTCTATTTTTTTCTTTATGTGATGGACAACAATAATATTTATATTGTTATTAGTTTCAGCTTTTACAGGAAAAGCTTAAACTAATAGTGTTTCTACTGAGACCCAAACAGCCTCTCTCAGCCATATAAAAGTTTTGAGAGTTTATGAGTTTGTCCACAAAATAAAGTGTTGACCAGTCACCTTTTAATAAGCTTCTCACAATGTTTCCCTGTAAAATCAGTAGAGAAATAAAAGTGGCCAAATGATAATGATGCTGGTAAAGTTTGTCAGCCCAAACCTCATATAGCAGTCTCAAAGGACAGTTTTTGTCTGTAAAGACAACAGCAGCATTTAAAATGGATCACTTGGCTCATGAACTCGCTGAACCTCAGTGAGTGTGTAAAGTCTCTTCCTACTGCAACATTTAGAAAGACATGACTGAAGTTTTACAGCAGCTCAATCTGGCTTTCTCTTTGACTCTTCGGCGCCTCCTCGGTTTGAACGTCCCTCAGGGAGAGAAGAATGGAGTTCACAGATGCAGTATTGCACAAAAATAAATAAATATATGGATTAAAAACGGTAAACACTGATGTCATTTGCAAAAATGAGTAGCTTGTGTACAGGTTTTAATAGATATGTCCGACAAAAGCTGCTCTGCGTTATTTTGCAATAAAAACGAGAGCCTTTTTAAAATGGCAGATGCAAATAGAGGTGCCAAAATCATCCTTGATCTTTCTCATAACAATGAGCAGATAATTTCACCTTCAAGAACAACATGACCCTGAAGATGAGATGATGCAATTGCCACAGTAACACATCCATCCTAAAATTAGGCTTCTATTATTTGTGAAAAGAATAGAGCCCAAATTGAGTTTGGAATATGGAGAATTTCAGAGAGATGATAATCAGATTCACTCAGAAAGATGCATTTCAATCTCATTTGGGCTAATGTCAATGATAACGCATTGTGTGAATATGCTCACACCCTGTACAATTTTTATTCCACTATATTCAACATGTACTTTAGACAGACAGAATAATAGAAAGACAGACTGACTGATTACTATTGGGTCTATACATATACAGTGAGGTCAAAAAACTACAATACCCAACATTGCAGTATTTATTACTATTTTTCAGTATTTTTTTATATTTCAAAATTTCACTCAAATTGTTTTCCTGATAATTATAATTTGTATAATTTTGTTTTAAAAAAAAGTTTAGTTTTTCACCCCACTGCATGTGGATACTTTATATAAGCTTTCCAAATGTCTTGTTATATGCAAAGCACCTGCCAACCTTGGGATAGTTTGAAGACAAGGTCACTTCATTGGACTGACCCCCTCTCGCAGAGCATTGAGCAGTTTCATAATAAGGTGTCCGAATTTTGCATTTTAGACATCCTTTGGACTTGTGACATCTCCTCTGCTAAAGTCTCTCTCTCACTCTCTCATTTTTATGCAGTGTACAAAGACAAGAGGAAAGAAGAATGACCAGCAAGATTGGGGTGTTTTTCTGCATGCAGTACTTAGGGTTAGTGAAATTAGGGTTGGCATGAAAAGAAGAAACATGCATGTTTCACTTTACCCACCCAATTTTACACCCCTCTCTGACAGGTACACACACAATTACACAAAAACTAACACAGAAACATAAAACACAGGTATTTACACTTGATAACTTGTGTTTTATGATCAAATACTTATCTAAAAAGATTAAATGTAAATTCCCTTCAATACACATTTGAGATGGACATCAATCAAACTACCTGGATTTTTTTTTTTTTTCCAAATCAAGCACATTAAAGTGTCAAATGTTTCAATGCACTTTTTAATACAACCTATGTATCAAAAAATGCTGCCTTTTTATTATTATTTTGACAGCAGAGAAAAATGAATAATTGTTAAAATTGTCACTGCAAAACAACACAAAATGCTGCAAATGGCATTGCAATTTCAAGAGAAAATTTTAAATATACTACCACCACCTCCATAAGCTTAGAGGTGGATAAGCCTTTTGGTAAAGAAAAGGAAAAAAAAAGAAATCCTTATTAATTTTAACCCTACAGTGGTAATTTAGACCAAGAACAGTCTTAACCTTCTTCCTTCCAGCTGTCATAAGACCTTGTCTATTCCTAATGTTCTGTTAAAACAATAAGATGATCATTTGGCCTTTTCCACCTCACGGTCTCTATGTTATGAACTTGTACAGGCAAATATGGCCCCACAGTGACACTCAAGCCAAGTTGATGTCTCTCTCTCCACCATTTGCTTGTTTTGTCCCTCTTGTCACCATGCGGCTTTATTAAGTCAATCTCTATGGGTGTTAGTACTCTTGTCTTTGATCCTCTCCATTATCATGAATTCCTGCAGAAGCTGAAGGTGAAATTTTATATGTGCAACCATGAGCATTTGGCTCTGAGATTCAGACAATTAGCTACAGGCAAATGTTTTGGATATGCCCGAACACTCTTTTCCGTAATTTGATAAATTACTGCTGCCACAATCAATAGTAAATGTACACAAACATATCTTTTAAATGAAATTACATTTATTGTCTGAATTTGAATAGAATAATGCAAGTTTTTTTTAATTATACAAAATTTATGAGTCTAATTAATACAGAAGGGCATTTTTGCATAAAAATAATAATAAATAACAAATAATTTAAATTTCCACTGTTCTATTTTAGAGCTGTTACACAAATAACTGTTTAGCAAATTTGCCACTGAGTATCACTTCCAGTGTTTGAGGAGAACATTCCGTACCTCTTACATCTGTAATGCAAAAGTTGTGTTCGTGAAAGTAACATCATCAGGCAGATTCAGAGTCTCACAGCTCGTACTAAGTTGCTAAACTATTCTCATTGATGCCCTTGCTGAATCTGAATGACGGCTTTCATTTCCCCCCAGCGTTCAGAGGCGCACACAGCGCAGAGCTCCGATTGAGTTGTTCACTTCTTCTCCAGTGAATTCTACCTCACGAAACGTAGATGATCTGTAATACCGAAGGAAATTTGCATATCAAACATGCCATAGTTATCACTCGAGGGAGGACATCAAATGCTCCAGTGCTCATTCTCATGTTTGTTTGCGAGTTGATAGTCAAAGCTGTTTTGGTCTGATGCTAAAAGTGAATGCATTATTAGCTGCACTGCTAATGTGGTGTGTATATTCTACGTTGCTGCTGATTTTGGGTTAGTTGATTCTGAGTTTAGTTAAAAAGGAAGACGTCAAAAATTATTATGTATCTATATAATTTTGAATGTTCATCCAAATTGCACTGGTAACTGATCATAAATGGATGGTGACTACCTGCAATCCAGTTTAACCAGGTGCTAAATTCTCTAAAATTGTGCTGTGTCGTGACCAGGTTATGCACCAATCAGAATTTAAATGGGGAGAAGTCGATTAGTCACCAGAAGAGAGGGACGGCAGCGCGTAAGTGTTTTAATACTTGTTCGTAGATCTGTTGTTTAAATTATTTACTTGCTGCTAGGAAGGAATACTTAGTTTCCTACCTATTTCTATTCTGTATTTTTGTTGTGGTTTATATTTTTAATTGCACTTACTGGTAATTATAATAATTTCCCCACATCAAGTTGGCCGGGGTGGGGGCACTGGTCTGCTCATGTCAAACAATTGGAAATACTTCACCCACTCTCCCCTATGCAATTACAACTCATTTGAATCTCATGCGATTACTGTAACAGCTCCTATAAAACTCCAGATTGTGGTAATTTACCGCCCCCCTGGGCCAATTCTAGGCACCTTCCTAGAGGAGCTGGATGGGCTGCTGTCCTCTTTCACAGAGGATGGCCCTCCACTCTTAGTCTTTGGCGACTTCAACATTCATCTGGACATGCCTTATGCTACAGACTTTCATTCTCTCCTTGCTTCATTTGATCTCAGACGCCTTACCACTACAAGCACGCACAAATCAGGCAGCCAACTTGAGTTAATTTACACACGCAGTTGTACTGCAGACAACATTTTGGTACAACCACTACATACTGTATCTCCAACCATTTCTTCATTACATTTAAACTACATTTTGCTACCTGTGTGCAAACAACCCATATACCGGTTACTTTTAGACGAAACCTACGCTCCCTTTCACCCTCCCATCTTTCCTCTGTAATATCCTCCTCTCTTCCCTCACCTACCCATTTCTCATCTCTGGATGTGAATGCAGCTACTGACACTTTATGCTCTACTTTAAACTCTTGTTTAGACGACATTTGTCCTCTCTCCTCCAGGCCAGCACGGGCTGCCTCTTCTAACCCCTGGTTATCTGATGTTCTTCGTGAGCATCGGGTTAAACTCAGGGCAGCAGAGAGAAAATGGCGCAGCTCAAAAGATCCATCAGACCTGAGTAGGTATCAGTCTTTGCTTTCATCTTTCTCTGTTGAAGTCCACACTGCCAAATCCTCATATTTCCACAACAAGATTAACAGTGCTCCAGACACACGTAATCTCTTCAGAACATTTAATTCTCTCTTCTGTCCCCCTCCACCACCTCCCACCACTTCTATAACAGCTGATGATTTCGCCACATTCTTCACAGACAAAACTAGAACAATCAGTAGTCAGTTCTCACCTCCACACAAACAGGACCTCCAACCAACCACATCCACTGCTAAAACTCCCATCTTCTCCTTCTGTCCCCTCACTGAGGCAGAGGTATCCAAACTTTTCCTATCCAGCCATCCTACAACATGTCCTCTAGACCCAATCCCCTCACACCTTCTCTAAGCAATCTCTCCCACACTCTTACCAGCACTCACACACATCATCAACACATCCCTCCTCACAGGCACTTTCACCACTGCATTCAAGCAGGCTCGGGTAACCCCACTGCTCAAAAAACCTACATTAAACACTTCTCTTATAGAAAACTACAAACGTGTCTCTCTCCTTCCATTCATAGCGAAAACACTCGAATGAGTTGTTTTCAACCAGGTATCATTGTTTCTTTCACAGAACAACAAACTGGAATTTAATTTCAGAAGTGGCCATTCAACTGAGACTGCGCTACTCTCAGTCACTGAAGCCTTGCTGATTGCAAAAGCTGATTCCAAATCATCAGTTCTCATTCTGCTGGATCTATCTGCTGCTTTTGACACTGTCAATCATCAGATCCTGCTGTCTACCCTCTCATCACTGGGCATCATTGGGATTCCACTTCGCTGGTTTGAATCCTATCTCACTGGTAGGTCTTTCAGGGCGGCCTGGGGAGGGGAGGTATCCACAGCACATCAACTGGTCACTGGGCTTCCTCAGGGATCAGTTCTTGGACCCCTCCTCTTCTCCACATACACTACATCACTGAGTTCCATCATACAGGCACATGGCTTCTCCTACCATTGCTACGCTGATGACACACAGCTCTATCTCTCTTTTCAACCAGATGATCCAACGGTAGCTGCACGGATCTCAGGCTGCCTGGCGGACATCTTGGCATGGATGAAAGAACATCACCTACAGCTCAACCTGGCAAAGACTGAGCTTCTTGTCTTCCCTGACACTCCAGCTCTACAGCATGATTTCACCATCCAGCTAGGTTCTTCTACAATTACCCCATCAACTTTGGTCAGAAATCTTGGTGTAATCTTTGATGACCAGCTGACCTTCAAAGACCATATTGCAAAGACTACTCGATCTTGCAGGTTTGCATTATACAACATCAGAAATATCATGCCCTTTCTAACAGAGCAGGCTGCACAACTTCTTGTCCAGGCCCTTGTCATTTCTAGGCTGGACTACTGCAATGCTCTTCTGGCTGGACTTCCATCAAGCACAATCAGACCTCTACAAATGATTTAGAATGCAGCGGCACGACTGGTCTTCAACGAGCCCAAAAGAGCCCATGTTACACCTCTCTTTATCTCCTTGCACTGGCTACCGGTTGCAGCTCACATCAAGTTCAAGACATTGATGCTTGCATATAGAACAGCCACAGGCTCAGCACCCGCCTATTTCCACTCACTATTATGAATCTACATCCCCTCCAGAAGTCTGAGATCCGCTAGTGAGCAACGCCTTGAGATACCATCACAGAGAGGCTCAAAATCTCTCTCCAGAACGTTCTCGTTCATCATTCCTGGCTGGTGGAATGATCTTCACACCCCTATCCGGAATGCTGGATCCCTGACTATTTTCAGGCGACAGCTGAAAACTCACCTCTTTCGACACTACCTGACATCATCCTAAATAAAAAAAAATAAATAAATAAATAAAAAAACTTTGTCTTTCTCTTTATTTATTCCTTCCCTTTCTAGCTTGTACTTATTTGAACAATGCCTGAGACTTGGTATTACAAGCACGTTCTCTGTCTGTTTGCCTCTTTAAGATGAATCGCTTTATGTATTCCCCGATTGTAAGTCGCTTTGGATAAAAGCGTCTGCAAAATGACTAAATGTAAATGTAAATGAAAATGACTCTTTAGCATTTTAATTTATGGAGTTAAAAGAAAACTGAAATTCAAATAAATTCATTTTTTATGTAGACATTTGTCAAGACAAAATTTGAATGCTGGATGGATTGAAATGATGTAAATTTACATTGCATACATTTTCACATTGCATAATTGATCAAATGATCACGAAGAATATTACAATAAGAACATATGGGCATAACGAGTGAACTTTATGCATTATACAGAGACAATACAGATGTTTGACTCACAGTATCTGAAGCAATTTACATTGTACATTGAGCATGGTATAATTAATTCATCAAATGGTTATCAAATAATGGAGAAGAGCATTATAATCGGTGTTGGGGAAAGGTACTTTTAAAGGGGACCTATTATGTAAGTAATACATTACAATATCGTGCTACTCCAAAAAAACTAACTAATTGCATTTCTTAGTTACTTTTTATAGAAAGTAATGCATTATGTTACTTTTGCATTACTTTTTGTCACCTGAGCTGGGCTTGCTTATTTATTTTTAATAACTAAAGTTGCATTTTTGGCAACTGTAAAGGCCTTTTACATCAAAATGGAAATTAATTTAAATTTAACCTCAGTGTGAAGGAAGTGACTCTGTCTCTGCACCTCACTCCCAATTTCTCTCAATATGGGGACAGGAGAGATGTCAGTGAATAAATGGGAAACCAATGTAACTTGCGTTACTTACTTGAAAAAGTAACAGATATTTTCCTGTGAATTTAAAAGTAATGTGTCACTTTAGTTACATGTAAAAAAAAAAAAAAAAAAAAAAAAAAAAAAAAGTAATCTGATTACATAACTCATGTTAATTGTAATGCGTCACACCTAACACTGATTATAATAAGGCATATACAACACATTGTGTTAATGAGCACATTTTTGGTGAGAATTCTTTCAGTGAAACAAGCCCAAACATAAATGAAAAGCCACAGCAACTCTTCATAAATCACAGAAGCAGGAATGTAGGAAAAATAGATTGAAGCAAACTAAAATTTATGAATCCCACACACTGCTATAACTTGCAAATTTTAATACAATGTTTTGGTCATGCGACCTTCAGGCATCACTTGAATCAAGCCCTAAAACAACACAGGCAGCACATGCACAATTTCACACATGTATGTTTTCCCAAAGCGTTCACCTCCCTAATGTATATCCTTTTCAGTGTTCTATAAGAGCAACCTTCAAGCCTGATCCATTCTGTCCTTCTTAATACGCCAACAACACAACCTCATCATGTGTGACAAGACTGTTTCTGCCTCAACCCAACACTGTTGCCCTTCATAAATAATTAAAGATCTAATCTGTGATATTTCCAAAGGTCAGCAGCACAACAAAGCGACAAAAAATGCCAGCTCCCCCATTTCTCTCAATGTTTTCACTTTCTTTACTACTTCCGGCCTGAACCTTTTGAGAATTCCAGGAAAAAGGCTTTTTTTGTGAGCCAGCAACTATTGAACTCTCAGGAGTGACCTACAGTCCATTTTGGAGCTTTGTAGATAATGATACAAAATGCTCACACAAAACCATGGTCTGCTCTCTCACACAGCTCACACCCTCAGTTCAGCTAAATGCTAAGGATCAAAGGTCACTAAAGTCTTCCTGCATACCAAACTTACTAAATGTATTATTTAAATACATTTGAATATAAATATGAGTTAGCGCTAACCTTGATTGGTCTCCTTGATGCATTATCTATAAGTTTCCACAAATCTCCCGACGCAGGAGAGCTACGCTATCTTCCACACAGCTCAGGAAGTTACTTTTAAGTCTTTCGGATGCCAGCAAAGACATTCCTAATCCGTGAGGTATTAACTCTACAATACCATTATTCACATCACGAATGCAATAACACGAAACTTTCAGAGTTATTAAAAATTAATCCTTGTGTATGATTTTAACGCATGCGTTGTTTTACTAGCGACGATCTACGCTGTAATTAGCACAGTTGTCATGTCTGTGTCCGCAGACTGAGTTATGTAAATGAAGCAGGCTGAATGAAATGTTTAGTGCACTGGAGATTTATTCAAATGTTTAAAGCTGACAGTGAGCTTAATCATTACAGCTTGCTTTTGCCGAATGAATTTTTTTCTGCAAACTAGGTTTTATCTTGCCTTGCCTTCTCGACAGAAACGTCAGAGAAATACACAGAAGGGAAAGTTTTCTTTAGCCTCGAAAATATCATTCCCGCGTTGCTTTGTTCCTTATATCGCATCGGAACAGGAGAGGAACGCTGGCTAATTGAAAAAAGTTCCATTCTCACATATGTCAGGGAAACATCTGAACTGAGTGTGTTTGGCATGTTTTTGCTAGCAGTATCATATCATCCCTTATGTTCTCCTCAGACAGCAAGTTTATATTCATGATCAAAGCCACTTCTCCCTTAAACCTCGATATCAACAATCATGATGTTGAGGGGTTAAAGTATAAAAAAATTTCTCTGTTTTAAAGCAAATAAACCTAAATGCTTTGACCTTATTGAAATGTAGATATGCTCTTCTCTGAGCACTCCTCTGACACTCTTTAAAATTTCATGTTCCTCTAATATTTCTACACCACACTGACCTCCTGTAAAGAACCAAAAATTGCATATTAAGAGGCCTACAGCGCAGATGCATTGACCTCAATAAAAGGCTTTCCAGAAAGATAGAAGGCTGAAACCTTGGTACCTCAGTACTGTATGTTCATATAGCAGCCCTCTAGCACTCTATAAAGTTTCATTAGGCTATGCTGAATATCATTTGGAGAAGCGTATGGCTTACTGAATGGTCTCAATGATGCATTTCTGCAACATTCAGAGCCATTCCCTCATTTACACAAGTTTATATATTTGTTTAGAAAACCTAAACATGCTGATCATTAAGAGAAAAGAGTCAATTCAATACATACTTACATCTACTAAATGTAATTCACAACAGTCAGATGGTATCAGTAAACCAAATGTGTTGTTATAATAAATTATTAAGTTAATTATTAAGTTACTTAATAACTTTCAGAAAATGAGGCACTTATATAATTTAATGAAAAAATTATTTATTTTATTATATAAAATATATAATAATAATATAATGTAAAAAATAAACAAATAGTATGAACTACATAAAAATTACATGTAATAGAAAAATCTAAAGTTTGGGGTCAGTATGATTTTTAAAAGGATGGATAAAACTGATCAAAAGTGACAACAAAGATTATTAAATTGTTAACAAAAAATAATTATATTTTTAAAAAGAAATTGTTCTTTTGAACCTCTTTTTGATCAAAGTATCCTAAAAAATATATCATGGTTTGCTCAAAAATTTTATGCACCATAACAGTTTTCAACGTTGGTGTTCAAGAAACATTATCATCAAATTATTCAAAAGATTTCTGAAGGATCATGTGACAATAAATACTGGAGTAATGGCTGCTGAAAATTCAGCTTTATTCAGGAATAAGTTATTTTAAGTTATACATTACTGTTTTTACTGTATTTTTTGATCATATAAATACAGGCTTAAGTGAGCGTAAGAAAATTCTTTCAAAAAGATTTTAAAAATCTTAATGACCCTAAACTTTTGAGAGGTACATAATACATATAAACAAACCAGACTGGCTGAGTTCTCAAGCTCAACTTACTGACTTAAGTCAAAATAAATATAATAATAATAACAATAATAACACCATTTTATACATACATCACAAGCCTGACTGACCCAGTTCTGACTCGATGGTTACCAGCTCACTTATAAGAAAGGAGATCAGTGAGTAACAACTTAAATTTAAGTTTGCTCCTTGCACAAAACTATCACATCTTCAGAAGACTTGGAATATAAAGCACATTATAATACTGATGTTACCCACAATTTTTGTTCTGCTCTGCAAAGATGATGATAATTTATCTGCACACTAGCTAAAGTTAGACCTTGAGATTTAGTTCATGACTAGGAGCTTCAAAGCTAAGAGAGGAAAATATTGCCTGAGAGGATTGAAACATGCATCCTGAATGTTTACTATTTACTTCTCTCCAGGATGTGCCTTATCTCTGGCTACAGCAAAGCAGTGCTCGTGTAGGTAAACATTATGTGGTCTGTGTAAGCGTGTGAATATGCAAAAGCATCATCAATGTGTGCCACTAACACCTCTACTCATGTGTGACGTCCTCTCTCTGCCCTCTCCTTGTGTTCTGCTGGCAGGGTTGATTATGCCGCTTGTCCTTTTAACCCTGCGGCTTTGAGTTAGTGTCATCCTGGGTCTCTCATTAGTCTCTTTTCTCCATTAAACATTCATGATCTGCGTTTCCATGTCAACAATGCACAAAGGTCACTGAAGAATGATAACTCGGGACGGTTATGGTTTTTGCATTGCACATAAACTGTAGCACTAGCGTACTTTATTTCTCAAATAAAATCTCTGCCTTCCACCAGCTGCGGCTGCCTCTGCGAGTTTTCATAAACCAGGAAAAATTATTGGGGTGCCATGTAGTAACTGGGCTCAGACTGTCAGAGGTGAACGAAATACAATTTCTATAGGTAAAATGAAAATTGGATGGTTCCTTCCATCTCCCATATGTGTCAAGGATCCAATTTTAATATATTTGCTG
This sequence comes from Spinibarbus caldwelli, assembly GCA_039654775.1. Taxonomy (NCBI): domain Eukaryota; kingdom Metazoa; phylum Chordata; class Actinopteri; order Cypriniformes; family Cyprinidae; genus Spinibarbus; species Spinibarbus caldwelli. The sequence continues at coordinate 10,465,405 of CM077243.1, forward strand.
TCCCCTGGAATGATTGTTTGCTTGCTGCGACTGCTCATCGTTCTCTTCTGCTGCATGGCTGCAATTATCAATTACTCATTGACGCTGATGTCTCCTTTATCATTGTTACGCCTCTGCATGTGGTTTACACATTCTATTACGTTCACTTGGTACAAGCTAGTGCTATTACAGGCATGCCGTCCATGTGATATGAAACTTTTAATGGTTTTAAACAGCTTGTTTTGCAGTTTATATACCCTCAACAAGGAGTTTGTTGCCTCATATACAAAATCCACAGAGAGGAATCAAGCTTAAAAAAAAACAAAAAAACAACAAAGCTGTGGAGAGCACTTGGTATAGCCTCAGAATAAACCGATACATAAAATGAGAATAGTGAAGTTCATAACTGAGCACATTTGGGTGTTTTATCAAGCACTTTTATGTTCCCAGTTGAGAAAAACAAAATTTTTTTAAAAGACATTAAAACTAATTATATTTTACAATGGCTTCATTTGTTTTGGCTACTTTTCAAACAGCTTCTAGATTTTATTTACCCATTTTTATTTTTATTTTTATTTTATTTTTTTTCACCCTTGGTTCAAAGTCAGACTTTAATCTGAAACTACAAAAATCAATTATAAAATTGTATTTAAAGAAAGATAATTTAAACAACTAGTGAAATAATCATAATATTTATTGTCTGAAAATGATTTTATTCATTTTCAGACAAACTACAACTATCACATATTTGACAGCATTTTCACTAGATTTTCACTTGCCCCCAAAAAAGTTTTATTAAAAGTTATATAGCTGATAAGCTATGAAGTTAACCTTAGCAAAGTTAACCATTAGGAAACCCTATTTAGCTTTATTTTTTATTTCAGTTTTAGTTTTATGTTTAAGATGAAGCACTAAAATGACTATTTATTTCAGTTAGTTGCCAAGGAAACATTTCACATTTTTAAGTTCATTCATTTTAATATTTCAGTTCATTAAGTTTAATATTTCAGCAGTATTTCAATTAATAAAAATGATTTCTAATAGCTTTATTAAACAATAACAACACTGGGTGTGAGCTATTGTATTCAAAAAAAAATTTGAACATTGTTAGTGGAGAAATTAAACTAATCAAAGAAGGCAAAGTTAAGTTTGTTTTAAAATATTTTCTAGAAATACAAAGGGCAAAATGTTATTATAGTTGAAGTATAAAAAAAAAACATCCTATGAGAACTTTTCTTGCCTTTTCTTATCTTCTCATCACTGTACATGAAAGATTGCCTTTTTTATTATTATTTTTAATATCTACAACACCAATGCCCCTTGTGTTGCTTGGCTAGTCATCAAGACTCCAGAAGGCTAAAGATCCAATTAGCTTGTGCAGCACAGAAGACACTGTTCCTACCAACAAGCCAGAGTCGCCACATGACTTCAGCCAATTACACACCTGCTGGTTAAGGACGGGTAATCATGCAGAAGTAGCTACTACATTGTTTTCTGACTTTAAGTGTTATGGAAATGAGGATCTCTCAAAGACACTTACTTTAGGCCACTGGACTCAACAGTCACTGTTTCAAGGGCATCAGTGACCTCCAGAGACAGTCGGGAATTTGAATAATCCCGACCGTTGAGTGCTGAATTTGGCCATTATAAAACCATTAAAATGATAAAGGAAAGGAAAGTGGCTTTTTTGCTTTGTGGCACACACACTTTCAAATGCGTTTGCTAGGTGAAACCAACCGACAAAAACAGTGCAAAATAATCTCTGCTTTCCTGCTACATCCATCATGACCAATGACCTTAAAATGAGAGCTGTTATTTGCTGCATCAAGTACTTCCTGTGTAGCTCATATCCACGGCAGCGGTGAAGAGCAGTTAAGGCTAATAAAGCTATACTACAGCACTAAAAAGCTTTTAAACCGTATTCATTTGTCCTGTCTGTTATGCAACCGCTAACAAATGACTATTTTCCAGAGGCAGCAGGCAGGTCTTTTAAATCACATAACATATTCAATGTCGTGCTCCACTCTGTTCATTTTCACTGGGTTATTTCCCACAGGAGGCCACCAAGGGGTTTCGGTGTACTGCAGCAAACAAATAGAGGTCAAAGAAGACCCCACAGTAACTGTAGTAAAAACTCATCTGTTATGACTTGTGTCGAGCCTCATGTTATCAGTGCTCTTAGTAGTCCCTGAGCTGAATTTAAATTTCTAAAAATGCTTAAAAGGCATGCATAACAATGAGATGAGAGTGAGTGGAATTTATTTCTACGACTTTCAGATTGAACACTGCTACTGTAACTACATTTTTCAGTAGCATGAGTTAGTTCATTTATTTTCAAATTAGTGCAGCTTAACAAGCTATTTGTTCCAACATGTTTTGTAGTGTAGTTATTATTTTGTAATTATTTATAGAAAATTATGCCCAGAAAGGTAGTAATGACATTGATAAAATATTTCACGAGTCGTGGTACTCTCGTGAACACGTGCTGAAGACTGACATGGAAGAGAAGAAATTGTTGATTAAACTCATTATTTTTGTTTTCTTTGTGCACAAAAAGTATTCTCGTAGTTTCTTAACATTACAGTTGAACCACTGATGTCACATTAACGATGTCCTTACTACCTTTCTGGCCCTGAACATGTCAGTTGTGTTGCTGTCTCTGCAGGGTCAGAAAGCTCTCAGATTTCATCAAAAATATTTTTAAGGGTTAGTTCACCCAAAAATGAAAATTCTGTCATTAATTACTCACCCTCATGTCATTCCAAGCACGTAAGACCTTCATTCATCTTCGGAACACAAAGATATTTTTGATGAAATCTGAGAGCTTTCTGACCCTGCAGAGACAGCAACACAACTGACATGTTCAGGGCTTTCTGACCCTGCATAGAGAGCAATGTAACTGAAATGTTCCCAGGCCCAGAAACGTAGTAAGGACATAGTTAAAATAGTCCATGTGACATCAGTAGTTCAACCATAATTTTACTAAGCTATGAGAATACTTTTTGTGCGCAAAGTAAATAAAAATAACGACTTTATTCAACAATTCTTCTCCTTCAAGTGACCGTCTTCCGCCATTATTGAGAGTTCCACGACGTATACGCATGCATTCCTCTGCTCATAAACAAAGCACAGCGCATTCGCGTTCTACGTCAGCAGCAGCACGCACATATGTCATGGTACTCTGGATAATTGGAGGAGAAGGATTGTTGAACAAAGTTGTTATTTTTGTTTTCTTTGCGCACAAAAAGTATTCTCATAGCTTCGTAAAATTACGGTTGAACCATTGATGTCACATGGACTATGTTAAAGATGTCCTTACTACATTTCTGGGTCTGGGAACATTTCAGTTACATTGCTCTCTATAGAGGGTCAGAAAGCTCTCGGATTTCATAAAAAATATCTTAATTTGTGTTCCGAAGATTAAAGAAGGTCTTACGGGTTTGGACCTACATGAGGGTGAGTAATTAATGACAGAATTTCCATTTTTGGGTGAGCTATCCCTTTAAACTCAAAATAAAACAACAGAATCATTCATTTTTTAATCAGTGTTTCTCAACCAGGGGCTTGGTTCCAGCAAAGGGACCTCAGCAAACTTCCAAGGGGGCCGTAGGATGACTTAATTTTATTCAAATTAATTTTAATTTAAAATAAAATCAAGATATTTCTTCTTATTTTCTCTTAATAACTATTGTTCTTACTGAAAAAAAAAATACAGTTATGAAATCAATAAGTATGGAACATAACTACTGGAACCACATAATGAATTGTGTTTAATTCAAAATTTGAAACAAGCTGCTTTTTCATAAATACAGGAAAAATACCAAAAATATCTTAACGTATATGAATATTTGAATATTGTGTTGGACAACCGTGAGGGCTTCGAGTCAAAAAGGTTGAGAACCACTATTTAAATGCTACAAGTAATCTTAGTCATCCCAATAATATAATGTACTGTATGAAAAATGGATATTAATGTTCAGATTTGCTGATTATAATTAACAGTGTTTATTATTAGTGTTATTAAATAGTAACTTTAAGCAAGCTTTACATGACCAATAATTTAAGGTAACTTAAATGTAAAATAGGGGAAATCAATGTGCATAATTAAATATCCATTATTATACCACCACAATCATGGTACCACAAATGGAACCCTCCGGCTACCAGCCCTGAGCTGTTACCACTACAAAACCACCCAAAACATGATGAGAGAGTATGTGGCAATGTCTGCTGAAGGTCACCAAAACCTCTTCCATCCTTGTCAAAGAGAGCATTAACCTTATCTCCTTTCAAACAACGCCATGGTGTTGATGGAGTATCTTATTCAAAATGAAAGTGACGATGGTGACGGTCAACTTCTCTGACACCTCATGCCAATTAGAAGGTGAGAGTTCGTTATGTGCTGGGGGAGGTGACACAATCCTGTCGCTCAGACTAGTAACCCCAGGCTTTGAGAGCGTCACCCATCTCACTACACATCTCACCTCTGATGATTTGTCCAAACTGATCCCAGTTCAGTCCCCTGTGTCTGAGCTGTCTTGTTATCCATCACAAGCTGCCCTTCCATCAGTGAATTCACATGCAACACAAACAGGCTTTTGCACTTGGGCTTTTAGCACTTTGTGCTGTTCAGAAATGTTGACCTTGCTGAAACTATTATTTTAACTTTCCTTGACACAAAACTATAAATCTTTAGTTTAAGCTGATTTTTGAGTATCAGTTTAATGGATAGTGATTCAATTTGAAAGTCTATTATCAGGTGATTGTTTAGAGTCCAGAAGTTGCTCATAAAACTGCTACAGTACATTTCACATCTTTTGAAGCATTTCGAGTACACTCTTAAAAATAAAGTTGCTTCAAAAGGTTCTTCAAGCGATGCCATAGAAGAACCATTTTTGGTTCCACAAAGAACCATTCAGTCAAAGGTTCTTTAAAGAACCATCTCTTGCTTACCTTTTTATAATCTGAAGAACCTTATTCGCCACAAAGAACCTTTTGTGAAATGGAAAGGTTCTTCAGATGTTAAAGGTTCTTTATGGAACCATTTAGACAAAAAGGTTCTTCTATGGCATCGTGAAGCACCTTTATTTTTAAGAGTGTAGCTATGAAGTCAATTCACTGATAATCTTAGTATAACATACACTAATGTTCAAACGTTTAGAGTCAGAAGGATTTTTTTTTTTCAGAAATTAATAAAGGATAAATTAGTAATTGATGAAAAGTGGCAATAAAGGCTTTAACATTGTTACAAAAGATTTCTATTTCAGTGCTGTTTTCTGGTTCCCACAGAAATATTAAGCAGCACAACTGTTTTCAAAATTGGTAATAATAATAAGAAATGTTTCTTGAACATTAAATCAGCATATTAGAATGATTTCTGAAGAATCATGTGACACTGAAGACTGCAATAATGGCTGTACAAAATTTGGAAATGAATAACATTTTAATATCTTCAAATAGAAAACGGTTATTTTTTTATTAGACTGTTTTACTGTATTTTTGATCAAAACATTGTAGCCTTGGTGAGACAGATAAGACTTGTTTCAAAAACATTAACTAATCTTACCAACCCCAATGGTAGTGTATGCAACAACAAATAGCATTCTGATATCAAATTTGGCAAATCAAGCAGGGAATTTAAAAGCGATTTGAGAGACGTGATAGATTAAATTATTTCATTTCAGTCTCTTTCTAACAAATGGTCTTAGAAGACTCTGCATGAGTCGCATTAACTACTTTTTACTTTATACTTATAAAGTATAAAAGTAAAATTTTCCCCATTCTTGTTCACTACATGAAAAGCAACAGAGCAGAGATTTGTCTAAAGTTCTTCTTTCAGGATCTATGGAAGAAAGCCAATTCAGGATTAACACAAAGGTAAGTAAATGGTGACATTTTTCATTTTGAGGTGAACGATTCCTTTAAGACTAAAATTCTGAGAAAACAAACACTCCACAAAACTAAACACATCAATGTTTAAACAGCTTAAACAAAGTGCTTATCTTCTATGAGCGTTTGATATAACTGTACTCATTTGTTATATTGATCATATCTGATGCAGAACAAGGCAGGGCCATTAACTTCCCTCGGTTCTGAGAGCTTTTCCTGCATTGATTGTTCTTTGTGGGTCTCTGTGGAACTGACGCCACATGAAACACTGCTCTGAAGGAGAGTCTGCTTGTCCAGATGCACACTAGGACAAAGATTAAACGAGATCAGACTCCTCAGGGTCACCTACTGGCACTTCCTTTGGACCAGCAATCTTTTGCATGGATAAAGCTTGAATAAATATGAACTACTTGATCAGAACTATGAATAGACTTGGGTGATGGCTCATTTTTTTTCCTTGTCAAAGAACTTTTATACAAAACCACAAAGAACAAGTATCTTAGATATGGATTTACCATTCAAGCATGTCTTTAATGTTGAAAAGGCAATGTGCATTTCTCAAAGGTCCCCAGACCCGACTGCTCCAAATCAATGCAAATGACTCATCTCTGCCACAAACCTCTCAGTGTATCACCTGCTCCCACTCTGCCAGTTGTGTTTACGTGATTAGTCATTTATTTATCTATCATATGCATGCATTTTAAAGGGACAGTTCACACAAAAATAAAAATTCTGTCATCATTTACTCACCCTCATGTTGTTCCAAACCCATATGGCTTTCTTTCTTCTGTGGAACACAAGGAGAAACCCTTTATATAATTTATGTGGTTTGTAGGTACATATTGAGGGAATTTTTTTTGTTGTTGTTGTTTTTATTTTCCAAAGGCATACTCACATACTACTCACAGTCAGTCCAAATAGTTGAAAGTCTTTCTACTATTACAAATAAACTCACACTTAAACAGCAAATAAACCAAAACAAACTGTGATTGGTCAGTTTATGTCAAGTAGACAGACATTTTCTGTCTAAGTTGGCAGGTCTTGGCAAGAGTAAGCTGCAAACAGATTTTAATAGCAATAATCAAAAGAACATTTGCTGGCCTGCTGACATGTTCAATGAATTCAGCCTTCTCTGTCCATCTTTTTGACATTTGTGAGATTTCCTGTCTTCTCTGCATTGTTTTCTTTTTCTAGTTGGATGACTCCCGTGATGGTTTTATGATGGTTTCAGAGGAACAGAATGGGCTGTTCAATTTTTTAAATGTGTGCTCTGGAATTTGTCGGTGGTAATCTAATCTTGGTCAGAAAATGTTTCTGTGTGGTTCTGCCTGCCATTCCTGCATGTGTTTTAAAAGTATTTCCATTAACTTCAGGTGAAACGCTCCCAAAATATTTATGACAGAAACCACACTTTTTCTGAAAAAAAAAAAAAAAAAAAAAACTGGAGCTTGGATGCAAATGTTCAGTTGAAAGTGAGGGAATATGTTTCTGGACTGGAGACAGATATGCTTCTACATCAAGGACAGGTCTCACAGGCAAAGCCTAATCCATGGCTTTTTTGATCCATATTTTTAAACTAGTGAACAAACACAGTTGTTGGAGTAACGTGATGGCGAAACAGAGCCGCTGAGACATCGATGTCTTATATTCTGATTCAGTATTACTTGGTAGGCTTACACCACGGTAAAGATAGACACTTCTGAAGGTTATTTTCGCTGATGAAATTGTTAGAAAGGGTTGATGTGATGTTCTTTGACACCTTTGTTGAGATGATAAATGACAAGATATGCAAATGAGGCTTGGCTTTCAGTAAACATCTTTGCTTCCAAAGGGATTTGTGAAAAGATGAGGTGTGAGATGACATTATCTGATATTTCCTGGTGATTTGTTATCAAAAAAACTGAATCTTTTTCATGTAGTTCTTTGTCATTAATGTGCATTTTTCAAAGTCAACAGATTCCCATTAACGAGTTCTCATTTTAATCTGATTAAATATCACAATTTTCATTTCTATTATGATGAATAATGAATATACAAGAACCACACATTTTTGAAAAGTAACTTGCCCCAGATTTATTTATTTTTTTAATGTATGTTTGGATCAAATAAATGAATTCTTGGTGTGCATGAGACATGGTAAATATGGTAAAAAACGCCCTTGAAAATCGTTTCAGTGGGCAAATTTGATCCATTATAAAGTTTGTTTCCAGCACTGTTCATGACCTTCATATACTTATTTTGGCAGAATCATCTCCCTTCTCTCCCCAAACGACTCCTGTCACACTTCTGACCGTGCAGCACCTAAGCCTGCTATTTCTCTATTTCATTTTCCCCATCTCTCTTTAAGACACCTTCCCGGCAGACTGAAACGCTGATCCATCCTGTCTACAGCCCCACTGGCCTCTGCAAACAGCCATCTATCTCCTGAAAGCCGTGTGTACACTCTGCCTGCCAACAGTAATACATTACTACCAGACACTGAGGTGAGTTTCCTGGAGTCCATGCATCAGTGCCCTGATGGGAGGCACCATCACAGGAGTGTTGTTCCGGAGAAGGGCAGTCTTACAATCCCAATAGTTTATAGATGGCTGCAGCCTTGGATGGACTACAGGAAGGGGCATCAGAACTCAGCATCACTCACTAGACCCCAAAGATCTTGTGTGATACAGGCCATGAAGCAAGCAGGCAGTCAAGATGAATAGTTTCTGTTTTTAGTAAAAAAGGATCTGGAGAAAGTGTGAGAAAGTGTGCCAAAAAACCCATCAAATACTGATGGAGAGGAGATTTACATGAGCAAAATCTGGTCAGACATGATAAAGAATGAAGTTGAACACATCAGGATAAAACAAAATTAGATAGCAATTAAAAGAACAATCAAGTCCAGAGAACATAAGGTCAAGGTCAGATGCAATTTTGCTTCTTTTTTTTTTTAAACTACCTTATGTTGGGATTTGAACTCTGTTCACACTAAACAAAAGTTGTTCCACTAGTCTATGCCATCTTACACTTATAGGAAGCAGTGGTTGTTTTCCCCTTTGTTCATGTCTTATCTTGCCCAAATCACCAAAAGTGAGACAGGACTGCAAATGGTGTCCCTCAAAATAAAAATAAAAAAGGCATATAAACTCTTTGTCTACAAATACATTTTTCTATGCTTTGGTATATATTGTATATATGTACAACAGAAATGCTTCTGAAATGTAAATACTTTTCTATATGTACTGGAATTCTAAAAATGATGGCCTATAACCAAAGAAAAAAATATATACTATTTTAACTTAAATACATTACAAATAAAACACTAAAAACCTCCCTCTACCAAATGACTTATCGTAGTGTTCATTTTGTCAGCTATTTTAAATTTCGTCTTAGTCTTTTAAATTATTCTTAGTCTTAGTCCTGTGTCAGATGTACTTTTTAGTTATTATCATATTTAGTCAACCTTGTCCTGTTTTTGTTTAGTCAAGTTTTAGTCGACTAAATGTCTGAGGATTTTAGTCTAGTTTTAGTCATTGAAAACATTTCATCATGCTGTATAATGGTTAAACTGATAAAAAAATATATTTTTGCTCAAAATTATAAACCAGTGATTGCTCTGATTTGGGGATTTGAACTCTTGATATCTGGCAACTGCACACGAAAGCTCGCGTAGTTGAGGCACGTACTGCAGTCCACAATAATATTTTATCTCCTTTTTTTTTGCCAAAAATAAAAAGAGATTTTTTTTTTTTTTAAGATACATTTTAGTCTCGTCTTTTATCATCAACGATATTGCATGTTGATATAGTCACAGTTAAGGTTTATTTACCTTATTGTCATCTCGTCGTCATCTAGTTTTATTCATGGGGAAAAAGTTTGTCAGTGAACGAAGAATGATTTTTCATCATAGTTTTCATTAACAAAATCAAGAAATCAAGTCACTTACAGGTAAAACTTTATCCAATAAAGACCTTTTAAATAGCAAATTTACAGTATGTACTGTATAAATGAAATACAGAAATGCAAACTTTAAATTTGTAGTTTTTGCATGGTGGATTTTAAAAAGATTATTAAGATATGAGACATTTTAAAGTTGTACATACATAATGCAGTTTACATTTTAGAAGAGATCTGTACATTGGTATTGTACATATGAGCGTCTATACAAAAGTAGTAGTGCAAGTATGCCTTCTAGACATAAATTCTACATACACCCTAAAAATACTAATGAAATCACATTGGAAAAACAGACAGAAGCAATCCATAGCCATTCTGATTATGCATAGCTTCACTGGCTTCCATAATCTAGGGTACGGACTGAAAACTTCTAATTATTTTTATCTATACAGTAACAGACACAAGCATCAAAGCATGGCTGCCTTAACACAGACATTCCTCACCGTTTAGTCAAACTGAGACTGACTTGCTGCAGAAGCAGGTTGGAGGAGATAAAACAGCAATGCAAAGGAAGAGAGAGGGGGAGAAGATGCTGTCTGATTGACAGCAAGAGAGCAAAAAGATATGAGAGAGAAAGAACAAAACTAGGCAGCGAGAGAAACGGTGAGAGGAAGCGCCTCAGGATATTGCCTGAAACTTTCATTAGTCAAGGCAGTTTTTTCCTCTATAATAAACGCCTGCTTCATCATAATTGAGTCGTGCTTTGGAGATCTTAATTAGAGCTGCTGGGAAGGAAACAGCGGCTAAGAGACTTTTCTGACCCTCTGACAATGTAAAGAGCTGTGAGACGATAAGCCCTCTATTCACTTCCACTCTCGTTATTTCATTTGTTCTACATTTTCTATCACATTCTGCTCAGCATCTCAGAGTTCTTCCTTCACCATCTTTCTTTCTCTTACTCTAATCATAAGACTACAGACCTTCTTTGAGCCATCGCTTACAGCAGTTCTCAATGGTTTTTCTTCGAGACCTAGATTTTATGGTGAACATCAAGAGGCGACTGTACCAAAACCATACAAAAGTGCCCTTAAAACCAAAAATTTGAAATGGAATATTACTATGAAAAACTACAGTAGGGTTTCCCTAAGTCTTACATTTGATGGTTTCACATTCTCAGCAGCTAATAATGTACAATTTTGTAGTCAGAACAAATTGTGTTTATTAAAAAACACTAGAAATAAGTGATTTTAGGATTCACAACAATGTATAGTATAGAAATAATAATAATTAATAATTATTTTGAGGTTTGCTACAAATTACACTTAACAGAGTTATTAAATTATATTAATTACATTATCACTTCAAGTGAACGTAATATCACAGCAAATGTAAACAAAACAACAACTAAGGGGAATGAGCAATACTAAAAAATGTAATTAAATTAAATTTAAAATTAAATAGAAAAAGTTTTGATATAGGCCAGTTATCTAATATAGGTTGGTTATCTACATAACCAACATTATACCAATATATCATGCATCCCTGCTACCTTTCCAATTCTTTTTACAATTTGTGTATTTAAAGTTTATTAAAGTCTATTTAATTTATCATCCTATGCACGATTTAATTAGTTGAATGTAATTATTTGCATTTACCATTGTTTTGTTCCTGCAATCAAAACAGACCTATGACCCAGTTTGGGTCGTGACCCACCACTGGCTTACAACACCTCTCTCTTATCTTACCATCTGTTTTTCTCTCTCTGACAGACAGAGGGTGCTTTCTTTACTGCCCCTCCCTCACTGGCACTGACAGCTCTGAGGAATGTTACGTGGCCGCCGCCACCCCCTGGAGCTCACCTGTCCAATTCAAGGTTGGATAAACAGCCATGACCTTACTGCACACTTCACAACACCTCAGGGATAGCGCCCTAGAGTACACACCCATTTACTTGCAACCTAAATTTCACTGTATTTTAATTATCTAGAACTGCATGGTGTCACCTATGAAATGATCATAAATGTTGCTAGTTTCAGTCATATGAGGTCTGGGACTAAAAATCCACACAAACACAAATGGATGAAAAATTCAAGCACTGTGTTCTTTTACAAATAAACTGCATGGTTTTAAGAGAATAATTTTAAGGTAGACATCTTGCAATATTATTTGTCTGATTCGTAAGAAAGGATCTACAGTAACACACGTTAGTGTGCAACTTAAAGGAATTGTTCATCCAAAAATGAAAATTTGATGAAAAAGTACTCACTCTCGGGCCATCCAATATGTAGATGAAACAGATTTGGAAAAATTTAGCATTACATCACTTGCTCACCAATGGATCCTCTGCAGTGAGTGGGTGCCGTCAAAATTAGAGTCCAAACAGGTGGACAAAACATTACAATCATCCCAGTCCATCAATTAATATCTTGTGAAGTGAAAAGTTTAAATCAAGATGTTTCAACTTCAAACCATTGCTTCCAGCTACAATACAAGCCCTTTATCCATTATATTGATTTCTCCAATGAAAAAGTTGTTTTCTCAGAATCAGGAGATAAATATGCACAGATAAAGCATTGTTTAAAAGCGAAAAACAGTCCAAAAAAGTTCTAAAACAATATGTTGGTGGATTTTGATATGAGAAGGCAACAGTGGGTGGACATTTTATGGTATTTTGGCCAAAAGAAAAGGTTAAAAGCTTTAATGATGGATTTGTTACTTACAATCACACAGCTTTTCACTTCACAATATGTTAATTGATGTGGATTATTGATGTTTTTATCAGCTCTCTGAACTTCATTCTGACATAACCCATTCATTGTCGATGATCCATTGGTGAGCAAGTAATCTAATACAAAATTTCTTCAAATGTGTTCCAATAAAGTAATAAACCCGCCTACATCTTGGAATGCCTGAGGGTGAGTGAACTTTCAGCAAATTTTCATTTTGGGGTGAACGATTCTTTTAATCTAACCTGTGCCAAGACACACAGAAATACAGACAAAAAAAAAGCCAAGTCTTTTCAAAACATATACTGTAAGAGATCCATGATCATCCAAATTACTAGTGAAAGTAAAACTCTATAGCATTTTCTTTCTCTGCAGGGCAAAAAGAAAAATGAAATGCACTATTACACGAATGTATCTACATTTCCGTACCATTTAATTTTTTTCCCCACATTGCTTGAGGAGGCCGCCTAGAAAATCAGGTCAGACCCAGCTGATGAAGAAATTATGTGATTTAATGGCCCCTGAGGGTCAACACAAATATAGCACTGCATTAACTCTGGCCCCTCCTAGGACAGAGCAGCAAGGACATCACCCATAAACATCAAGAGAGAGACACGACACAGACGAAGTGCTGCCTACAACGAATAAAGTGGATGGTGAAATGATAACGAACAAAATTACATTATTCCATTCATTTCAATTCACATATTCAATTTCTCTATGCATACAATCATAAATGTTCATTTCATTATCTGATTAAGTGCAGCTCTTGAAATATTCTGTATTACAAATCCTATTAATGAAAGAATGTACTTTCATTTCCATGACTACTTTTCTTTTATTCTTTTGATTCTTTATCTTCAGTGCCTTACTTACTTCTTTAATTTGACCACTAGGTGGAGGAGGAACTTTTTTGCAGCAGGTGCACTCACCTTTCCGGGGGAATTTTATCTCATTTTACTATCACCACTAAGAAATACAAAGAATGCGCTACAAAATCTGGAAGGAAACACAACATGAGTCACAATACGGTTGCACAGAATAGAAAACATTCTCATTCGAGATCAAAAGGAATGAGAAAGCCATGCCTTCATTTGATATGAAACTTTTTAGGAAGAGGCTTTGTACACAAAACATTTAAATGCAGCAATGCTGGATTAACTCTCCCACTGTTTTCCATTAAGAATGGATTTTTCCATCTTTTATTCTAGGTGCAGATGTATACTGTCTTCTGAACTTCATTTGCATAGTCATTAGCAAAATAAGAATCTACCTCAAACACAAACACACCCAGACATGTAATCTTGCAAAATGAGGTCAGGAGAATTCTAAACAGCAAGATTTCCTGAAGCGTAAAAGTGATAATCTTCTTCTTTTATCTTTGCTTAACATGTCACCTTACTTAAGTAATACTGCCAGGAAGAGTTTGGTTAGGCAGACATGTGGCTCAGTGGGTATTCTTGTTAAACCATCACAAAGATTCGATCAAACTGCATCTGGAGAAATACTGAACTTTATATTGTAAGTTACCTACAGTGCAGTCCAGAAGTATGAGACTATCTAATGCAGATGTGGAAATAAGAAGCATGTTTTAGGATTTGGAGAAGAATTGAGAAATATTGTGAAGAATAAGATTTAAGATTCTGCACTATTTTAAAGTAACTAATCATAATAAGCAAATTTTTGACACTATCCATGTGAACTCATACATAATGTAAGACATTCACACACTTATTGCATATGCTTACTGAATAGTTTTCAAATCAAGCTGGATTACATGATCAAGTAGCTTTGTTGTTATTAAAGCCAATAAAAAAGGGGAAATACTGAAATTGCAGTTAACTTTTTCATTCAACCTTTGACTCAATTTGTTAGGAAAATGATATAATAGCTAGTGAATATGATCTGTGATGAATCAAAGTTACTATGCTACAAAGCATCTCTGATAGACTTATGCAGACATTAATCAAAATAGTACACTGGGGCAGTAGTGTGATACTGTGATGGTATCAGATAGAAATACCATGGTACTTTAAAATATATTATGGTAGGCTATTTTTTTCAATATTCTATTGTACTGCATGATTAACTCTCATTTACCGCGGTATTTACATGGTACTCTAAGGTAGGCTAACGTTACATCTTGTTATGATTACATGCACGGTGCGTCCGAAATCGCATACTACATAAGTACTACATTTGAATTTGAACGTACTTCCCGACCGTTAAAATAGTATGGATGTGGGTAGTATGAATAAAATTCGGACGTACTACATCCGCCATGTTGATATTATCACGTGACATGCGTCATCACAACAGCGCGAAAATGTAAAGAGCCCACTCTACTCATGGCTCTGACACACATTGGCGATGTTTTTTTTTTTGTTTGTTTTTGGGTTTTTTTTTGCTATTCTTAAAGCTTTCGTTGGCGTTTTTGCGTCGGTCAGTTGCTCGCCGATCACCACTTCGTCCACAGCTTGTAAACCATTTACTAAATATATAGCAAGTAAAACTGACCTCGGAATAAAAGCAGCCACAGCAGTAAACCTGCTGATTTTGAGTAATTTATTGTAATAAATGAATGCAAATAAAAATACACAGGAGAAACAAAAGGAAACATGAATAAATGAATAAACTTGAATGAATTAATACATATATATATAAATAAAATACATATACATGATGATAAATATATAAATATTTATGCACACACACACAAATTCATATATATATATATATATATATATATATATATATATATATATAAACAATACATAATATTAAACAAAACATAAAACAAGTATCATCACCTATTTATCTAGCAAGTACCTCAGAATAAAAAAAAAATGGCAGAGGCCAATATAGATAAAAATGCATAAATATATAAATACACACACCCAATATATACATATACAATGTTGGGAAGGTTACTTTGGAAATGTAATAGGTTACAGATTACAAGATATCCTATCTAAAATGTAACAAGTAGTGTAACTATTTAAATTACTTTACTAATGTAACTTATTACATTTGATTACTTTTCTGAATTTCTAATGTTTTAAACTGTTAATCATTTTCAAAAATGCAAACCAGGCAGGGTTAATTTCACAGTACTCAACACTGATTAGTCCTTATTCACTTGAATTAAGATGATAATATTTTAATTTTAAAGCACAGCAACCACAAAATTAGACTTACTTTGAGGTCATTCTGAGGGTAAGTACGGATTTAAAAGCATAACAAGAAACAGTTTAGTAGCTATTATACTGTTTTTTGAAATCCGATCTTTGAATACAGAAGTTATGACAGGAA
Source organism: Spinibarbus caldwelli (assembly GCA_039654775.1). Taxonomy (NCBI): domain Eukaryota; kingdom Metazoa; phylum Chordata; class Actinopteri; order Cypriniformes; family Cyprinidae; genus Spinibarbus; species Spinibarbus caldwelli. The sequence continues at coordinate 10,481,187 of CM077243.1, forward strand.
ACACTGGCATCTAACAATGCCTTGGAAAAAAACAGTTAATCTTAAAAAATAAAGCATATCTGTATTTACATTACTGTTAGTGTTTAGTGTTAACTGTATGCACCAAGGGTCTGAGAGTTACGCAATTTCAATTCTCTGTATGTATGTGCTGTACATGTGGTGGAATTGACAATGACTTTGACTGACTTTGACATATGCATAAATCCAAATAGTAAATAAAATAGTTATCGACTAAGCATGTCCTATTCTGTGTCCTCAACTCCTGAAACATTGGTGCCTCATATTTTACAGCAGTCGCTGCAATTTATGAAAGAAATCAGTTAAATCTGTATGTGTGAGTAAATATTCAGATGTAACCCCCTTTGTAATCATTAACATTTTCATAAGTAGCTGTAATTTAATTACACTTTTTTATCACTAACTGTAACTGATTACAATTACATTTATTTTGTAATTAAATTACATAATTTAGTTACATGTAACTAGTTACTCCACAACACTGTACATATACATTATATACATTATATATACATAATATAACATTATAGACAATATGCACACACAGCAGCATCACACTGGGTGCTGTCACTGGCCTTCAACATCCCCAAGTCCTCTGTGCATGACATTGTGCACAGAATGAGCAGGGCAGTCTTCAGGATTTTGAGGAGGCTGATTGCTTTCCCCACCGCGGATGACCAGGAGACAGTGGGAGCAGGTTTTGCTCAGCTGGCTGAGTCTCCAACTTTGTGGTAACTGGAACAATAGATACAGTGGTAGAAAAATATTTTGATATTGTTTTGTAGTTATATTGATGTATTTTAAGTTTTTTGAAACCTGGCTGTGGTTACCTAACTGAAGCTGCTGAAGTTCATATGCCTGACACTATTATAAAAATGTTTTAAGAAATTTCCTTTTGGTGTTGACTTACTACTTTATGCTATGCTAAAAGTTATGTTGTTTTGTCTGAAGCTTTGTGCTCTTATCCACGTAGAAATTAAAAAATAATAATAAATAAATAATAAAGAGAATACATTTTAAAGGTGACTTGGTGGATGGGTATTTTTCTAAAGTGTGGCACCCATTCTTAAGATAACGGCTGGAAACTGCTACAAAATCAGTGTGCACACAAGTGCTTTAAAATAGTTTCTCAATGTCACATAAGCAGCACTTTGCAACTGACAAAATATAGCTACTGTAAATACATGGCAAATAAATGTTGTAATAAAACTGGCAAAAACAAAAATCAGTGAAGATCCCAACATAAATAAATGTAAAGTGAGTGTGTAGTTAAGGTTAATACTCATTTGTATAACTTACTTACTCTATCCATTTGATTGCAGCATTATGCTTTCTAGTGAAGAGGGCTTCATTAGCCACTCTCTCCTGGATGAGAACACGGGTCTGTTCATCAGTCCCTGTAACATCAAAACAGGATTTTAACATTTAAACATTAGTGATAATTCTTGATCAATCTATCAATGCTAACGTTACATTGACAAGCTGAAGCACTTATTAAGTGTATTTTCTCTCAAAATATCAGCACTGGTAAAAGAGAAATCGCTCTAATTCTCTTAAGTTTTGTAACTTTATTATTATTAAACTAAACAAACCGCCTGTTCAAAGAAAGCAGCGTTAACAAGCTGATGTATGTTACTGCATTGATGTTTGCTCAATCTGAACCGTAATAATGATTAAACATATTTTAACAGCAATTCATAAAATCGTCTCATCGGTTTACATTGTTTGAACCTTCAACAGGTAAGCCGTTTACTTGGATGATTTTAAACAAGTACAATATAACCATAATGAACAACGTTTTTCTCTGAGGTACTTAGACTTGAAATCAGATTAGACTTGAAATCTATCTATCTATCATCTATCTATCTATCTATCTATCTATCTATCTATCTATCTATCTATCTATCTATCTAAATGCATTGTGTCATTTAAACTATGCAAAAATTGTGAAAAATTAACAGAAAATTCCTTCATATTAACATATGAAGTACACTGTGCCCTATTTTATGGACTTTCCTTATAGTGTAGCATTTAACTTACTACCAATTCACTGCTTAAAACTGTAATTGTTAATCATGTGTAGTTTTACAAGTTATTTGGAGAACACATAAAATGTAATTGTTCAAAAATGTGTAACTTTTCAATAATCCAATGTTGTATTTAAAATATAATATAAATGTTCATATTGCTTTTACAAATAATATATATTAAATGTTTATTTTTTTACAAACAAATCTAAATGTCAATTTCAAATAATATATTTCAATATTTCAAATAATATTCTTTGCTGAGATTTGAGTAATTTAAATGTGTATTCTACGCAGTTTTGCGTCATAATGACGTCATCATCCAATGACGTCACAACGTCATTTAGCAACTTCTAGCAACAAATCGACCTGCCTTTAGCAACTTTTCTTGAAAATTAGTTGGTAACACCGGAAGTGTCATTACCTGAGTCTTCACAAGTTGCACGTGCAGGTGTACTCGCATATCTTTTTGCTTGCCGATTAACTGTGTCGTAAAGCACAAAATTATAGCGTTAAGTAAAGCAGTTTTACCAGACAATTCAGTAAGTGAGTGAGCAACTTCTCCAAATGAGCTGATTTAAACGAATTCAAACTCACATGATAAATCTCGATACGATTCAGACAGTTTTGCTAACCGCAATGAACAACACTGCAAACAGCTGACGCAAAAGAATGATTTGTTCTCGAATCGGGCATCGGTAGTTTTGATTCAACTAGCGGGAAATAACAAGGACACGCGTCTTGATTGCTAAAAGAGTTTGAGGGAAACATTCTATGTTGGTGTACGTTTATTTGCCTCGATATATTTTTCCCAGACAATGATTTAATAAAAACTCACATGGTGAATCGCGAATTAATTCAGACAGTTTAGAGAGACTGCGAAAATGAACCGACTCAAAAGAGTGATTCGTTCTCAAATCGGGCGTCATGATTTGTGTTTGTAAACAACCGACAGAAAACAGGGATGTAATTTAGACACGATTTAACTGAAATATCATTGAGGAAAATGTTTCAGGTCGGTATATGGTAATGTCTTACATCTCATATACACACTCATTATGACTCATATACACACACTTCATCCCTCTCACACATATGTACTCCCCCAAACACAAAACACTCACTCACATACATATGATATTTTTAATGATATACACTGATCACAGTACCCTTGCACAGTAACTTGGTTGAGCAACCACATCATTTCACTATGAATTGCTGGATAACTCTGTGTTTGTGACAAATTATCTTTGAATAATTCTATATTATTGGTAAGATCACATAATGATTGTCAATGTCTGTTTGTCATGTTTTACACCATTCTACACATTTTTGGTCGTAGCCTGATGCAGAGCAGTTCTCCTGGTTTGAGGGGTCCCTGCTGCAGTTTCAACAGTAAAGAAAATTACTCGTTACAGTTCACTTGGAGGACCACATAAGTCATGCAGTGGTGCGTGGAGGTATGGTGGGAGCATTTCTCTAGATACTGCATTGATTGATTTTTGAGGTTTAAAATATATAATATAAAATATATAGTAAAATAAATATTCTTGTATGTAGAATGATGAGGCAAATGATGACGTAAATACTATTTAGTGGACACATATGCCCCCCAACACACACGTATTCTCTATTTTTAACAAGAGCGCCAAGAGGACATAAAGTGGAAGTTTGTAAGGGACAATGGTCCAGTGTGGTGCTAGATACAGAGTCACCGTGAGTTATTCTGTGGGGAGGTGACAGGGCCTGCCTTTCTCCAGATGGACAGTAAAAATCAACAGAATGCCATCAAATACTACCTGGGGTCGAATCGGATGAAGCAAGGGATGCTTTTTATTCATCTCTCAGGACCTAAAGTGGGACACTCACATTGACTCCATTGTTAAAAAAAGGCCCAGCAGAGGTTTTACTTCCTTCCCCAGCTGAGGAAGTTCAACCTGCCACAGGAGCTGCTGAAACAGTTCTACTCCGCCATCATTGAATTCGTCGTCTGCACGTCAATAACTGTCTGGTTTAGCTCAGCTACCAAATCTGACCTCAGAAGACTACAGAGGGTAGTCCGGACTGCTGAGCGAATCACTGGTACACCTCTCCCCACTCTCCAAGAACTGTACTCATCCAGAGTGAGCAAAAGGGCTGGCAAAATCACTCTGGACCCCTCACACCCAGCACACTCCCTCTTTGAACTGTTATCGTCTGGTCGACGCTACAGAGCTCTGAGCACCAGAACGACCGGCACAGGAACAGTTTCTTCCCTCAGGCCACCTCACAAACAGTTAAATGTTCTCCCCACTGTGTAATAAAACATGTGCAATACCCAACTATCCATAATTATATTTATTATACATATGTTTTTGATTTAATATATCATACATCTATCCACAATCCCTTGCATAATTTGTATATAGCACATCTGTACAATACAATATATTGTCTATTGTCCTTTTGTCTATTGTGTATTGTTTTCACATATTTATTTTTAATCACTTGGTTATTTCGTTATATGATTTCTGATTCTGGTTGTTTGAGCATCCAGAGGAGCTGGACTTATTCATATCAAATTGTCTTGCTGAACAAGGCTTGAAAGACCATACCATTTTTCTGTGAATAATCTAACAAGGCAAGGAATCTCTCTATGTAGCTTATGTATGTATGTGTACTGCATTTCAAGAACTGTTTATCTGATCATTCACTTGTTCATTTATGATAGTTGGAACATATCTCTTATAGAAAATATATTTTTTGTACAATTTTAAATTTAATTATTTTTGTAAAATAATAAATATAAAAATACCTAAAGAATCAAGGGCTGTCTGATTATTCATCTTTAAATATGTGGAGGACCTGGACACACTTCATATGAAGTTTTGTTGATGAACAAGGCCTGAATGTCAATGCCATGTTACTTGTATAATCTATCAAACCAAGCAATCTCTATTCAGCCTATGTATGTGTAGCCTACTGCATATGGAGAACTGTCAATCCTATCATTCAAATGTTAACAATTTATGATAAGTGGAACACATCTTTAGAAAATTAAATGACAATTATAAATTATAAAAATGTGTTGTGACTTTTACAATAACATCTTTAGAAAATTAAATGACAATTATAAATTACAAAAATGTGTTGTGACTTTTACAGTAACAAAATCTAATTGTCCCCTTTAAATTTGATAAATCTAAAAGGTGTCTTAGGTAGTTTCAAATCTATCGTAATAAATGTGAATTTGTCTCATTACATAAATGAATAAGGTAAGGTGTAGAGTTTTTATTACAATTAGCCTAATTTAATCAACCAATGCAAGGTGTTTTACAGGCTGTTGTGATGACAAAATCAGCTCCTTACATTAGTCTTATTAAATATATTAGATTTAAGTTGTGCCATTTTAGCCTAGACATCCTTTAAAGAAATAAGGAAGCATGTATTAGTAAAACGAAAGACATTATTTTATTTAAATCCCAAAACAGCCCTAAATTGCCTTGACATAACCTTACTTCCGGGTTTCCCTGGTAGGGGGATGGGGAATCACAAGAGGTGACGTATATGATAGGGGCGTGGTTTACGACGTAACGCTTTGCCATGGGCGTGGCTGTATTGAGTATGGGCGTGGCTCATGATGTCACACTTGGATGTGGGCGGGGTTGGATGTCCACCGCAGGATGCAGCGAGCACTACTTGGCTGGGTCACCTTCAGCATGCAGTAAATTAGTAAAAGATGGCGGCATGGAGGAAAGTTATCAGGAAAGCCTCATCCGCGTTTAAATTGGATGTTTGGACTTACATCGGATTTGTAAACAAGAAAGGGGACAACTGAGATGGATATGACATATGCCAGGTGCATAATTATGGTCCTATGATTTCCGCGATGTTGAAAACGCGGACGGAATAACAGAATCCAGTTATAAAAACGGAATATACAGTTTAACACGGAATGTCACAAAATTTGTCAAATCACGATATGGACTAGTATCTGTAAATATTAAGCTGCAAAAGTCCGTGTTAATGAATGGCGCAGGGCGGTTTTGTTTACTACATACACTAAAGCGCGCGTGATGCTGGCGGTGATTTCAGCGTCTGCCGTCTAAATGAGGACAAAAAATACATGAACAACATCTCCAAAACTGCTCTGAGAGTCACTTCACAAGCATTTTACCATTTCATTTGAGTAAAACTAGCTCATATCATATACACACACAGAAATGTAAAGGTATTCACGGCAACCCGACAAAATAAAAGTTCGGATTTACTTAAAAACATTGTGCCAGAAATGTATTACTATTATTTAGTAGAATGACACTACTACTACTACTGTTGAAAAATTAAGAAAACTTTATTTTTTAAGAAATAATCACAATATTTCTTCCATGTTTTGATTTTAATAGTAAATCCCCTTTATTTGCCAAAAAATAAAATGTGTTTAATTTTCATTAATTAAAAGACAAATTAAATCAATGTTTTATGCCTTCACTTGATAACCAGAAAAATTTAAATACACAACATAGAATTTCTGAGGGGGGCCCTAAACATGTAGCTAATTTTTGTTAAACTTTAAATAAATTGATGTTAAATTGTATAAGTTTCATTTTAATTAATTAGACATGCTTTTTGATTAATACAATTTAATTTGACCATTAAAAAAGAGTCCAGAAAAATTTAAATGGAAAAAATAAAATTAAAAAAAATAAATAAAAAAAACCCCGGAATCCAGAAAAGTTAAAACAGAAAAAAAAACAGATTTTGGAAAAAAATAAAATGGAATTTGGGGGAAAATAAAACAGATTTTATAGAGCCCTATGCATACAACACTTATGACATGTTTTCATGAAAGTGTTGGTCAGTTTGTCTGCTTGACAATCCCATTTTGCGCTGCAGCAATAAAATTGAAGTTAGATAAACAAACTGAGAAATGTTTCTTTTTAGTTAAAACAGACGTTGCCAAAGTTTTCCTTTGGGGACATAATTTGAAGTTGGAAAAAGGTAATAAGTTGCAATATATCGCAGAATATCGCAATATATTTAAAACTGCAATAATATTGTATCGTGATAATATCATATTGTGGGGCCTCTGGTGAGTCCCACCCCTACTACCTACTGCTGCTAAAATAATAAAAATAAACAATAGCACCTTTAAAAAGATGTTAAAACCCAATGAGATAAAATCAAAAGTAATAAAACAACAAGGCCTCTCTGCATCAATAATTTTAAGTCTAACTGATAAGTCATTAGAGGTCTATAGGGAGGGTGCATAGAAACACCTGCCATGCAAATATGAGATAAATAATGAGTGCTAATATTAATAAAGCTAATGATGCTTGACAGATCTAGGCTAGCACAGCTCCCCTTAGCACGAAGTCTCTGGCAGAGGATTGGGAAGCTCATTGGATGTGAAGAAATGAGGGATAGAGGTGGACAGAGGGGACGGTTCAGGGTTTAGTGAGGAGAGAAAGAGAGGGAGAGCAAGACAGAGTGGAGCTGTGGTTAATTAGCAATGACAGTTCCATAGTTGGTCCAGCATTGGTTCAGACAGCTGCAGGCTGCTGCCAGCTACCAGTGCCACACGTTGCCACTCTAATTCTTTCTTCATTTCCATCTAGATAGATCTGTTCCTCCCATTCACTCACTCAGGTGTTTCTTTTTTGTTTTGTTTTCTGGCCATCCAAGAGCATAAACCCATTGAAAAGGCAAGGGAAGGAAAGGCTGGCTTCAGACTTTCTTCATTTGTTTAATCACAATGACTTCTTGTTCTGTGGGGAAGACTTCCCACATTCTGCTGAATGCAGTTGGAGTGGTAGATATTCAGAAGGCAGCAAAAGATTCAAAGGAACACCAAGAAGAAATAACACTTCTGTTATAAATATATTACATGCAATGGAAGAATCATACATAAGAATACTATGGAACACAAAATACTTAGCTAAAATACAAGTTAACTTTCACTTATTGAGAAAAAAAAAAAAAGAGACCACAAGAGCTCCTCAGTGCTGTCATTGTTAATAATAAAAACTAATGCTAATAAAAAATAATGCTAATTAAATATAAATAAACAAAATATAAATATTAGATTAACTTAAAGAAAATTAGAAATGTTGCCAACTAACTGAAATAATATAATAAAAATAAATTACTAAAACTTAAACTGAAACCACTTTTAATTAAAGCGACATAGAATTAAAAAAAAAAATCAAATAAAAATGTTATACACATCACAAAATCACTAAAACTTAAAAATAAAAACTGAAAATGTAAAAACAAAAGCTATAAAAATTATTAAAAAAAATATTAATAAATACTATATAAATAATACTATAAAATAACACTGGTGCACTCTATGAAAATTTATCATGCGTTTACTAAAGTAACACTACCTGGGGTAACTTGTATCTGAACAAAACTGTTGTCCTAATACTAAGTAAATAAAGGGTGATGGAAAATAAAGTGTTATTTCTATTTTCTCATAATAGTTTGGTTAATATCACAGTTATATTGATCTAACGACACTATTTCATATACATCTTAAGAGCTGTGTTTATCATTTTTGATAGACTTATGTGTAATGTGTATAAGTCTTTTAGAGATGCTTTGTAGGAAACTTTAATGAAACACAAAAAACATAATGAACTGTGACTTCATTTTTAATGATAATTTGTGACTTAAAATTGCACAATTTTGACTGTATCTTTCAAAATGATCCCTGTTAAAAAAAAAAAAAAAAGAAAAAAAAAAGGAACTTTCAATCCATTTGTTTGGAAACATGAATTGATAAGCAGCACACACACACACACAAAAAATATGTACTCTTATAATATGTAACTAAGAGAAGTACATGAGGAGAAATGGCATCACAAATATATATATATATATATATATATATATATATATATACTTTGATAACATACTAAACCAGGTGTGTCAAACTCAGTTCCTAAATAAGCCTGAAGGACTTGATTTGCTGGATCAGGTGTGTTTAATTAGGGTTGCATCTAAACTGCAGGGCTCCGGCCCTCCAGGAACTGAGTTTGACACCCCTGTACTAAACATTTGTAGTGCCTCCTTCTGGGGGGCCTCACAGACAGACTGGGGCCCGGTCAATAATCTATCCCTTGTTACTTGTTCTTAAAACAAATAGACAGTTAAATTGTGGTTAATAGAAACTAATTAAACTAAGTAAAGTAAGTCATTTTTTCATGCTGTTTGATAATTGGTCGTATCATTGGCAGATTGCATCACATGCATTTTTCAACAGTCTCTTTTACCCCTGACAGCTCGGTTTTATTGGCTGCAGCAGTTTTACTTTTAGTTTTGCTTTTCATTTATTATAAAACACATTCAAACGCAGATTCAGAACGACTGTCGAAGTTTGAAAGTACCACCGCGTCTTCACTGCACGCGCCTGGAACTCTTCCATTGTCATCAACGAAGCTGTCAAAGGCAGCGCCCAGTCGCGTCGCGTCGCGTCGTTCCCCTGATGTCCGTGAATACTTCCTGGTCCAAAGTTGTGTGTACACAAATCAAAGTCAATTGAGCATGAAGTCGGATGGTGAAGTCACATCAGGGAAATACACTTAAACGGACACACACTTCTCTAAACTGAGGGACAGAGAAGAGAAGTTCAATAGCCTATCATAATTCCTTGCTCAGTGTTGACGCTTCGCAAACATGATACGAGCAGATGAACATCATTCATGCAATGGAACTCTGAAGTCTCATTCTGACCAGAAACAACAGGAAACCAACAGTTTGAAAAATGGATATCACAGAAATAAAAAGGTAAGTCAAATTGTATCACTTCTGCTCAATGCGTCGTTAAACGTGTTTTAAAAAAGAAAAAAAAAAATAGAAAAAGAAAGAAAGTTAAAATACAAGGCGTGATTCTTAAGATTTGAAGTAGTTTTTACAGACAACGCTTTAACCTTTTTTTTATAAAACATTTTCATATGTTTGACTTAGTATAGAGTTGAGGTCCGATTCATATCAGCGAATCGGTTCGTTCAGATGGTTCATTGAATGAATCCCTTCGAAAAAAAAAAAAAAAAAAAAAACGAGTCGCCAGTTAGTCATCACTGAAATATGCTTTAAGTCCGAGTTCGATTTTGGTAATGAAATAAATGTTTACTCTTACGAAAATAGTTGCATTAGTAACCATATAGGTTAACTGTAAAATTTGTATTCGTAACCACAGGCAAAATACTGGTGGCTTAGATTCTCTCTTCATTTAACTGTGGTTTCAATAAAACAAACTATAGTAGTTGTCATTTAAAGTGTCATATTGGTTATGAAAGATATGGCTTAAGCAAACTTAGAAATTACATTTATTATTAAATTTTGTAAATTGAAGTGTTTAGTTTATGTAGTTTGAGTGTCATTTGTCTATTAAATTGCAGTGCAATTAAAATAATATTAACTTTTGGATTATAATGTATGTCAATGATATTTTAGGTGCAGAAAAATGGCAAAGGGGACGGTTTCCATCAACCTCGAGTTAGGGGTGAAGATTCGTTTGAGGAGGCCCCCATGTACATAGCTGTCCTGACATACATGGGTTATGGAATTGTCATCCTGTTTGGCTATTTCAGAGATTTCTTAAGAGCTGTTGGCTTCGAGAAGTGCCATCAGGCCCAGGAGAGAGAAGAGCAAAAGGTAGGGTTGCTCTCCATCTAATATATTTCTCAAACTGGTAAGCATCATGTGGAGAAAAGTTAGTTTGTTCCAGTTTGTCTTGTTCTAGTTTTCATACACACTGGGGGAAAAATATTTTTATTAATATTTTTAGCTTTACCTCATGTAAACCTTCCACTGGATTGGTGAAACTTATTTTGTTTTTGGATTAGAAAAACAACTTTCTGTGTGTCTAAATGGCAAATGATCAAAGAGTTACATACTTAACATTTGGAAATAATAACTGTAAAATGATGAGTATTTGTCAAGGCAAATTTACTGTCAAAAACACAAAAGTGTTTTCTTTCATGTCATATAATTTACACACTGTTCACTATGGAAAATCTCCATGATATGTGGGAGGTGATGCTGGGGAGGTTAAAGATGCAATTAAACCCCAAAGGAGAGTGGGTTCATTATTTCTGCTCTCAGTCTGTCCACTGAGAATGCCACCTTCACAAAGATGCCTATTTCATGCACATTTCTAACTCAAAGCTGGTGGCATTACATCAGATGCGATTATTCAAAGGCATAAATTGAGTTTTTTGAAGTTTAGTTGGCAAGATTATGAAACGGTAAGCTTTCAGATGGAGTCACACCTTTAGCAAATTTAGATGCTAAAATTGTGTTATACTGATATGAGTAACACATTGTGGATTTTCTGCACTGTGCTTGCCATGTTTTTCATGATCAGTCTAAATCATTTCAGCCAAATTGGCAGTGTCTAAATCTTCTAACCTAGCTCTAATCTGTAAAGTGCACAAACACAAATCGGTAAGAAGGGAGTGCAACAGACTTTTCAGTGTAGGAATGCTGATATAGCACCATCTTTTCCCATTAATATCTGATGAAAATAAATATATGAACCGGAAAAGAACAGTTTTTACTCCAGCACTGCACATTTCACAGAGTATGTTTGATATGTAGACCTATACACTCCATTTGCATTTAAGAGCAAAATTTACATGTGGCCTCAAATTATCTCACAGCATTTCTGTTCTCCTTTTTCCTGTTTAACAGGGGTTTCTGCATTGCCGTTTGAGTCACACACCAACAAAGCTTTAAACTGTGTGCTTTGTGTATTCTTTGTGTTAAATGAAAGCAAAAAAATGCTATGAGAATCAATAGGAGTGAAGTTTTTTTTTTTTTTTTTTTTTTTTTTTTTTTTTTTTAAGCTTTCTTGATGTCTTAAAGGTGCCATAGAATCCATTGATACAGTATTTTAAATTGTTCTCTGATATCTACATAGAAGGTATGTGGCTTAGGTAAGGGCAAAAAATCTCCAGAAACTGTTTTACATGTCCATTTACAACCCTAGGATTTGTCTCTACAATGAAATGGTCTGTTTTTACCTTATTTGGAAGGGTCATGAATAATAATGTTGAGCTCTGCTCTGATTGGCTGTTTCACAGTGCGGCTGTGCTCTGATTGGCTGTTTCACAGTGCGGCTGTGCTCTGATTGGCTGCTTCACAGTGTGGCTGTGCTCTGATTGGCTGCTTCACAGTGCGGCTCATTTCAGTAGCTCACAGCAGGAAGGAAACACAGGGAGGAAAATATATATTTCAGTACTTTCTCACGCAGTTATATCGTTGGGTAATTATACTGTATATGAAATGCGGGCATCAGGAAGCCGCTATTAATATGCGGGGCATTGAAACTGCTTTCGAATGCATGATCACGCTTTTGTTTCACTTTCACTTTCGAGATTTGCGATCGCACGTGCTCTGTTTATACTATGGAGCGTCAGTACTTGCCACACATTTTACAAGATCAGATGCTTGTCAGTGGTTCTCAGGATATGTAAATCATTCGCCATCATCCTCAGTCATCTCTCCTTACTCTGTTTATGTGGTAAGTGAGATCTTACATACTGTAATGTAACAGGCTACCGCTAGCAAGGAGCTAACCATGTCCCTTTAGTGGCTCGCGTTATTTTATTAGAACGCGTTATTTGCTTTCCGTGCCTTTCTGAATACAGACACCAACCCATCCCTGCACTTCACATCCCCTGCACAGCCTGGAACATAACGTTAATTTCCATGATCTGCCATTTTCGCTAATGTCCTCGCTTGTTTCTTTACAATACCAGCAGAACTTCTGATGATTTGGCTGTGCAGGTTCGGCTGGCGGCTGGCCTAGAACATGGGCGGGTATACGTTATGCAAATATTGGGGGCGTAGTGATCCCGACTGTTACATCACAGTCGGTGTTATGTTCTGATTCGCCTGTTTTTCACTGGTCTTTCATGCAGGAGATTTACATAAGAAGGAAACAATGGTGTTTGAGGCTCATTGTATGTCATTTCCATGTACAGAACTGTTATTATTTAACTATGCCAGGGTAAATACAGTTTTCCATTCTATGGCACCTTTAAAAGAATGCGTGATCTGAAACGCTGGGCAAAGATCAGACACCTCCTCAGTGACCAGAAAAACTTATGAGTGGCAGTCAAAAGCTTATGCAAAACTTGTAAAAGTCGGGCGGCAATTTGTTTCGCCTTTATTTTCTACTATCTTAACTGTCTCTATAACTAGGATTCTGAGCAGTTCAAAGTAAGTTTAATAAAAGGCAGCACATTGAGGAGTCTGATTAGCCTCTCCCTTGTTCTTTGGCAGAGTTTACTTAAGGACAATATGTGGGTGAGTCTCTCAGGACTCTGATACTCACAGAGCAGATGGTTTTGAAACATTCACCCGGTTGTAACTACCCACATGCAAACAGTGTCTTTTTATGGCTGATCTTGGGTCAGCCGTGCCTCTTATTTTTTTAATGAATAGGGCATATTGTGGAGAGGAAAGCACAAAATACTAATGTTAGGTTATTCTGAAAGTGCTTATGGTCATTATATTGTAACTGATTTCTTGTATTACAGGACTTTGTTCCTCTTTACCAAGATTTTGAAAACTTTTACAAACGGAACCTGTACATGAGAGTCAGGGATAACTGGAACCGACCTATATGCAGTTTACCTGGTCCAGTTTTCGACATCATGGAAAGGGTCTCAGATGATTACAACTGGACTTTCAGGTAGGTATATGCTTTGCATTAAAACAAGTAGTTATGACCCAGTTGTAAAGACCAAGATATGTTTTAGGTGCCGATTCCTGCAGGATGTTTGTGTCCTTGTAAGGCTTCTTAACTAGCTTAACTAGCAAGTTGGTCAAACAACTTTTTGGACCAGCAAAATCATGGGAGAAATATATAAAAATATAGTATTATACACTACAGTTATATTTTTATTGTTACATATACACACACACTACCGTTCTAAAAAAACTATTACTAAAAAAACAGTAATCTTGCAAAATGTTATTACAATATAAAATAATGGTTTCTATTTTAATATACTTTAAAGTATAATTTATTTCTGTGATGCAAAGCTGATTTCCATCAGCCATTACTCCAGTCTAAAGTGTCACATGATCCTTCAGAAATTATTTTAATATGCTGATTTATTATTAGAATTATCAATGTTGGCAACAGTTGTGCTGCCAAATATTTTTTTGGAAACCGCCAATACTTTTTTCAGGATTCTTTGATGAATAAAAAGTAAAAAAACAAACAAAAAAAAAACAGCATTTTTTCAAAATATAAATCTTTTCTAACAATATAAATCTTTGCTATCACTTCTTATCAATTTAACACATCCTTGCTGAATAAAAGGTTTAATTTCTTTAAAAAAAAAAAAAAGAAAGAATAAAAATTCTGACCCCAAAATTTTGAACGGTAGTGTATATTGTTAAAAAAGATTTCTATTATAAATAAATGCTCTTCTTTTTACTTTTTATTCATCAAAGAATCCTGAAAAAAAAGTATCACAGGTTCCATAAAAATATTAAGCAGCACAACAAAATGTTTCAAATGCTGAAGAAATGCTGCAAATCATCATATCAGAATGATTTCTAAAAGATCATGTGAGACTGAAGTAATGTCTGCTGAAAATTCAAGCTTTGCCATCAAAATAATAAATTGCATTTTAAAATATATTCAAATAGAAAACAAATTTTAATTGTAAAAAATATTTCAAAATATTTATACTGTTTTTACAGTTTTTAGTTTTTTTTTTTTGTTTGTTTTTTTTTTTTTTTTTAATCAGATGATCAGATAAATGCAACCTTGGTGAGCATAAGAGACTTAATACTAAAACAAAATCTTATCGACCTCAAACCTTTGAATGGTAAAGTAAATTAAATAAATTATTTCATCAGGGGATAAATATATTAATATTTGATCAACTAATATGTTGTGCCAGTTTTATGATTATGGCTCAATTTTTCCCATTTTGTTCTGTAATTTAATCAAATTTTTTCTTTCAATGGCCGCACTTATTCACACTAACTGCTGCTTTCCAATACATGCAGTTCTCCTATATTATACAGATTGATTTCAGTTCCAGCCTGGAACAAGAAAGATCTTGACACTGAACAGTCAAGA
The DNA here is from genome assembly GCA_039654775.1 of Spinibarbus caldwelli. Lineage (NCBI taxonomy): Eukaryota > Metazoa > Chordata > Actinopteri > Cypriniformes > Cyprinidae > Spinibarbus > Spinibarbus caldwelli. The sequence continues at coordinate 10,496,325 of CM077243.1, forward strand.
AAAAATCGATATCAACAACTTGGTTGATATGTTACTTCTTTGACAGGTTAACAGGGAGAACCATTGAGAATGTCATAAACATGGGCTCCTACAACTACCTGGGTTTCGCTGAAAACAATGTCGACTTCCTGAAAACCGTGGCAGAGGAGACCAGACAGTATGGGGTGGGCGTCTGCAGCACAAGACAGGAACTAGGTATGTGTGTGGTTACACCGCAACCGAAACATGCCTACAATCACAGAAACAGGTCACCCATAGCATCCAACATTGTTTGTTTAAGAGCAAGCATAGTAGGTTGTAGGGCAACTATTTTGGTTTAGTTAATGCCATCATAAACCTGCAAAAATCATTTTTTTCCACTTGTGATCAGACCTGCTTTGAGCAGCGTTCATAGAATTCCTCCTTCACAAATAGAAGTGACAAGCTTTTTTCTGGGTGATTTATTAAAGGCCCAACCTGTTTTTGAATTTGCAGCGTAAGTTGATGATTGACTAAACCGTTCCATATCTCTCTACAACTTTATTACGTGTTATGATTAGTCAAATGACCCATAATGTCTTCCTCATATTTTCATGCTGAAATATGTTTATTTTAGGTTAAAATCTGGCTTGTTTGCACTAAGGCTAAGAGGTGAAATCCTTTTAAAGCACTCATGTTAAAGTTCCCACAGTGATAGAAAACCAGGCTTGTGATTTCCAGACTTGGAAAAAGTCTGTAGTGAATATATATATATATATATATATGTATGTATGTGTGTGTGTGTGTATATGTATATATATAATGTATATGTATTTTTTCTTTATTAATGTTAAGCTCTAAAACAGTTCAGTTACTGATTATAAAATGACTCTTTGTGAGTGACTTTAAAAATGACTTTTAAAAATGCTTGAGTAATCACAAACAGCTTCCATGGAAATTCATTGGTAAAATGGCGTGGAAATCCTTGATGGGGGTTTAGAGATTAGACTTGTTCAGGCACAGTTCTAAGTACTCTTTGGTGTGACGAATGTTCTAGGAGCTAGTTATTCTGGTTTGTTGCATATGTGGCATTTTTCAGCTGCTTGATGACTGTTGCTACCTGTTCTGACATCAGCAAGGCCGTAAAACATCACGTGAGCACAGTCGGGTCAAGTACACACGATAGTAAACCTGGAAATATTTTTGCCACTGTTTTCTCTCACTTTCTCACCGTCACTACTTTTCTGTCTCCTCCTCTCACATACACACTTACTCAATATAAATACACACCCTTCTTAATGATATAATTGTTTCACCAGATATCAGATCATTTTCATAGTGAAGTAGTTCATCTTAGATCTTTTATCTGCAGTGACTGTGGTGAATCTAAGCCAAAAACCACATCAGAAACAGACACAAAAAGAACACATGATCATGAAGCATGGGAGTATTTGTGTGTAAAGTCTTTTTTTGTATCATTCATTATTCATTTGAGGGATTCATTTATTTTTTTGCATCTCTCAGAGGTTGTCGTTTCTTTCGGATATATTTCTGCAGGCCCTCTGTAAAATGAGCAATAACAACTAACCCCACGACTCCTTATTAAAATGCAGTTCCTAATTAGACGCGTGTGTATGTATGTGCATATTAGGGATGGGCATTTTTAAATAATTTTTAGAACTCCAAAACATAAAAATGTGTAAAATAAGTATAGAATAATATATAAATTGTAGATTCTTAAAAACTAAATGTATTAAATATGTAAAATATTATATTACTTAAAGTGTATACTTATAAATATAACAATAAAAAATTATAAATAACTACATTATTTAATCAAATGAAAACATATGAATGATTCTTGCTTTAAAGTGTTTTACTAATTGGAGATTTGCATTTATGAAGATGTTATTGTGTCTCCCAGGTTACATTAGATTACTATTTTACAGAAAACCCATGTGATGTTGGTTAATAGGTTTTAAACTATAACATTACGGTCACAGTTGACAGCACTTTTTTTGTTCCGACTGCAAGATCAATAAGGTCCGTGTTTGTTTTTGGTGACAGGTTTTAAGACTGATGCATCATTTACATTTACATTTATGCATCTAGCAGATGCTTTTATCCAAAGCGACTTACATAGCATTCAAGTTACAGTTTTTACATTTGTTCAACTCTTGCTTTCCCTGGGAATCGAACCCATGATCTTGGCGTTGCTAGCGCCATGCTCTACTATTTGAGCTACAGGAAAGCTAACAGCAGACAGCAGAAATTCTGCTGTAGGAGTGTCTGTGTTTCTTTAGATTTTATTATTGTGTGTGTGTGTGTGTGTGTGTTTGTTTTTTCAGTCACCATGGACTATTTAAATGTACAAAGAGTTTATAGGTTTAACATTGCTACAGTTGTCAAACACTATTATCACTGAAGCACGTGGCATTCAGGTATGGAGGAGTTGACAAGACAATGGGCCATTTAAGTGACAATTATTGTAACGAGCTAAATGTGTCACCATGATGACTCTACATCTGCAAATGTTGTTTGCTACACTAGTTTCCTAAGAGACAAAAGTTGTCTTCCTCTAGAGGTTTCTTAAGTGACTTGTAAACCAGAATCTTTGAGCTGCATTCAAATTTCTGTCTGAGATTTTTTTTTTTTTTTTTTTTTTTTTTTTTTTTTTTTGTCTTATTGGTGATATTTAAATTTTACAAATGCATTTATTGTAGTGGGAGTCTCTGGAGGGCTTAAAAACAAAATTGTGAAGCTTGAAATGTAATATTAATTGTTTCATATGAACATCTGTCTATCATTTAAATTGTGTAAATCATCTTTTTAGGGTTGGAACTACTGTTTTAGGTGGATAAACCTGTTTACTAGTTTAAATGTTTACCAGTTTGGCATAACAGGAGTTATATGACTTTACACAGACAGGATTAATAAGCAATTTTATTATATTAGTCTCATGTTGATGTTAAAAGGTCTGTGTTATAGTGCAGTATGTTAGTATTTTAAAGTACATAAATTTACATGTATGTGCTTTGATGTTTATTCTGGCGCAGTGCTTTGTCCCACTTTCACTGTAAGCATTACTGTAAACATAATTTTCTGTGGAAATCTGTGGTCACATGATGTTGTTTGAACTTAATTTGTATTTAACCCTGAACATCATTACAGTTTTCAGAGCTGTTCTCATTCATTTAAATTCAATTAGGTTAAGATGCTTTGAGAACTTGCTTTTTTATGGGCAGTTTCTGCTTGTGTATACACTCCCACCAGGTGAATGAGCTCTTCATGGGTCTCGCTCTCATTTCTCACTTCATTAGACTACTATAATATCCTGGTTAGAAGTCAAGACCCTTATGGGTTTCCTCTGTAGAGAGAGCTTCTCACTTATCACATTGAAGTGTAGTGTAGCTGCCTGGCCTTGATTCAGGTTTAATCAAACACATCACGCTTCAGTTGCCGCTGTGAGAGGGAATGATCGGAGGTCTGGAGTAATCAATGGTGTTTTCGAGTACAAAGCTCTCTATAGGAATCATGTAAAAGGAGAGGCGTTTTCTCACAGACTAACACTAGGTGTTGTACAACCACTGTGGACTGCTGTCTTATTCAGTGGGAAATATATCTTTAGCCAGAATTTCGTGCTTAAAGCTGTTAAACATTTCTAGGGGTCAGATCATTATGGTGTTTTTGCTATTTTGATGGGTAAGAGGGGTTCATGGGATCAGGAAATGATGCCCACATAAGCACTATGGCTAAGCATGCACCTTAACACAGCTACAATTTATAATTGTATGTATGTGTTTAGAAATTGTGCATGATTTAGATTTGAATTAATAATGCCATTAACATTCCAGAATTTTAATGAATTTAAAATTGTGGAGCAAACGGGATGCAGAGCTAATTCGGATAGTTCACACACAAATAAAGTCACCCTCATTTACCCAATTAATTTACTTACCATCATGTTGTTCCAAAACTGTATGACTTACTTTCTTCTGTGGAATTTATAAGAAGATATTCTTCTGAGACATCTTGGTGTTTTTGTCCATTAAGTGGAAGTCAATGGTCATCAAAAATATCTTCTTTTGTGTTCTGCAAAAAAAAGACAGTCATAAATATGTTGTCATCAAAAATAATGACCATTAATTTTTTGGGTGAACTCTCCCTTTAAAGTGAGTCAATTTCTATATTCTGATTTTTTTTTTTTTTTTTTTCTCAACACTGCTGTTTAGATGTGATAACTTCTGACTTTAGGGCCTGTTTCTTTGTGTTTTCAAAAGGTAATGACATTGTTTTACAGTAGTAATAAAAACACTTTAGAGATTTATGGCACATATCTATAGCCAATTTCTCTATCTATATTTAACCTATAAGACACATTGGGTCACATTTTATCTCACAGTATTAGATGTTCTGTTAGTTTTTGTCTCCTTGACATTTATGTACCAGCATTATGGCAGTATTTCATGTCTGCAGTTATGTCTATAGTCTCTGAAGGCGCCTACTGAGTGATTAATAACCTTTCACCTCACATGTTCTGACAGATCTCATTTGTTTCCTCCATGCTGACCCTGTCTGAGCCTCTAAAACTAGAAAAGCTGAAGGAGGCATGCAGGAAAATCTAATTTCCTTCAAAGCTGTTAGAACACCTAATATGACTGGGAAAGATCGTGGGCTAATGAAATATATATAATATCTGTGCTTTCTGTCAACACTGTAGTGAGGAATTTTTACCATTCCATCTGTGGCCCTCATAGCATTAAGCTTTTTGTGGATGTGGAGAGTAGTGGCCTTGGATTTTATTTGTTCAAAAGCCGCCTCAAGGTATTGACAATCACAAGAGCAGATTCAGTTTCTCACTTTTTCTCACAAATCACTCTTCTTGAAAAATTGTGGTCTTGTTGTTAAAGGAAGCAGTCAGTACATGTGTTCCTGACATGTTGAGCTGTGGTGCTCATGTAGCCAAAAGTCACCAAGGAGACTCTTGTAAAGTCATTTTGATAAAGGTGTCAGCTTAATAATACATTTTTTATCTTTTTATAGGCAACTTCAGCATCCATGAGAAACTGGAGCAACTTGTGGCGGAGTTCTTGGGGGTGGAGTCTGCCATGGCATTTGGAATGGGTTTCGCCACCAACTCCACAAACATTCCGGCACTAGTCGGAAAGGTGAGCGTTTTAAAAATTAATCTTCAATGGTGCCTCTTTATTTTTATATCTGTCTTAAATCACTCAGTTTTATCCGTTGAAGTGAGCTTGCAAGTGTGATATTAATCTATTATCTCTGGGCGCCTGCTATTAATTGCTACTATAAACAGTTTTTCACGCACCACAGAATAACCCAATGAACCAGCACACTAAACAAACCCTTGTTAAAAATAATGCTCAGTCAGATAAGCACAGTTAGAACTGACAGTGTTTGTTTAGGGTGTCTCATTAGGGTTTGTTTATGCTAGGCCCTATGATGTGGTCGGTCATAATCAGCTCAGATTAGAAGACCTCAGGATCTGGTTGAGATCCAGAAGGCTAGAGGACTGCCTTGAGGTTCCAGAAAACTGCAACTGGTTGGATTGCATTTAGGGGGGTGTTTTTCCTCAAGCAAAGTCTTCATAATGTTGCAGCCTCAAGAGAATTGGTTAAGCAGTGGGTCCAGAAACTTGTGCCTTCTGGAGGAGGTGTCAGTTCAAGGCCTCTCAAGGTGACGAGGAGATGACAACAACCACTGTTGAATCAGACAGTGCTCTGCAGTTATTGAGACTTTGTCATCCATCTTAAGTCTAATTCATTTTTACAAAAATGCATGGCGACACCTAGTAACACTAAGTATGTGGGTTCTATTCCCAGAGAACACGTTTAGTCATAAAATTCGCTGTAAGGGTAAAAATGTCTTCCAAATGCAGAAATGTAACTCAACTGATTAAAGTCATTACTCAATAGTGTTCCCAGAAGTCTTTGTAAAGCATGTAGGTCTTTTTTGTAGACTATATAAATATAAGGATGGACTTAATTCTCTTTTCTCCTTAAATGGTTTTTATTACTATTCTTTGTGTAAGTGGTCAAGGACCACCTCACTGGTGATCACTGCAAGAGGCAATGAAGTGGATCTGGCTTCAGGATAGATCACTTCCTATCTGGAACAGGATTGAACCTGGGGTTCAGACAATTAAAGAGAATTGGCAATTAAGATTCAATGACAAATTGAGGCAGAGAAGATAAATTCATAGATAAATGAACAAATAAAATAAAAAAGTGCTGTATTATAATAATAAGTGCAAACTAGAGTAAGATGAAGAGAATGCTTTATAATTTGTAGTTCTATTTTATTCTTTTATTTTTACTCATTTAGTATGACTTTTTTCTGTAAACTTTTTTTTTTTTTTTTTAAAGGGTTCTATATAAATAATTCTTGACTGTTTGGGATTGTTTGTGGTATTTCTGAATGGACCCTCTCAACATTATTCCACACATTGTGTTTTTGATGGATTCCTGCTTCATAAAGTGTTCAGAGCCATGCAGTAACAATGTCTGTTTCCAGGGCTGCCTGATTCTGAGCGATGAGCTAAATCACACGTCCCTCATTCTGGGAGCCAGGTTGTCTGGGGCAACCATTCGAGTCTTCAAACACAACAGTGAGTACATATTCAAAATATTATGAAATTTATATACACCAGGGGCTTATTTCATAAAACAAGTTTACCAAATAAGCCAGGTTTATTTCAGTTAGTCTGACTTATTGCCAGCAGATTTGGTTCAAAATAAGTCAGACTAACTGCAATAAGCCTGGCTTATTTGGTAAACTTGTTTTATGAAACAGGCCCCAGGTCACGGTGTGTGTTCGGTTATCCATGCAACTGCTCAAGGTCCAGCATTTGTAAATGCTGAGGTCAAACTTCTTCACAGTTTGTGATGGTTAGCAAACTAAATTTAAGCATTAGACTGCAGCGAGGCATATTTGGGATTTATAAAAGCTGTGCTTTAGGGAATCCATAGTGGTTAATGGTATTCTTGTGTAGCTACTGGAAAACTAGTGTGCATCTTTCTCTAGAGGATGAATGAGAATACATGATGCATGAACAACAAAAGCTTGAATGTACTCTGACAGCGCCGTGTAATACGTGGTTGTGGGTCCTTACAGCAAACCCAGAAACAAACCTGCAGTCTGACCTGAAAATGGTCTTAATAAAAGTGACAGGAGTTTAGCAACCCTAGTCCATCGCGACTGGCTGCGATTAGTTCAAATTAAACAAAAACTTGATTAGCTGGTTTAGGTTTGTTTAATTATGGTGCAAACTAATGCCGTGTTCAGCTTCCTCAGAAAATGAAAAAAGAATGCTGCGTGAAGTTTCAGAGCAGAGATCCGCACTTCTGATTTCATCAAGCGTATGATGTAACATAAGCGGATGTGATGAGTTAATGATAATTTACTTTCAAGCAAATAAAATGCATGAGTGAATTAAAGTCCATAATTATAAGATAATCCATCCTGTTTAGAAGGCATTTGGAGAGACTGGTGTAAAATACAGTAAATGCTCTTCTCAGTTGATACCTATACACCTACAGAATAAATGTTGGCATTGCATAAAGTTTATCATCTGCATTTTGGTTGTTAGAACATGTTTGTTGACAAATACCTACCACGCTGCGTTAGCATTGCCATTTTAATTCTTTATCTGTCTTCGGAGGATTGCGAAATCCCACATTGAACTTGAAATGGAAAAGAGCATAAAAAGATATCCAAAAGCAGAAGAGGATGATTTATCTCTCTTTCTGAATGATTGCTCATTCTAAAAGCACATTTGAATGCAAACAGACTCAATTTGCTCAAATGCCCTAAATGTGCTGTTGATGTCTGGAATTTTTAGGCCTTTGATTTAGCTTTTTTAGTTTATAAGTTACATAAGGACTTGCTGGAAGACTTGTGTTTTCTCAAGGGAAAGATCGCAGCTGTAAATATGGTACACCAAATAAAAAAATGGATTTTTGTAGTTTCATTTACACATCGTTTTGAATAATGATCATTGCTGTTTTGTATATGTCATTGAGATTTTGAAGTGAGTGGGTGGATTTTCCCAGTACAAACACAATTATTCTAGCTCAAAGTCTCTATAACCAAGCTGTAAATACTGTCATTGTCAACTTGAATAAACTAGTGACAACATAACACACTTATACATCTAGTTTGGCATTTATGTCCACATACTGTCTATTTCTCATTCTTTATTGTATAGTTGTTCTTGGCCTGAAACCTTTGGTGGCTCTGTTTAGGTGAGTGTAGTATTTCAGGACTGCTTGGATCGTGAAAGCAGGCCGCGTCCACATTGGCCTTCACTGGCCTAAATACGTCCACCTGTTTGAAATGAGGCCACTTTAATGAGAGACTATATGGAACGTTCTTTTCTTTGGGCTTTTTGTCACTTTTTATTCATAGAGACAGTAGAAAAGGCAGTAAGTTCATAGGGTAAAAGGGGAGGAATGGGATCAGATGCAATACAGGCCAGAACCAAACCTGCGTTGATTTTCAAAATCTGTAATTTTGCAGTTCAACTCTGCCATCTCTTGGCCAGTTTGTAGCGTTACCATGTCTGGTTATTATAAGCGACTTAAGGTTATTTGCTTATAAATATGGGTGTGTTGTTGGTTTTTAGGCTTATTTATATAATACAGTCACACATTTGGGCTTACACAATAAAATATGGCCTACCAACAATAGCGTTGTTGAATATCTCAGTGTGCTATTAGAGCTCAGTTTTACTTAACATCACTATTAATCAGTGTAATTTATTTCCACTTTCTTTCAATGTTTCTGGCTTTTCCAGCCCTTCCTCTAGGATACAATTATTGGAAATGCTTTTTTGCAGTAAGGTGTAATTTAGCCTTGTTTGTTTGGTGCTATAATAAATCAGATCATTGAATTCAAGCAGTTTTCCTTGATCCATAAAACCCCTCAGACTCCTAGAAGCACAAAAACTATCAAGGCTTATTTTGGTGAGATAGGTCACTTATTTTGGGTTTATTTTGCTAGACTGTGTTCCTTTTTTTTTTTTTTTTTCTAGCGAGGTCTGGCAACACTGTCAGTTTGTGTCTTTGGTTATCTAAAACATTCAATTCAGGTCTCTCAATTCATGCAGCCTCTACTGAGCTGTTGAGCTGTGCATTGCTGGGGCGTCTCAACAGAAGGAGGGTTGAGAAACACTGTTCTATATATCCAAGAATAAAACTTACAGAAGAAGCATCTAGAAACATGCTAGGTTGTTCATAATTTGTAAAGAAGCTTAGTAATGTAATATTACAGCCATATATATTCCTAAAGATGCTGTATCTTTCTCATTTTGCTTTAAGAAGACCTAAAAATAAGTAGACTTTTTGTTTGGTTAGGTTAAAATACCAACTGACACTCTGTATTTATTTTAATACTGGATTGTGTCATAATGTGGCTGTTTTGTGTTTGGTTACAGACATGCAGAGTCTAGAAAAGATGCTCAAGGAGGCGATTTGTTCAGGTCAACCTCGTACCCATCGCGTCTGGAAGAAGATCCTCATCGTGGTGGAGGGCATTTACAGGTCAGAACATTTGTGAATATTTACAGTTCTAATCACTCCAGCCTTAATGTAAGCTGCTAGATCAAATAAAAGAGGATCTAATTAAGCAAATTAATACAAACTACATTAATAGAGTAGCTTTCCTACAAAAGTATAGCTCAAGTTGCTTTACAAAGCAGCAGAAAGTTGCTTAAACAATACAAACTACATTTACTATCATTGTTGGAGAACGGCTAAAGTGATTGGATTTAATAACTGGTGGCATCAACAAAATTATCTTTGTCACTCTCTTGTTTTTTTTAAGTTTTCTGATGTGTGATGTCACCCATTTGAACACTGCCTGTCTGATTGTTAGTTTATTGAGGCCAAAGTCTTCAGTCATGGTTGTGTGACCTTTCCAGCCTCATGAGCATCGATAACCCTTTTTCTGAGGTCATTTATTGCATAAATCTGTGCTCTGAACACTGAAGGTTCATGAACTTTATATGAAATTCATGCATGATTATGAATGATTCACTAACTTGCAACCACTGTACCGGTAGCCACATAAAGCTGTTTACAGTGTCTATTGCAGTCATTGAGATTTTTCAGGACAGCTATTTCAGTGATTATCTCCAAGTAGTTGGAGACCTTTTATGTTTAACAAATCCCTTACAGCACCTTTAATATTGAAAGACATGAAAAGTTGATGGTAGATATCTTAAATTAAAAATATTAAAGTTTATGGATTATGAAGGTTAAAATGTATTTAAAAATTATATTATAATTTTTTAATATTTATTATAAAATATTTACATATTATATATTTTATATACATATTTTAGTTTATTATATTTTATATAATATTTAGTATTATATACAATAATAATAATACAATTTATTACATTTTAATAATTAAATTTTAATCATTTAAAATGGTTATAGTCACACATTTGCCTTCTGTTTAACATAATGTTAACATTCTATGTCTATAATCTGAACACCTCCTAACTGAAATGTCTTTGTCTGTTTCTTGCAGTATGGAAGGCTCTCTAGTCCGGTTGCCAGAGATCTTAGCGCTAAAAAAGAAATACAAGGCTTATCTGTACCTCGACGAGGCCCACAGCATCGGTGCCGTGGGGCCCACAGGTCGGGGTGTTACAGAACATTTTGGGGTGGACCCCAATGAAGTGGACGTTCTAATGGGCACCTTCACTAAGAGCTTCGGGGCTGCTGGCGGGTACATAGCTGGGAAAAAGGTAAGCATTATGTAATACCTTACTGTCAGGCTTTTAACAAAACATTTCCTGATGCAGAAAGCCCAAGGTTTTACAGAAATTCAGATCGTTGAGCTGTTTGTCATTTGGTGATGCTCATGGTACAGAAATGGCTTACGTCACCTTTACTCAGCATGCACACACACCATTCTCCCTTCCCTTCTTTTCCAAACTCACACACATGGTCTTGTTTCATGATGTGAAACTACATATGTTCCCCAAATGTCACTCACACTCCTGTCACACCGCATCTCTCATCTCATTACTCCATTAAAAAAGACCACTTCACTTCATAACCACATCACGGACATGGCAGTTGATTATAAAAGACTGAAAATGAAAAAGACTGCAGGTTTTTTTAATTACACATTCTTTGGAGAACAGAGAGAGAAAGAGAGGGAGAGCGAGAGAACCCATACATGTGTTGTGTAATATTGAGAATTTAATAAGGTGAGACTGTTGGCCGATTGCCAACTCTATTTTATGGGACAAATCAGAATTGCAGGTTTTCACAAGATGCTTCCAAACATGGTATTTGTCTGTAATGTATACTACCGTTTAAAAATGAATAGATAAATCATTACAATCATGAAAAAATAACATTTTTAATACTGTTTTTCTATCTGAAAAATGTAGTGAAATGAGTGGGGCTTCTAGACCTTGTTAGACATACTTCCTTTCCTGTAGGTTTACGTTTTTTTTTTTATTTTTATAAAGGTACTCAATAGCAGCAGAGTAAAACACATGCTCTCAGCAGCAATAAGGACACTGTACACAGGCGCAGTGGGAGGTTCGCAAAGAGAGCCGCCAAACAGCTCCAGCCAGTCCCTCGCTCCACAGATGTGGGTGGATTTTCGGACACGTTCTCTTAACTGACTTATCTTATGCTGTTTCCACAAAGCTCCCAGGACCTAAAGCACTGCAAATCTTGCAGTCTAAGTGGAAGCAGATGTTTGCTTTGCAGATTTTTTTTTCCCCTAAAAACCCCCTCGCCCCCATCCTCAAAGTAGAGGACACATCTGGATGCAGAGGCCCGTGTGCACCGCGAGGTGCGTCCCCTCCCCTCACCCCTCCACAGTGGATGCAGATGTCTGAGGACAGAGATTAAGAGCTGAATATTGGCCCCGGCTTCTGCTCCGAAGCATTTTAATGGATGCAGGACAGACACAATCTCCAAAACTGCTTGTTTGTAATACATAAAGTGTCACCTAATTGAATGACAGCTGTAATAGACTGTACAGAAAAGCCTGTATTAGTGTCCATATGTGTTTGTTTGCCTTATTGTCAGATCTGCTGTTAGAATAATCAGTTCAGGGACTCCAATACAAGCAGTTTGCAAAATTAACATTCTGTATTAGCTGTAACAAGCAAACAGATTATTAAACAATGACAGTAAATATAAAAGCTGTCATTATCACTGGATGATCAGTGTCTCAGGTGTGCGCTGTGTGGTTTCATCTCCCTCTAGTGGTGTAATTTGGACAGCACAATTTTTCAGTTCACCTACTCTTGCATATGGTCATTTTAAATGACATTTTAAAACACTTATTACAGGTGTTCCTCTTCTGAACAAACCTGAGGTTAAATATCTTGCTCTAGGGTGCAATACACTTCTCATGGATCACCTGCTCAGTGTTCAAAAGTTCAAACTTACACACCATAACTTTATCCATAATGCTACCACAGCTTGTGAAACATTGACACTGAGTGTTGACCATAAAATAGTTAAAATGATAGCTCATTCCAACATTGTTGTCATTAATTACTCACCGTTATAGCAGTATTAATCTATTTTTAATTAAATTTATTCAATTTAATTTGTTTAATTTAAATTTATTTAATATTATTTTCTTTATTTTATTTTTTTAACCCAGTATTTTTTTTCTTTTTTTCTGTGAAGCACAAAAGGAGATCTTAGGCAGAATGTCTGAACTTCAGTGAGAGAAATATGAGTAAATTATGAAAGTATTTCTTTAATAATGGACGTGTTATGTTTTTTTTCTGCAGGAGTTGGTGGATTATTTGCGAAGTCACTCTCACAGTGCGGTGTACGCTACAGCCATGTCCCCACCTGTCGTGGAGCAGATCATCAGGGCAATTAAATGCATCATGGGTGTCGATGGAACAACAGAAGGTTAGTAAAAAAGCACTGTATAGACACTGAAGCAATACTAAGACATAAAATCATGAAAGAGACTGTAAAACTTATTTTAGAAAGACCTATGACTGAAGTCAACAGATGCACTACTTTACACTTTGTGTTAGAGGACGTTGAGACCCAGATTTCAAAGTAGTCAGTCATTCTAATATCGGAAGACACTGAAATTCTCCACCCAACACTTCTCCTTAAATGTGGGGAATCACATGGATTTAATAACAGTATTTAATAAATGTATTTCACTACAGCGTATTAATTCATGGAAAACAGATTTTAATAAAAAATAGCACTGGCTTAAAGAGTCCTCCAGACTTTTAGTCAAGGAAAGGTCACATATTTCCAGGTACTAGAAGTCAGCAGAATGGCACCAGATGTTAAAAGGGTTTTCCCAAGCTGTCTTCTGTTGTTGATATGCGTTAATCCATATATTTATGTTTTAGAGAATACATTTTCATTTTAGTTTTACTGCAGTTCACACCATGATAGGAAGGGATTCAGACTGTATTGAAGAGCTTAGTTCAGCACGTTACTGTTAAAAAATTTGGGGTCGGTAAGATTTCTTTAGTGTCTTGAAAGCTTATGTGCCACAAAATTAATTTACTTGATAAAAAAATACAGAAAAAAAAAACAGTAATAATGTGAAATATGATTAAAAATTTAAATATTTTTTTTTCTTTTTATATATTTTAAAATGTTATTTATTCCTGTGATGCAAAGCTGAAATTTCAGCCGCCGTTACTCCACTCTTCAGTGTCACATGATCCTTCAGAAATCATTCTAATGTGCTGATTTGCTGCTCAAGAAACATTTCTTATTATAATCAATGTCAAAAAGTTGTGCTCTTAATAATTTTTGCGGAAACTTTGATACATTTTTTTCAGGATTCTTTGATGAAGAGAAAGTTCAAAAGAACAGCATTTATTTGAAATATAAATCTTTTGTAACATTATAAAATTCTTTACTGGCACTTCAATGCATCCTTCTTGAATAAAAGTATTAATTTCTTTAAAAAAAGAAGAATCATCTAACTGACCCCAAACTTTTGAATGGTAGTCTGAGTCAACAGAAGAGCAATTAAACTGGCCAATAAAAACAAAATTTTACGCATAAAAAGTAAATATGCGTTAGGAGTTGTGGAGTCAAAGTCAAACCTTTAAATTCAAATTGAGACAAATATAGTGCAGAGTTAATTAACTAACTAAACTCCTCTGCTTCAGTTGGACAAGTGATTCTAGTCCAAACTTGTCCGAAGAGAATCTCTCTAGGCTGTTTTGAGTTGTTGAACACTGATGTCTGTATCAGACTTGGACAAGCCGCCCATGGGTGTCATTACTGACATGATGTGCAGCTCTGTGGAGGGTGAGTCACACTGATCTGAGAGATCGCTTGACAATGCTCCATCCCGCTCTGAATACAACACAGTAGGCTGCAGAAGACCTGCCACATCTGAACTTGTACCACATCCATGACTAATTGTTTGGTTTGAGCTTCACCTGCTGTTTCTAGCATTTGCCAGTGTTTTTGTTGAAGAGTTTCTAATGTAATGAAAGTTAACAGCAGTTGTATTCGTTCTGCTGACATAATGTCTTCTGAGCTTAGCTTTACAGCCCACCTCTTTTTGAAATACCTGCCAATCGGTTCACGGGTAATTATATGCAAACATGCTGTTGTGTGCCAAAGAGTGCTGGAGGTGGACCTGGCCAGCCCCCAGAACTGCATGATTCACACAATTAAATATGAAGGGGGGAATGAGAGGTAGACATAAACTGAACAAGACAGAGAGTGAAAGGTATTGATGTTCATTGAGCTACTGATGTGTTTCCAATCACATTAAGTTTATGGAATTATCTCTTTGTGGTTCGAACCACCAAAGGTCAGATTACTAGTCCAGAGCGGTAACCGCTTAGCTACCGCTAACCGCATGGTACGGTTCGCATTTGAGTCCATGCTTCTCAGTTTACCCCAGTCTCCAATTGTGTGCCAAATCCATTGTGTCCTATGTACAAGCCAAGAGTGTCTTGGCAAAGGATGAAATTTGTCTACCATTCAGCCTGACAAAACAAAACCAGCTGGTACTGTTTTTCACATCAACTGACTCCACATACGCACACATTATGAGGCGTTTTGAAGAGAGTACAGAAATGAGCCTCAAAGTGTAATGAAAACGTATAACGTCTGAAATACTTTGTTTTCTGTTTTCTTCCTGTTTTTGTTTGTTACTATGTTTTGGGATTATTTTATGAATGGGTCTGCTCTGTCTCACTTAACTACTTAATGGTCTTAATGAGGGGCTATTTTTTTTGAACGGCAGAGCAGATGATGTTATTTCCTGTCTCCTCTTTTGGGCCCCTTTCCTAGTCTTTCACATACAATCAGCGTATATCCTAAAGGGAACTAATAGTTGTTTATAAACTCTTCTTGATTACACCTACAGAAAAAAGGGGGGAAATTTATACATTCTAGTTTGTCTAGGAAAAGGAAAGTTAAGGTATTGCTAAGACTGTTTTGTAAGAGCAATAACTGCTGGTGGTATGGCTACATGCCACTACATTATGTTGCAATTCCTTGGCCATTTTTCCAGTGTTTTCAACTGTATTTAAGTAGAACAACTATGAAACTTGCAGGCAAACAGTGCAGTCAAAAAAATTGGAAAGGAGTGGGCTAATCTCTGTGCCAGCTGTTTTTAGGACTAGTTTGTAGACATATTTGTTCTATGGTTGGCCTGACATGGTCTGTTTGGCGTTCATGCTACCGCAGAGTGGGCCCAGACTCTCTGAGTGCTACAAATTACTGTAGAATTACCGTGACAACAATTCAGTGTATTTTCAAATTACCATCAGATTCAAACAGTTTGTTTATACAAAATATTATAAATAAATTATCAAATCATCACAGTCACGGCCTTCAGGTTGTGGGGACAGTTGAGAGGCAGGTGCACAGATGTGCTGCTTGTGATGTCACAAAATGGTAAAGTTTATGAATATTAATTAGGTTATGCACAAATAAATTTAACATGATATTTTACTGTTTTGGTAAACAGTCTGAATGTTACTGCTTAAACTAGTCTACTTTTTTTTTTAATTTATTTATTTTTTTATTGGGACTGGTCATAAATTCCAGTGACAAAAAGGTAAATTGTTCTAATGTGAATCTGAAAAGTAAGACTGATTATACCTTAGTTAACTGCTAGTCAGACTAGTTCCTAAGACACAGTCTTAACATAGTGGTTATGTTTATGCAGTTGTCACTAGGTCTTTAGTGGAGATTTTGTCATTTCGAAGTCGAAACTGAAATGTAAACAATAACATTACAGTTGGAGGTGTCTAAAAATCATTTACCGTTGTACACTTGACTATTGCAAGTTTTACTACATTTTTTCTTTTCTGACAACTGCAGTTTTTCCAATTTTCCTTTTTTTTTAAAACTAGTGTGAAAATATGCCTCTAAAGTTTCACTGTCATCTTAGTAATCAGCTTATAAATAATAGCAGGACATCTACTGTAACTGAGACTTTCTGCATCTCTTATCCAGAGGACAATCAAATCCTGCAGATACAGTCCCAGTGGAGGAGCCCTTTGAGATTATTTGCAATTTTCCTTTTGACCTGTGGTTGCTCTGTTGTAAATCATGACCTTTACTTTATTGTAGACTCCCATTTATGTCTCTCCTTTTCCAATGAATGCTAACAAATTCTCCTCGATGACGCCTCTGTCTGCATCTCCCCCGCAGGCCAGCGAAGAGTTCGGCAGCTGGCTGAGAACACGCGCTACTTAAGATCTCGGCTGAAGGAGATGGGCTTCATCATTTACGGCAACCATGACTCTCCAGTAGTACCGCTCCTGCTCTATCTACCTGGGAAAGTTGGGTAAGCAGCTCACAAAGCCAGTGACCCGTTCAGATTACCAATTCCAGTTCACACAACATGTATAAAAGAGCGTCCGTTTACACTACAGCATCTCTAAGCTCGCATTTACACAAACCCTATTTAGTCTATTTGAAAACCCTCAGCTTAGATTGCTGGGCCAGCGAGAGGCAAAACATTGTTTCTTTGTGAGCTTTTTTCACGTCGTCTTTGTGATTAAGGACAGTTTCTACTGTCTGGACACTAGTAATCCTCCTTTGAACTTGGGCATTTCTGTCAATAAAACAACAATGCGAGGCTTACATTGGGTTACAAAGGTGATAGCTTGGAATGCCATGTGGAAAATGTACTGACTGCTTGAGGACACCCCAACAAAAGCTGCAGTCATCTCCACTGGTCATTCCAAAGAAGGCGATGTGGTCTTTTTTTCAAGAAGACGTTGGACCGTAGCCATCTTGGATGGTCTGGCTGATCCATGAATCAGTGGTGAGGGAAAAAAAAACAAGAGAGGCAGAAAGAAAACATGACATGCGAGAGGCTCATCACTGCACAGGCGTTTCAGACTCCTCCAAAGATAACAGCTTCCTGGCACACCAACAAAGATGACGGCAGCTGTGAGGCCTTTTAAATCCAGCTTTCACTCTCCGTCGCCGCTCTGTTCTCTCGCCGCTGTCGTCTCTGCTGACAAAGTGGATGCCTACTCTCCTCCTCTCGCTCTCAGTCTATTCCTCCTCCGTTATACTTTTCCCTTTGCCTTTCTCTCCCTGTCAATCTATTTCTTTTTCTCCCTCTTGGCTAATGCAGATGACAATCCAGCTGTGCGGTTTACAATGGATTTCCCTTCACTCAAAGGGTGAGGAAAGGTAGCAGACAGTGCAAACTCTGAATGGGATTCTCGAGAGCTTTACCCTGCATAATGTTTCTACTTTAAATTCTAGGTATGCTAAAAGACAGGCAGTGTCTTTCCGATGTCTAATCACAGCCTCAGTTTGTAATGAAGATCGTCATACTAAGAGCACTGATAATTTCTGGAAACTTGAATACAGAAAACATTTTTGGAAACCATGTACTGCTTTCAGGATTAGCGTGAAAACCTCTGCCTGTTTTATGCCATCAGTCATGACATCAATACTAAACAGCCCTAACAAAAAAAAAAAAAAAAAAACTTGAAGATGCAAGCTGTTCTTGAACATTTGATTGCTTGGCAGTAGTACATATGCTGGTGCGTGTGTGTAAACTTTACATAAAATCCGTAGTGATGATAAGCCAATAAGTTGTTAATCATCTGCTCACAGGGCGTTCTCACGGGCCATGTTGAAGAGGAAGATCGGTGTTGTAGTTGTAGGTTTCCCGGCTACACCCATTACAGAGGCCAGGGCTCGCTTCTGTGTGTCTGCCGCCCACACCAGAGAAATGCTTGATAAGGTAATAAACTACAACACCCAACATTTCACAGACCTCTCTATCTCTGTTATGTATTCTTTGTTGCTTTTTTCATACACTATTAGTGTTAGACTAGTGTAGTGAAATAAAAATGAGTGTTCAGGCATGAAGAAAAATCAAAAACTCTTTAAAAAGCTGAAAATCTGGATTATTTCCAAAAATTTCTTAAAAGGGATGCACCAATATACAAATTCTATGTGATACAGGTTGACAGATAATTATTTTTATGATATTTGGCCAGTATTAAAATTCTATACTCTTTTGTCTAAATAATAGAAAAATAAAACATTATTTGAATTTAGGCATTGTATTATAATGTAGATCTTGAAAAAAGGATTTCACTTTGAGATTTGCTAGATTACATTTACCAATTATTCAATTATTAGTGTTTTTAAAGATGAACTTAAGTGAGCAATAGATTATGATGAGATGAGGTACTTGTTGTTAATATAGGGGAAGTAAGCACACACGATTAAATATCCCAAATTGACCGATATGATTTTGGTATGGTATTTGGTTATATGATCTTTTATGATTCAATTAATTGCTTTTGATGAAGAAATGGTTTAAATAGCATAGCAAAATACAATAAGCTGTATGTCTTTGACTAAAGAATTGGCTCAAAAGAGTAATTAGTTTGAAAATCAGTTGGACTACATTGGTTGCGATGTATGACACTGATTGAACACCTATTCAGTTTCATTTCAGATCAGTTGATTTAGTGCTTCTTACAATCCAAAGCAGGTTGAATGCCTCAAAAAACACCAATGGAAAGTGCAACAGAAGTGACGTAACTCATCACGGACATGTTCCCAACAAAGAATCCAAATAGCAACCTCTGATTTTCTTCACATTTCACTCCATGTTCTTCCAGGTTCTCCAGAGCCTTGATGAACTTGGAGACGACATCAAGGTGAAGTTCTCCCGTCACAGACCTTCCTATCGGCCAGAGCTGTATGGTGAAACAGACTTTGAGCTGGACAGCTAATCACTCATCGTCATTGCTGTGAGTGTGAAGGCTTGTCCACATTGAGAGACTGCCAAGGTGTGAATGCCTTGGTCGTTTTTAGAAGAAAAAATGTCCTGCGGTTCCACACAGGACAGTTCTGCTTTTCTATTTTTTTTTTTTCTGCTTTTTCAGTTTTTTAATTTTTGCAGTGTTTGTTATACTTTTTCAGATGTGTTTTACTGTGAGGCATTTACTTTTACATGTATATATTGTAAAATTATATTTAATTGTTTCTAACTGCTGTTTCACAGTTTTGTGAAGTTTGCTAAATTATTTTGTCCTCAGGGGATTGTGGGAAAAAGGGAGGGGCTGCGATGGCTGTGTTTATAGAACGTATATCAAAGCTGCTCTAAATATATCAGACAATTAACTCCCTTAACACTGACCTACATCAAAACTCTAGCTGCGGATAAGAAATCCCTTGAAGTGGCCCTATTTTTTTTATCCTGCTGCTAAGATGGACTGATGAAAGACCTCCATTCTGTGCTGGATTATGTGTTTGTGTGATCCACAACTACATTGATTGAAAGAGATTGAACAAGGCTGGGCGTTTCAAACCCATCGCAGCTCATTCACAGTCATTAAACATTCATGCATTGCATCTCGCAGATCCCAGTTCTTCAAATTTACACTGACAGGCATTTATTTGTATTTCATGTGCAGGAAGCTACTTCTGATTATAAAATAATAATAATAAAAAAAAATTATGGACTGATTGTACTTGTAAAATGCTTCAAATGTTTGCTTGGAAAGGTTCTTCTGTTCATTTGCAGGATTTTAGGTTTTATTTCACTCATTTTCTTTAAAAATCAAAAATCTAGTTGACCATATCTAGGACTGGGAACCAAGAATAACATAATTTAAAAAACCACAGGTTCAGATCAGTGTACTCTGATTCTCAAATTAACTCGAGTTGGTTCTTTTTAGTGAATCGGTACCATACAGTACAACCAATGAAGTCCAACTGATTCCCAAACAAATGACTCTTTTGAGCCGGTTCTTTTTAGTGTATCAAACACATACAGCTTACTGTCTCATGTTATGTTATGCTCTTCCAAAGTTCAAAAGTACTTTGTTAATTGAACCATTGAAGAATCAGAATCATTGAGGAATCAGGCTCAGAACTTACAATTTCCATCCTTAATTATGACATGCCACCTCCACATTCAGATGGTCTCTATAGAAACTGTATTTACCACAGTAAACACCAAAGCATATAGTAATTATCTCTTTCATTTGATGCAACATTATTTGTGCTAACAAAAAGTAGTGTCTGCACGTTTTATCAAACTCTCTGCTTTGAATGAGACAAAACTTAATTGTTACATTTGAAAGAGACGCAAAATCGCTGTCTGAGTGCTGGAGATCAGCATGCCAACTATGTTGCACACAAGTCAATATTCACCTTAAACTAGCAATTAGTAGAGAGATGCACATTCCGCAGGTGTGGGGTAACCGCTTGATTAATGCTGGGATGAATCAAGACGGATAGTAAATGCTGCAGACAGATGGGGTCTAGTCTGCACTTGTTTCACTCATGTTTGAAACAATGTTTGTTATTTTAAGAATACCAACACCATAGTGATGAAGATTTCTCAAGGTTGAGATGAGAAACTGGGAAGATGTCTTGGGGACTAGACTCAACGGACAATGCATTTTTTTTGTTCTATTTCAGGGACACAGTGGGAGTAATTGTTGTTGCACTGGAAAACATTTGCAAATAGATGGAAAAAAAAAAAACATTTATCAACCAAGGTTGTTACTAAAAAAAGACGTCCAAACACATTCATAGTGGACGAGCTCCTCTGCCTGTCAGAAATTAACTTTTTATTAAGGGACCGTTTTAACCCTTTGAGGGTGTTTTTTTTTTTTTTAATAACCAAAATTCTTTCCATTTCTCATTTTATGTGTGTGTATATATATATATATATATATATATATATATATATATATATATATATATATATATATATATGTATATGTGTGTATTAATTTTACTAAAATGTATTAATTTTACTTTTAGTAAACTAATTTTGATGGCAAAGCTGAATTTTATACTCCAGTCTTCAGTGTCACATGATGCTTGTAATATGCTGATTTGATCCACATTTCTTTTTATCACTGCTGAAAACAGTTGTGCTGCTTAATATTTTTGTGGACACCTTTACTGCCACTTTTGATCAATTGAAAGCATCTTTGCCGAATAGAAGTATAAATTTCTTCAAAAAAGAAAAAGAAAGAATGGGAAAAAAACCAACTGACCCCAAACTTTTGAATACTTTTGTGTATATAAAATTTTGTATTATAAAATTTCTTAAATCATTCATCTCTTATGGTTACAACCCTATAAAATCCCGATAAAAATAAGAACAACATGGTGCACAAATTACAACATTTAAGACGGACCATATTTTTTACATTTTTTTGAAATGACATAAATCTATTGAAGGCAGGTTTTGATGTAATCGTTGTTCCATTTTGTTCAAATTTTATTTTCATGTTATGTTTGTTCAGTTTATGTATTGGAGATGAAAACCAATACATATTAGCTACACTTCACCAGCACTATCTATTCTGATGGCTATAGATCACTGTAATATCTGCAGAGGTACAAAACCATGACTATATTGACCTACAAGAACGATATATTCTGAAATATAACACATATTAAACAACAGGTTAAAACTGTGGAGGCATTTTATTGTCTGTGGTATTTTCCAGTGACATTTTTCTACCCCAAGCCCAGGTTATCTGACCCTGGTGTGAAGAAATCCTTGTTGGGAACTACAGCACCCAGCCCTCACTATTGTCTGTGGTGCGGCGAAGTCATAAAAGATCTGGGCCAGCAACTGAAAAATCTGAACCTTGCAAAGGATGACTCATGAGTTATCACTTCTGCAAGGTACGTAAACCCAGACTCATTCTTTGATTATTGACATTCTGGAATTCTAACAGCCCTACTTGGGAAAAAAATCCTTGTTGTTTATAGGAAAATCAAGGACGGACACACATTTCAGCAGAAGAGCACAAATACACATGCACACGCAACAGGATGGGCCTCTCTCCATCAGTTTACCCCCACCCTGTGTGTCAGAGGGTCTAGCCGGTCTGGAGAGCAGATGTCAAGTCTCCTTCCATCTCCTTTGCTACCAACACAGCAATGTGCTGCTTCAAGAAACATCTGTCTAAGCATTGACCATCAGCAAAGGGGCCCCACGAATTGGCTCATCCGCCCTTTGAAACTTGCAAGACTGTGTGCCACTCTAACTGCAAAGGTATTCTGAGCCCTGCCAGATTCCTCTCCCTTTTTCTACTTGCTCAACAGCACTAAATGAGATCATTTCGAAATGTTACTGAGATGTGAAGTGTACAATAATTATTTAGCTCTGCATACCACCTTTTCATCGATGCAGATTTGTGTGCTTAATCAGAAGGTAGACAGTCCAAACAAACATCTTTCAAAGTTCAAGTATTCTTGAAAAAACACAAACCCCTTTGAACCATGCAATACACAAGTTCAGGACAAGAGCTACAAGTCGCACTTTTTTTGATGTGGGCTCTGTCGACCCATGAAGAACAAACAAATGCAAATCGTGACACACCTCATCCCCTTCGTCCTCACCATTCCTGAAAGTGTGAAATTTGGAGGAGGGAAAGAAACCCTCATATTGTTACATCACCTCTCAACTTAGAATCTACAATAAGTTCATTAACACTATAATCACTCAAACAAAGGCAAGGCCTATAGGGCTTTCCAAACTATGGCCCATTAATCACTTTTAATTAGTGTTTTTAATTGAATTAATCATGCAAGTATTTTGCAGAAATGACAGTTGAGCAGAATAGTTCTAAGGTTTTGAGTTAGAGGTCTAATTACAAAATGCATGTTTTGTCCAGCAGTATTTATTAATATTAATATTAACGTTTGCTCAAAATTGCCTTAAATTTTTTTTTTTTTTTTATGAATTTGTGTCCTCCATAGATTACAAGTTTTTTTTTTTCATATTAAACTTGTCATCAGTTGAATAGATTTTCAAAATGAAAATTGAAAATTGTTGCATGATTTTAATAGAGGGTCATTAGTTGTGATTACCATTTTTAAAGAAGATACAGAGATATATATATATGTATGTGTGTATATGTATGTATGTATGTATGTATGTATGTATATATGCCCGTTTGTGTTTATTTAATTTGATTTAAATATAAATATATAATTTAAATATATATAGGTTATATGTTATGCCATCTAAAATGTTGGTATGGACTGCACAGATTTCATCTTTTCCTCATCCAATGTATTCACAATAAATCAACATAGGACAGATGAAGACATTTGGTACGTGTTCTGCTGATGAGTGCACTAGTGTAATGGGACATGAAGGGTTAAATCGGTGGGGAGGGGAGGTGACAGCAAATCAAAAGAAGAGGGGGATATAAAAACACCAAAGGCTTCGTGGGCACGAGTCTGACTGTGTTTGTGCTGGACTAAAGACAGCGACAGAAGGGAACACACACACACACACACTATTCTTGAGCTGTGGTGTCGTGTGTTATTTGACAGCGCGCTTTTACGCAGGAGGTGTGTGTGGATACTCTTACGCAAGAGCGGTTCATACACCCTCCTGAGGACAGAGCTCAGATGAGTTAGTCAGAGGAGGAACTTTGGATCTTGATCACACTGGAGATGGGCTTATAGTGAACTACACTTCATCCCTGAAGACACAGTGGCATTTGGAGAGGATGACAGTACTTTGCGCAATGCACCGGAGCGCAACAATGCACCCAAAGTTTTATATTAGACGTGAAGGACAGACCACGAGGATTTGAAGTGGTTTGAACCGGAGACTTTGTTGTTTTATGTTATTTTCAAACATAAGGAGAATGCTGCAGGGTCTCAGAATTGTATACTTGTGCCAATGTACTTGATTTACCTGCGCACAAGTAAAACTCCAGTATTTCCTCAATGAACAAGTAAAACCTATTATCTCAACATATAATCTACTTGCCTTTGCATTTTGTAATGATGTTATGAGAAAAGAAAACACCTCAATGGAATGGTACACAGCTTTGGAGTTTGTGGGACTGACTTTTCTGTTTTTTAAAGGTAATTCAAGTTCTTTTTGGACATCGGGATTATACCATTTTTAAGATCAGGAGCTATAGATCTCTCATTGATCTGATCAGTTTTCAAACGTGGAGTGATTGGGCTTCTTTGAGATCATTTCCAGCCAGTTACTCTTTTTCCCGTGAGTATTGCTCTTCTGGACCCCGAGGTGGCTCCGCAGTGGTGTGGCGGCTCCTCGTCCGCGGCGGATCCGGAGATCGGAGTGTCTGCAGCGGCAGGAGGCGGCAGCGGAAGCCCGGCAGCAGCGGCGGCAGCGCAGGGTCCTAAGAGAGCTCGAGTGAAGAGGATGGTGCGGCTGGCGGCGGAGCTGCTGTTGCTGCTGGGACTCCTTCTTCTGACGTTACACATCACGGTGTTGCGGAGCAGCCCGCTGCAGCACGGAAATGACACTGTGAGCTCGGAGCAGGACTCGCGGGTGGCGGAGGTGAGTTTAATGAAAACACGTCCAGATCATATTTTTCTCCAAAATCAAAGAAATTTTATTTTTGCATAAAGAAAATTAACTGTAGGACCATTAAAAAAATTTCTTATCTATCTATCTATTTTTCGTTATATTTTATTTATATTTTATTTTATTTTCATTGTGAGGATTTTGTGGAATTCCCAAAATATGTAGAAGAAATTAAGAAAATGTCATATGGCCAAAAAAAAAAAAAATCATTTGACTAGGGATTGACATATGACTATCTTGACTTTTTATTTTTATTTATTTAGTTATTGTTTATGTACATTACAGTAAATAAATTTAAAAATATGACTGCATTGCATCCATAGATGGATGGATTGATTGATTGATTGATTGATTATGCATACACACTGTGATGATAAAACAACCATAACATCATTATTTGTAATGTTGCACAGATTCATGCACTGTTTTATATCTAGTCAGGTAGTTTTAACATAGCATAGTTCAAACTGAGCTGGGGTTCAGCCAGGGTCAGGGATGTTCTCTTTCTCTCTAGTTGAGTAGCTGCAGGCTATCGTTTATCACCACTGGTTCATCAGTGTCACTCAATCATCCTGATAATACGTTCTTGCTTCAAACTCTGCATTTGCCAAGATTTAAAAAAAAAAGAGCCAAATATAGACTCTTTGTATTCAACACATTGGTGCACAACATGATTGTGGCCCATTAAAATAGAGCAGGGTGACTTTCAGGGCTACAGAAAACATTCTCAGTTTAGACTGTCCTTTAGTGCCGTTAGCTGAGATTAGACCTGGCTTTAATGAGTCTGTGCAGATTTCAGCTAAAAGTGTTCTGCCATCTGTTTACGGAGCAAGTGCAATGCTTCCAGAGACCGGACCAAGGGGTCAAGAAGGGTTTGAGATCAACAGGGCTTTGTTGGGTGCATTAAAACCCTGCGGCTGGCTTTTTGATGTATTTTTAGCATGACACCGAGATGCCTTTGTCAGTCTGCAAACGTTGGCATAACACCATGATGAATGTGTTTATCCACTATGTTGGCTCTCTTGTAGAAGAATAGCAGCAGCAATGTGATTCATCTGAACAGTTAAATTATATCTTTTTATTATGTACTTCTCCAACAGCTGTTTTACTTTTCAGAAGCTGAGAGCTAAAAGTTTGTATTTCTACCGTCTGTTACTGGTTTTACTATAGTCAGTGGCTGCTAAAGGAAGTGAATGAATCCCGAGTGAGTCTTTTCAGTTTAGCCCTGGAGGTCAAGTCTGTGGTTTTGTACGGAGAGTCTTGGGACAGAACTCACTTTTCTGGGAACACGTTTATGACATACACGGCTGTTGGAAATATGGCTGGAATGTACATAGAATGTGTCAAACATAACCAGGTTTGAGGAGAGTTGGGGGCAGCAGTGAGGGTTGGAGGCAGAAGAGCCTGGTGATGGACAATTAAGCCTCACTGACAGCCTCTGATCTTGAAGAACTTAAAGCACAGATGCAGTAAAAGAACCGCCAGCACCTGCAAACCTTTAAACATAAACAGCATCGATTATTAACATTTTTTTCCCTTTTATGATTTAATCTATAGGATTCACAATGTCATGAAAATTGGGTTAAATAATTGTCCAGACTACAAGAAGGTGTGTATTTCCTCAGATAATGTCAGAAAAACAAATATTTTACTACTTGATATAGGTGTTGCATTGAAAGGCCTTTTGCACTTTGTGTTTAGCCTTCGTTTCCTGTCCAGTCTCCTGGGAAGACCCCCTGAGAGGCTTCTAATTGAATTGCTGTCATGCTCCTTAAGCAAAGGGAATGAAGAGGAAGCAGGAGGTGGAAGTAGTCAGAAATGTGACAGGGGCGTCTGTATGTCACCCTTGTGTCTGTTTTCCTAGTTAGAAACCCATACGGTTTGAAGAATGGTGTGTAATGTCTTTGAAGGTTTTTGTCAGAACTGTAAAATGTTCCATTATGGCTACTCTAACAGTTGTTCACAGTATCTTAGGCCTCATTCACACCTAGTATAAAAAATAATCTTAAGTAATATGATACATCTTGGATTTTCTAGGATTTTTCATATTTTTCAATTGGACTGTAGTCTTATTTAAGGCCGCATTCAACTGGTAAAGTTCAAAAGCCTTGTTTTGGCAGGATGATTGATTGACAGGCGTGTAGGTGGTCCTTCGCTTTTGCTATGTCAAATTTACTCTGACATTTTTGCGATTTTCTTAAGTTTCTTAATGTCTTTTTGCTGTCAAAACATGACAATATTACATCAATGATGCTGACTATCTTAGAACCAGCCCTTAATGCATTACCATCATGCTATTAAACACCTAATAGTATATTGTTTATTTAACACTCACATACACATGTAGCTTTACTATAGTTTAACCACTTTAACAACTGGAAAACAACTGCATCAAAGTAGCTTTGCCAACACTCTTGGACAAAGTTTGTTCCCTTTACCTGAAGCGAAATGCATTCTTTACAGCTTTACACAGCACTCAGGCAGTCAAACAAAATGGCTTGAGTGAAAAAGAGGGAGGAGAGAGAGAGACAAAAGATTGATGGTGCCCTTTGATCTTATTGTCTAGCTCAGTATGCATGATTACAAGCTACTTATAGCTGTCCAATTGTGGAGTAATTGCCCCCTCTGTGTGTATGTGACAGCGAACACATGCCTTGGCAGTCTTAAGGGAAAACAATTACAACCCTCTTTGACAGGGAAAAGTGTATTTTTTATTTTTTTTTGTCAGCCAGCGAGGCGCACAACAATTTTGCAATATGGGCTCCGTTTTATATCTATTTCTGCGTAGAACAGTGCAGGACTGCAGCCAGAACTTCTCTCTTGAGAGAAGTCAGAAGCCAGGCTTTGACATCCCTTCAAAATAACAAACTATTTTTACTTCATAAAACAGACAGTAGTTTTGTTTTCAGGCTCTGTTGAGACAGGTAGCTGCACATATAGATAGATAGATGGATAGATGGATAGCATTTTTTTTTAGGAAGGACACATTAAATTGATACCAAAGTGACATTTAGAAATTCTAAACATTTCAAATAAATGCTACAATTCTTTTGAACTTTCTATTCATTCATGAATAGAAAGCATGAATAGAACAGCATGAAAGACAGGAAATAATATTAAAAATAATGTTTATAATTAAACAATGAATTTAACATTTATTCAATCCCTTTAAGTGACCTGGTCAGATTTTGTTCAGTGATGGACTATTGTCATGGTGCTCTCTCAAGATTCACAGAAAGTCTCTGGTGTGTGTTTATATTATGGGGTAATAAGGAGCAATGTAGCACCTGTGGGTAATTAGGCCATTTGAGGTGAGATTGAGTGAGTGGAGCTGCTAATGTCTCTAATCTTTCTCAGTGTAAACAAACAGTTCTGGGCTGAGCTGGATGAAACCAGTATTTGTTTCCCTTGATCTCTGTCTTTAAGGTCTTTTTCGTGAACATATGGCTGGTTAAAGGGGTGTTAAAGACGTCTAGGTTGCAATCGCACCTTTCAGGTGGAAAGAGAAAGAGGCTGATGTTTGCGTAGCCTTTTTGAGCCATTTCTGATCAGTGTCGAAGTTTATATCATAAAGTCATCAATTTTCCCAATAATTAACTTTCTGAACAGATTTGATGAACAAATCTCTCCTTTCTCCCAGAGAAATCAGATTAGAACCAGCACCAACCAGGTTGGCCACAATGGTCTACAAGGTCAAAACCCAGCTGATAGGCAATCTTATCAAACATCTAGAGCAACTAATGATCATTAATGACTAGCTAGGGAACACCATTCCATTCCATCACCCATTGTGCACTCCTCCTTTAGACTTAAATTGTGTAAATAGACCCTAAGCCACTTTTAACCACTCTCATGTTGACTATATGCCGGAATGCTGTTTTTTTTTTTTTTTTTTTTTTTCTTGGTGGGAAGTAACACTGTAAATAAACTTATACGCTCAGTCTAACATCAATTGTAGAGTGTCTCCAAAGGTTTGGGTGGAAACAAGCTGATAATTGAGATGAATTTTTGAATCTGTGACAAGGAGTCAAGAATTGTATACAAAGGGATGATTCACTCAGAGTGGTTTGCTTTAACATTTATCTTCCTTCAGAATGATTCAAGTCCTTGAATATCTGTGAGGATACTGGTGGGTCGCGAAAAATGGGTCATAGGTTTGTGACTATGCTACACTATACTCAATACAAACAATAAAATGCAACTTGCATATGTAGTTAGTATGATAAAAATAAGACCTAAAACAGACTTTTAAAAGGAACTGAGAACCACTAATCTAATATTTCCACGGTTTCTGTTATTGTTTTATGCAGAATAATGTCAAAGCAGAAAGCAGCTCCTCCGTTCAGTTGGGGCCAGGTGACAGAAAGTCCAGAGTGCCTCATATTTCAGCGTCTCAGCCCTGGGTTCAGAGTCATGGGACAGGGGGCAGCCTGCAGAGAGATGGACCTGGAGCTTTTCTGCTGGACCTGCAGAACTTCCCTGATCTTTCCAAAGCTGATATAAATCGGCAGAACCCCAACATTCAGGTAAGAAGATGCTCAGAATCAATGTGTTTTTCTTTACATTTACCAAATCACTAGCAATGCTCATTTAGTGTCACGTATAATATGTAATATTCACATATAATGTTTTTTTTCTTAGCACATAACAAATAAACATATTTTGTAGTCATTTTATATTTTGTCTTGTCTCAAAAAATACAGTAAAACAGTAATGTTGTGAAATATTATTGCAATTTAAAATAATGTTATTCTGTTTTTATATATTTTAAAGCTGAAATTTTAGCAGCCATTATTCCAGTCTTCAGTGTCACATGATCTTTCAGAAATCATTCTAATATGCTTATTTGCTCAAGAAATATTTCTTATTATTATCAATTGGAAACATTTGCTGCATAATATTTTTATGAAAACCGTGATACACTACCATTCAAAAGTATTTAAGTATTTAATACTTTTATTCAGCAAAGATGCATTCATCAAAAGTGACAGTAAATGCATTTAACTGCTGTTCTTTTGTTTTTTTTTTTTCAGTTCTTCAAAGAATCCTGAAAAAATGTACTTTCACAAAATATTAAGCAGCACAATGGTTTCAACATTGATAATTGAGCACCTATAATAACTGATAAAAGTCGAGCACCAAATCAGCATATTAGAATGATATCTGAAGGATCATGTGACACTGAAGTCTGGAGTAATGGCTGCTGAAAATTCAGCATAACCACCATAGGAATAAGTTACATTTGTTTAAGTAATTTTAGCAAATAATTTTTTTAAGCACAAATGTAACAAAATAACTAAAAGTTTATTAAGTAATTTTAGAAGTAAATATATATATATATATATATATATATATATATATATATATATATATATATATATAATATTACTGTTTTTACTGTATTTTTTAAATGTTTTTGAGACCAAGACAAAATATACAATGACTACACA